>SMGT01002548.1:110843-217283 GCA_004794575.1 Lanistes nyassanus | reverse complement strand
CACCTTCTGCATCTTGTAATTTCATGATTTTTCACTCAAGTGTGCCATCAAGTAGATCAAGATTTCTTTTTTAATTTTTAAGTGATTCTCAGAAGGTGATGGTTATTTTGTGATGCCAGTGTATTGTGTTTTCAGGAGAGCAGTACAGCCAGCATGAGAAAAACAAGATGACTCTTTTCTTGGTAAGTTTACTGATTTTCAACTTTATGCATACCACACTGGTGCACAGCGTTTCTTTAATAACCGTTTAGTGAATGCAAAGGGTTCAGTTTCTGTCTCAACTTCTTGTTCATGGATAGCATCCAACTCTTCAAACTTCTTCGCATAGTTCACAGCTTTTCTGTCATGTCCTCCTGCTCATCGCGTAGTGCACAACTTCTCTGTCATGTCCTCCTGCTCATCGCATAGTGCACAGCTCTGTTATGTCTTCCTGCTCATTGTATAGTGCACAGCTTCTCTGTTATGTCTTTCTGCTCATCACATAGTGCACAGCTTTTCTGTTATGTCTTCCTGCTCATTGTATAGTGCACAGCTTCTCTGTTATGTCTTCCTGCTCATCACATAGTGCACAGCTTCTCTGTTATGTCTTTCTGCTCATTACATAGTGCACAGCTTTTGTGTTATGTCTTCCTGCTCATTGCATAGTGCACAGCTTCTCTGTTATGTCTTCCTGCTCATTACTTAGTGCACATCTTTTCTGTTATGTCTTCCTGCTCATTGCATAGTGCACAGCTTCTCTGTTATGTCTTCCTGCTCATTGCATAGTGCACAGCTTTTCTGTTATGTCTTCCTGCTCATTACATAGTGCACAGCTTTTCTGTTATGTCTTCCTGCTCATTGCATAGTGCACAGCTTCTCTGTTATGTCTTTCTGCTCATTACATAGTGCACAGCTTCTCTGTTATGTCTTCCTGCTCATTGCATAGTGCACAGCTTCTCTGTTATGTCTTTCTGCTCATTGCATAGTGCACAGCTTTTCTGTTATGTCTTCCTGCTCATTGCATAGTGCACAGCTTTTCTGTTATGTCTTCCTGCTCATTGCATAGTGCACAGCTTTTCTGTTATGTCTTCCTGCTCATTGCTTAGTGCACAGCTTTTCTGTTATGTCTTCCTGCTCATTGCATAGTGCACAGCTTTTCTGTTATGTCTTCCTGCTCATTGCATAGTGCACAGCTTCTCTGTTATGTCTTCCTGCTCATTACATAGTGCACAGCTTCTCTGTTATGTCTTCCTGCTCATTGCATAGTGCACAGCTTCTCTGTTATGTCTTCCTGCTCATTACATAGTGCACAGCTTCTCTGTTATGTCTTCCTGCTCATTACATAGTGCACAGCTTTTCTTACTTTTTGCTGACTACACGGTGGCTAATCAAACACTCTGGTTATCTTGGTCAGCTGTCTGGACCTTCTAGCTGACCAGGTCACACTACGTCACAGCTTAGGCTAAGATGGCAGCGTATTGTTCGCAATCAGGCACTTAATGTGCTTTTTTTAAAAAATAAAAAGGTATGAAGCAACAAACTCAGTTAAATATTAAAGCAGTTGTCTTAAAATGGCAGAAAGATTGCACTACCCCTAACTTCATTCACAACTTTTTAGCTGATGAAAGGAACCAGGGGAGAAGTGGTCAAATGTTTCTCAACAGGAACAGTTTCTGAGCCAAGACAGTTTTAGTTCTTAATTTTAAAAAGTGGGTGGGGGTGTTAGAAGCAGTGCACCAAACCCTTGTATAGTTATTTTCAAATTACATTAAGAGTTGTAGTTGAAAGCATATTTGCAAAGCTAAAAGTATGTCAAGTGTGGCTTCTAATGTTGGAAGAGAAAATCTTCCCTCAAATTTTAGTGCCTCTGCTGTAGCCATTTGAAAGATTAAAAGCAATTTTCAAAAACTTTCCAATTTTAAACTTTTGCTCTATGAAACAATTTTAAGTATAAGAAGCATTTCATGCACTTGGGCCAGACCTTTTGTCCGTACTCAAATGGCAATAGAAAGAGATGGCGATAGAAGGAAGGAGGGGCAGAGGGAGTTGGGAGGGAGGGGGAAGTAGCCAAGAATTTTGGTCAAAAGGAGGAAAATGCTTGGCATGGATTGAACTGAGATACTCTTTCTTTTAAGAACTCTGAAGGCTTTCATTTACGTTGCACATTACAGCTTAATAAAAGGCAGTGTGTGTACCTTATGATGGGCTGAGTTGTTGAGACGACCGTTTAAAAGAAAAACAAGTGACTGCCGCTTGGAGGATAAGCCCAAATTAAATGTAAAACATTTTTAGATACGGTTTCCTTGTTTTACGACCATTTAACATAGTTTTTGTGCCCTTTGGTAATGTCTTGGTGGATCCTCCTTCCAGGCCAGGAAGTATCTTGAAGACCTCGACTCTTCCCACTGTACGCCACTGCCGCCAGAATATTTTCGTCCGCCCTGGTCTCCTGGTGATGATTAGTTCTCGGCTGCTTCAGAGTTCTTTTTCTAATTTTTTTTTTTTACAGATGTTGTTCCCTGAATAGGAGTATTTTTATCTGGTTCTTGATTTTGTTTTAAGCAAATGGACTTTGATGTTTTTCAAGAATTGTGGGATTGTTATATCCCTTTTTGGTTATACTGTTAAATCTAATTGTATTCTGAAGAGTTTTAAAGCGCAGTCTAAGGATATTGTTTATTTCTATTCAGCATGAGTTCAGAGTAGCAGAGAATCTAAAGGTTCTTGTGATGGAAAAGGATTTGTAGTTGCTTCCTACTGGATTTGTATAGCAAAAATTAGTGTACCATGTATGGTGAAGTCTATGGATTTTTCAGAGTTTCTCAAACTTGGTTTGCCAGAAACAAAGGGTTATAAACCATCATGTTTTAAATAATGTTGGAGAAAAGACAATGTTTTATCTTGATTTTGTCACTGCTTTTAAGTGCAGTGAGACTAACTGGACATTCTTCACAATAATGTGAATAATAAGGCGGATGCCAATAATGTGAATAATAAGAGCTGTGGTTTATAGGCTAGTCACGAATGGACCAGACTTCTGCACCAACATCAAAGGATCCGATGCATATCATTGATACTCTGTGGTGCATGTGGGTGTGTGTGTGCAGAATGTGTTTGTATGTGAGTACCTGTAGTGCCATGTGTATTGAAAATGTGTAATACTGTACATCCAAGGGTGAATATGTAATGCCCATGTTTAATTATGCATGTTAGTTTACGTGCTTACTATCCTTTAGAGATCTGCATTTACTGATCACAGAAACATTTGGTCCTTGAAATAAATGATGAATATCTTGATAATGTTAGTGCCTAATACTTTGGGCAGATTATTCAAGTAGATTTCCTGTACACACCAACTAAATAAGAGGATGGGTAGAAATGTTTTTCAGTGTTATTTACTATGTCTTGTTTTGTTTTGGGTTTTGTTGAAGACTTTTACCATTTGTTTGTTCATGTTTATGAATGTTTCTTCAAGTATCGTTTATTTTTTTTTTTTTTTACTTTGCCATCGTTTAAGTTCGTACACCCTTTGGTTTGATTCACACATGGGCTTATTAACAGCTCTTGCATTCTACTATGCAGGTTGAGTGGAGCATGATGAGTGTAAAGCTGTAAGCTGGGTTACTTGTTTAAAAGATGTGTTCAGCCACTAGCCTCTCAAAGGACTTGTGTCAACGTTCATCACTCCAGTTGCACAAGTTTTGACTCGATTTGCTCGAATTGTTGATACCCTGACGTATTGTAGTGTGCAACAATGCAACCTCATACTTCGTACACAAGTGTCATGTACAATTTCCAACATATAACTTATCAAACACCAGTTTATGATGCATCAACCCCAAGACTACAATCTCCATGCTGGAGTGTTTGGATTTTTTTTAAAGAGAAAGTGCAATAAGTCACAGCACATGGGTACCTGTGCTACATCACATAACGTCTAAATCATGATACATGTACAGATTTTGTGGAAATGATATTCTAAATGGATGTAAAAAATGTGCATCACAAGCTTGGAAATACTGAAGGAAAAAAGTCATACTAAATATGTCTCTCTTATCAAACAGTGCAAGAATAAAACGGTGGTCTTTGCCAAGAGAATTGCATGAGATACTGGCATCTATGAAATACAAGACAATGCTTGTGTTTTTAGGGGCGTTTCTCTTGTTTTCTCTCTCACTATCACCCGACCATTCTCTCTTTAGAAATCTGCATGCTGGCATGATAATGAATGATTGAGGAAGTACTTAAATAGAAAACATTTCAAGAACACCATTTTATTTATCACTGAAAAATGATGCAATTAATATTTAAATAAAAATGCTCTTCAGAATTAACTTTAATATCATCATGAGAAAATGCTAGTTACTCTCTGTCAAAGAACATAATTCAGATCAGTATGTCACAACTGCACTTCACACTGAGTTCAGCTCACTTGTTCAGAGGAGCATAACCAGAATGCCGTCGGTCTTGCCTCAGGATGCAAGCAGCTAGCAGGAAGAGCAGACCTCCAGCTATGTACATGGCAGAATACAGGATATACAGGGCACCTGGAGGCCACAGAGCAGAAAAATGATCTGACTCACAGAAACGAGCTTCTTTAAAAGGGTGAGCATAAGAATAGGGTGTGTGCAGATAGTCTTCGATTGCGGATTCACATTCAACCCCCACCCCCCCACCCTCCCCAATGTCTCAACATCATGGTCTGTCCTAGCTGTCTTGTGCGTGAGGCCTGTCCAACTTGCGATTCCACAGGCTTGCAGCAACCTGATAATCAGGAGTCTGTGTTGGTTTGTGGTAAGTTAGCTGGCCATTCATTTGTGCATGTGTGATGTCCAGATATGAAGCAAGATGTTGAGTCAGTTGTGATCGAACATAAGTGTCATCTAATTCAAGCTATAGTAAAGTTATGTCACCATCTTAGACGATTCGCA
The DNA here is from genome assembly GCA_004794575.1 of Lanistes nyassanus. Lineage (NCBI taxonomy): Eukaryota > Metazoa > Mollusca > Gastropoda > Architaenioglossa > Ampullariidae > Lanistes > Lanistes nyassanus. The sequence continues at coordinate 212,373 of SMGT01002548.1, read as the reverse complement.
GTCTTTTGCAAACCATGTGTGAGTGCGTGTGGAGTTTTCCTAATTTATCAGAAGCTTTATTTTTCGTTTTGGATAATAGAATTACTGTGGCTGAGAACAACAAGACTCTGCATCCGGGAGCATTTTTATGTGAGGATTTGTAAGCATGCAGAGTGGCAGCAGCCATTTTGACTAGTTTAAAATTTCCACTCGCCTCTCAAAGCTTCTGACACCTGGTATCCATTCTTTTCAAACAGCTGCTGGACGGGGGGCACCAGGAGGGGCAGGGTGCCCCCAATGTTGGTGATAATGAAGAGGTAAATGGCCACGGCTGTGGTCTTGAACTTTGAGCCCACAAGCTCCACAAGCACAGCCAGGGCCACTCCCACCCACATCTCACCTGGTTGGTTGAAGACAAAAGATCTAAAAAGCATAGTCTATGAATGAGAAATGCTTGTTCTATTCAGAAAGCATCTCACAGAGGGTATATTCCACCAAAGTACATTTTTATGTACTCCATGTTCATTTGCTGAATTTTCTTCTCGCACCCACAAGCCTGTCAGGCAATGATTTTGTCTACAAATGGAAGTAACATTTCCCATTTCTCTCCTGGAGGCAATGTGTCTGCTTAATCTTCCAACCAGTTTGATGGCAGGTATTCCCGTATCATGTGCATAAAAAAATTAAGGGTAAAGGTTGTCCTGTGACTTTTTTTTTAGGTTGGAGGGACAACTATCTGCAGCTGGGGCAACTGGGTATCGATTCAGTGCGTTTGGGTTCGGAGGGTTGGGCTCTAACCACTCAGCAATCCACTTCCCCTTCCATGTGCATCAGTGCACAATTCTTGCTTTCTAAGCCACAGATTCCATGGTTCTACCTGAGCTACCACTGAGGTCTCTTCATTTCTCTACTAACACTATACATATATTGTACAGACAGAACAGTAACCAGAGTGAGCAGAATAGGACAGACGTTCAAAGGGAGAGAACACAGCAAGATGGCATGCAAGTAAAGTTGATACATTAGCAAACGGGATAAAATATCTGCTTTTAAAGTGAATGGTAGAACAGATAAAAAATAAAAAATAGGCCCTTACCAATAATATAAGTTGGGATCTGCATGACATATGAAACGGGGGCCTTAAACAGTAGAGTTGCTGCTGCAAAGGGTGCAGCAATCAGCTGAGGAGGAAAAAAAACTTTTTATTTTAAATATGCTGCTGGTTTTTCCAGATGGGCCTCACAGGGTTTACCCAAGTCCCACCCATCTTACTGCTTCAAATGTTATTTTAACTAACCCGTTTTCATTCTCTCTTTGAAGTTAGCACTCCAGTCGCTTGATAAATATCAGTTTCAAAACAGAAAAAATACTCTGACTCAAATGCTGTATACTAAATGGAGAAATGTCTTATATATGGGAACATGAATGCTGCTAAACATACCACTTGCCTGCTGAGTTGATAATGATCCTGTGCTGAAGCACTTGCCCACATACTAGAACCAATCCAACAGTCACTTACCTGACTGCCAGTCAAAACCAAAACCCTTGAGATGGGTCCTAGCTTGTGGACCCATGCATCCGATATTTTGCCGCCGAGGATCACGCCAAGACTGCCTCCTACAAGTGGTACCCATGACATGAACGACCCGATCTGGTCTTTGGTCTGCCCGACAGCTTCAAAGTAAGACTGGGAGTTGTAAGCCCAAACATAACCACCTGAATTTTCAGAAACAAATAGATATTTGTGATTTGTCATGCTGAGGCACCAACTGTTGCTGGGTCTTGGAAGTCGGGCAGGGATTTTGAGAAGTGATGCCTTTTTGGTGTAGATTGCAAAAACAAAAATGCCACTGTATTTAAATTTTAGTTTAATCATTGTATTATCTTCATTGCCATAGTGGTTGAGAATTCAAGAAACTGAAGTTTGGTCTTTTAACATACGTGCTGACTTGAACAATCCGCACCCAATATAGTAAGAATGAATGTTATTGACCAATAAACAAAACCCCACCATTTAATAACGGCATGCACATTAGGTTGCATGTCTGGGTTTGTTCATTAACAGGAAAGCAAATCAAAATCCTTGTCTTTGATATGATTTAATTTAATATTTACTGTTGTCTGTGAAACAAAATTATTGTTTTCTAAAAACTTAACTGTTATGATGTATATATGTTAATAAAATATTGCCATTTACTTCAATGGTCAGAAATTATTTTTAATATCAGTCCTCAAAACAGTGTTCAGTTTGTGAAAAGATTCTATACCAGCATTTCGCAGAGATCCCCCCAGGCACAAAACGATAAGGGATGGCTGGGCAAACATGCTGAGAGTGTGACAAAGCTTTTGATGTGGAGTCATCTGCGAGATTTCAGCAGGAGTGTTCATAGCACTGTCTTGTGAAGGAGATGACATGCGCTGAGGCTCTCTGACTGTCAGAATAATCAAGATGCCTAGGATCACGCCCGGAAATCCAGAAATGTAAAAAGCCCATCTCCAGCCCTGTAACAGTTTTAAGAAACAAACTTTCAGCTATAACCAACCAATAAATAAACCCAACAACCATACCACCACCACCCTTAACAACAGCAAACCCCAACAGAAAAACAGTAATATTTAATCTGTGAAGATTTCTTGAATATTTTTTCTTGTTACCCACACCTCATTTTCAGATATTTCCAACTGCAGGGGGTGGGTTACATAGGTATTAATATGTGCTCTGCATATATCAAGGCATATATAAAATGTACAGGCAAACTGTTCTTATGACCAGAAAGGCATATGCAGTCATGAAACCTATCCCAAAGCCACAGAGATGGGGAAATTGAATTTTTGCATCCAGAAAGCTTCCAACTAAACATGATAATCACCCTCTCGTTCACTGTAATGGTTTGTTTCTGCGACAGTGGTAACACATATACTTAAATGACACCATAAAACTATTTTGCAATCAAAAAAGCTATAAAAAAGCCCTGCAAGATCAGGGACATCATTCTTTTTAAAATTTAGATCACAACAGCTTAAAATCAAGCCACAACACACCAGCAAGAATAACATTCATAGCTTTTGCCAAACCTGCTGGTTAATGTTGGCGAGAGTGATGTAATTTCCCATTGCGAAAGCCAGGCTGTATCCTGTGTAGATGCCCAGGTTGTAGATGCTGACTGCTATCCCATGATGGCTGGTAGGGAAGTAGTCGGTCAGAATGCTGATGGCAAAGGGCGTGCATCCAGCCTCGCTGGCACACAAAAACAGAAGGCAGATGATAACAGGCAGATGCAGGACCTAAAGTCCCGCTGCTGACAATGTCAGTGCAAGGCTTCTATCTTCTGTGTAGCTGTTTTTCCTCAAGTCTGGTTTCATGATCTTATAAAGTGGACGATGAAATGAATTAAGACAAATGAATGCATTAAAATTAGGTACACTATCACATGTTATACAGATGTTAGAAACACAGTAATTTCCTTTATTCTTTTCCATATAAACCGACACATCCACTTGCAAGCGTGCATCCACACATCCACACACTCTGTCACAGATTGCCACAAACACCCACACATGCAGCCTCCGTCTCTTTCTCTCTGTCACATTTTCTCACAAATATTCCCTGTATCCAGACTCACCCCATCCCCAAAAGAATTCGAAGCAACACCAGCTGCCAATATTTCGTCACAAGACCAGTCAGAATGGTCATCAGAGACCAGAAGATTAGACATGCAGCCAGCATGTTCTTCCGATTAAGCGTGTCAGCAGCACAGCCAACTACATACAATACCCACAAATGTGTAGTCCAGAATAAACAGGGGGCCAGCGAGAACCTGGTACTCCAGTCCCTGGCCATTGAAATCCCATTCACATGCTACCACCCCTGCTGCATTGGTGATGTTCAGGCAGCTGTGAGAAATATGCAAGAAGAGCACAAAATATGGCAACACTATTACTTGTAGCCAGGAAACAGACAATAGTATTCTAAAGAAAAAGACATACAGAACCAGACACATCTGCATAAATAGCTGGCTGGCTAGCTACCTTTCTTGCTCACAACCACACTATGTTGTAACCCCACTTTATGGTACTGCAAAATTCTGGGCTTTCCAATTCAGTTTTCCACAGAAATTTTAAAATTCTCAGTACATTTTTCAAACCAATTTAATGCATGCCATGTGTGATGGTATTCCTTTGTTCCAAGAAGATATGCATTCCTGAATTTGGCAGAACCAGGTTTTTCATGCTTTATGGCTAATAAACCAAAAAAAAATCCACTGGCTCAAAAGTGTCCAAGTGACTTCTACCTACACTACTTAACCTCATCATTAAATGATAGCTGCAACAGTTATTATAATAAAGATTCCTGGTGAAGGGAAGGTGGTTACTATGAGGTTCTTTTTCATTGAAAAGGATATTTTTTATTTATACCTTTCTCTGGATGTTGCGTTACACCTGACACCCAGAGTTTCCTCTGCAGGTAGTGTTGCATTGAACGAACAAGCAATATCACCAAATTTCAGGTCACGGGCCACCGATTTGATGGTAATGGCAAGCATGTAGCGATCAAGTTGGTTGAGCAGGTAGGCAAACAGCATCAATAGCAGCACATAGCTAGAATAGGTGAAAACCCACTTGTACCACGGCTTGTGCTCACCTGAAAAACCCAATCATTGTATGACACTCGCAAAGAAAGATTAAACTGAGGACTGGTGTAAATGCTACACCATGTATCCAGCCAGTGTTGGAGAAGGCATTGAGGATTAGACAAGAAACTGGACAAGTGATAAGACACCAAGTTTTGAGAAGGCACTAAGTTTTGGAGAATATATCAAGTGCAAGACGCCATTCAGTGTCTTGTTTCAATTAAGTGCCTTTCAGGTGATTTACAGTTATATGTTTTTAATTTTCACATTCACAACCGAAATATTCACAGAACTATTATCAGGCAATGCATGCACTACCATCAAAGGTGACATGGTAATAACAACAAAATTGAAGCAAAACAAACAAAACTTGGAGTCTTATGAATCTAACAATAGAGATAGGTGTCACTATGGGTGCTGTTCAACAATACTGTTCCTGCATGACATCTGATAACACACAGCAAATGCCAAAATGGTTAAGTACCTGCTGTCACCATGTCCTAGCAAATGGTGGGCAATGGATATTTTATCACTTGCACAAATATCTTCTGTTACATGCCTCTGCTTTATGGGTCCAAAGGCTGGGTGTGGTATAGCCAAGGTTTTAGACTACACACAACAAATACAGTAAATGGACACAAAAGAAAGTAATACTCTTGAAGTGCAGACTTTGGAATGGATAATCTGGAATGAATGCACGGTTTATGAGGCAAGTCCCACAACGGACTGCAGTAAATTGAACACACTGAAGATTTATTAAAATAATACAGACACATATGCATATGTGTATCTCCACACCATAAACATACACACCACTGACTATAAGTTTCCTGGTTTCATCTGCTTCGTCAACTTTCTGTTCTGAAGAGTCTTCAACTTCTTCATGAACAGTGCCACCCCTGTTATGTCCTGTTGACCTTCGACTGACCATGGTGACTGGATGACAGGATCAGGTTCCTTGAGGTGTTTGTGCTATTAAGTATAATTATGCTTTATCTGTTTCGCTGAAAGAAGAAAATTTCCAACAGTCATGAGTCAGAAATTCTGAACAGAAAATTCTTTTGCAGTACACTTTGTAGTCCGTGAATAATGAGAATCTGAGAACTGAAAGCTGTTCGATCAGGGTCTGAAATCGAGCAGTCACGGGGAAAAAAATGCTTTATTGCAAAACGACACCAAATGAATCCCATAAATGTTCTGCAGCTGTTCTTAAATTACGTACCGGATATATCAATTCCCTCTAGTCTAATCACATCGTGAAATGAATATTATCATCTGGAAAACAGCAGGAGAATACGTTATGCTGAACCTCAAGTAAAATTATATTTCGGGGTTGGGAGAGTGTACGGGTTTTGATTTTACGGCAGTGGGTACGTTGGGTGTCAGGGTGGAGGCACATGCATATAGTTTATCAGCAGTTATAATGTCTTCTAGTCAAAAAAGGGGAGGCTTAAAAATTATTGCAGTAACAATATATTAAAAAAGGCGTTAAAAGATACACTCTGAACATTCAATAACTCAAGGATTACGTACGCTACTAACGTTTGTTGTAGCACTAATACAAATAGTAATACTGAATAAAAGAAAAGCTGTACTTGTCCGAAGTTGACTTTAATTCTTAACACGTATAGGTGACGAAACATGGGAGATATACCTAACCATAAAGGCGTGTCAAATTCGTTGTTCCGCATGTGAAATAAGCTAAACATCGCGCTAAGCAGATGATATGATACTTTTGATCGGCTGCTGCTGTCATCTAGCATTATTGATTATACATGTGTATGTATCGTCCTAGGACTAGCCGAGATCAGGCACATTTTACTTCGTGAGAGACTCAGTGCTGGTCTTGGTAAACAGTGACTAATCCAGTACTATATGATAGAGTATATGTATTGTCCTACTAGGCTGTCATAGCCACAGAGTTTGGTCATAGCACTTTTACGAGCGAACTCTTTGGTGCCAACTCGAAACAAGCGAGAAACGCATGGGTTATTTCCCCTACAATGCTTTTTACCGGTGCGTTCGCTCGTTATTCTCTGGAATAATCCTGAGAAAGGAATTTTGGATCTTTTTACTTTTTGCTGCACGAAGAGGTACTCCTCTGATTGCTCATATTATTGGAGCGTGTGTGCATGAATTGATGTAGACTGAGTTTGAAAAATCTGAACAGTCGGGCAGGCGTGTTGCTCGACATTAATTGTAACAGTGGTGATTGTGCATCACTCTCTCCCTCCCTCTGTGCGGGCATGCGCGAACGTGCGTGTGCGTGCAAAGAATAGGGGTGGGGCTTAGGGGGTGAGAGTAAGGCATCTGCTGTATAAGTATAGCGTGATTGCGAGTATCAGAAAATAAAGCTAATTTGGTTGTTACATCCACCGAGAGTGTCTGTGGTCATACAACGGATCGATATAGCTATCACGCGTTCTTCTCTTGCGAACTTACGTCCCGTTGAAAATGTTGCTTTTGTTCTATCAGAGATCATCGGAAGATAGTCTCTGCTTCTATACATTTCCGCTGCCCACTCATGGTTATATATATATATATTATGTTGCTGTTCATATGTCTTAAGCTTACGTTGTCCCCGTGTTTAATGATCAGAGCCAGCCAGCCAGACGGACAGATAGGCGAAAAGAGACAAGCAAAAAGAAACACAAATTGCATGTCATTACCCAAACTGCCGAGTACACACACACTCTCTCTATGGGCTCCTGCACCAAATGCATTTATAGGCACAGCTCTGGGGATTTGGTTTCGCTTTCATTCATTTCGCAAGGTCACCTGCCAGGTTTAGATTCTTAATACAATATACACATACAGCGCCCCTACGCCCGACATTCAATTTTTCATGGTGCTGTGTATTGTGATTAAGAAAATTACAAGAAGTTCTGATACAGTACGTGTTTACCCTTGACAGGCAAAGGAATCCAGTCACACGTTAGATCCATGCACGTGCATCCACTGACAACATTGAAAGTAATTATTTTCACATTCCGACTGGAAGATTTTCAACCTACACATTGGTGCACTTGTGGATTGTTTTACGAAAACATCCCGCAATCGACCAAACGATAAAATATTGCAATTTAGGCAAATTTCTGATATGTTCATAAGATATATTTTCGACCGGTTTTTCACAACACTGTATATATGGCTTTCTTTGTACGCCCGTTCAGTCTGGCATCTCCTTACGGCCAATGTCGTAAACCCTACAGCTTAACCTATACAAGAGAAATGACACAATACTAGCTCAGCCAAAATGACGCGCCGCTAGAAGATAGCAGACACAGGAATTTCAGCATTAGACAACAGCACAGGATCGATAGACAGCCTACGAATAGTGTAATATCCAGTCACGCAACGAATGACTTAATTGGCACCAGATGCAGCATATCAGGATCAGCGATAAAAACGCACGAAAGTCCGTTCGTGACGTCAATTAAGCCCATGTCCACGTGTACAGAGGCGTACGGCGGGCTGCAGCAAGGCCTGGCAGGACTCGTGAGCCTAAAAGAATAGCAGCTGGGGTCTGGGGAAGAACTCTGTGGTCAAACGTACTGTACAGTGGCAGGCTGGTAGCATACAAAGGGTCACATGAACACGAAAATTCACATTTTTGACCGTTTAATAGTGGACACGCTCACAAAATAAAAAAACCGAATCAAATAAAAGACAGGAAGATAGGAAGAAAACAAATACTGAAGGGAAAAGGGGAAAAGCGACGAGATTCATCGAACAGACAAGCATAACTCAAGCTTTCTCTGGAATTGGTGGATAGGTGGAGAAGTGGACGAAAAGAAGGACATTGCTTTGGCTGTACTGGCTTTTTTTTTCACCAGTTGCCCCTTTACATGTAAAGACGTTGCACAACTTTTTTTAATGAACGTGACAGTTTTTAGTTACTGTTTTGTTTTGCGTTCATCCATGTCATCCTTTGTAATATTTATGCTCTTTTGAACTCGGCTTTAACATGAAGTTATGAAACAGTTTCGTATGTGCGTGAGCTTCGTATGTGTTCATGTATTAAGCCCACGTGAGCATTCATGACGTGTGTAAGCACACATCATCAAGAAACGCTTTTTCTTAGATTGACGGCGTTCTTGAAAGGGGACAATTTGAGGCGACACCTCTCCGGATATGACGTTCCTGAAAGGCGATGACGCATGCCATTTTTTTTTCTTTCACGTGGTCTGCGACAGCGCCCTGTCGATGAGGTCAGCGTTGGCTCTGACCCAGGTCTCAAAGTTCTGCATGTCGGGGTTGAGTCTCAGGGTAGCCTGTACGTTGTGGCGCTGATCCACCCGGACGAAGAAGTTAAACATCTGGGCCCAGTCCAGGTTTCCGGGCATGCCCAGGCAGGAGAACTCTTGCACTGTCAGCTGCAAATCACAGAAACACCTGTTTAATGTTAAAAACAAGAAAAAACTGACAAATGTAGTGAAATTTATTGCTGTTATAACGAAAGAACTGAGAAATGCCAATAGTTAAGCGAAATATTGTATAGTCATCACTGTATGCTATGTACCATGTCTTGGGTTTTATTCTTATTTTATGTTTATTTATTTGTTTGAATTCTGTTCTCCTTCACCCTATCCTACATGTTCCCCTATCCCCTTTGTCTCTCATACCCCATCTGGGGTCCAGAGATAGCAAATAAAGTTTCAAAGTTTCAAAGTTTTACCACCGCCTCAAATTACCTGACGGTAAAAATGCACGAAGCTGACACAGGGACACAAACACATAAAGAAGTCTCATCAACATATGACTGTTTCGGAAATTTCTGCGCTTGGTGATTCGATGTTTGAAGTACCTGTAACGGCTGTAAATTTAGACCTATCCCCTACCCCACACCGAGTTATCCCAGAACTTTGTTGGAAGTTCAGGCGCTCTACGGGATGTACTTTTTCTGGTGAATCTTTTGCCGTCAGACCGCATATCGTTTGTAGCTTCAACTTCTGCAAGCTGTTTGGGACCCTTGCTCTATGGCAAACTAAGCGTGGAAAGTCGAGTTTGTACTGAATTTTCGCGCACGGAAAGTATGGCCGAACTGAATGTCCAAGATATCTGTTGTTGTTGTTTATCTTACTTAAGCTGGAATGATCGATTATCTCATTCTTACGTGTATTTAATAAGAACTCAGATGAAACCTATGAATCTGATAACAAGGATAATACATAGTGATTATGGCACAAAAAATGACCATTCTAGAACAGAGGAGAGGATGTTGATGAGAAGAGTGGGGAAAAATGGAAGAGAGAAATGCAAAGTCTTTGTAGTGACGTCAGTGTTCCTGCTGCATGACATCACTACCTAGTTTGATTCATCAGCCGTCTTGGCATCTACGAAGTTCTTTTCAAAAGTTAAAGACACTGCTGCATCGAGGATAATGCTGCAGCAAAAAAAAAAAAAAAAAAAAAAAAAAAAAAAAAAAAAAAAAAAAAAAAAAAAAAAAAAAAAACCAACAACAACAACAACAACAAAAACAAAACAACCAAAAAAACCCTCCCCACCCCACCCCCCAATCTGAGCCAAAGTATTGCTAAAACACAAAAAGTCTACAATTTGGTGCATTACCCTTCTTAAGGTCAGACTATATAACGCAAACAGGTAAAAACAGTACAGTAACATGTAATACATTGTATACACAGAATAAAAAGAAAAGAAAAAGAAAAGAACGTACATGTGACTGTATTCATCAAAATAGTTACCAGAAGACGAATTCAGATTAACAGTTGAACCTGCATTTAGTCGGCTGACACATAAGTGGAAATTTGAAGGCAATTACCTGTTTAAATGCTTAAATGTACATGTTTAAATGTACATGCTTAAATGTACATGTTTAAATGTACATGTTTAAATGTACTTAAAACTCGACAGATTTCACGTTTTGCCAAGAAACAGAAAGGAAACGTACATCTTCACTTATGTGGGCTGAAGGTGTGTAGGGTTACAATGTGCACAGTGAAACAGTGATTTCTACCTGTCGGTGTCTGAAAGTCTTTGGCGGCAGGTATCTGTTGAGGACAGTAGCCACTTCGTGCATCTTGAGCTTGTCGCCGCTGACGCTGAGGGTCTTGTTCAAGAAAGCCTCCTTGTTGTGTAGCACGTGCACAACCACGGGGCCAAGGTCATCCACGCTCATCATGTCCAGTGGCGTGAAGCCCATGGGCAGCACTGAAATATACCGCAGTTTCCAGATCTTGGTCTTGGGCGTAGTGGTTGTCGGGAAAATGGTTTTTTAAAATAAAAAATTAAATCAATGATGAGGAGGAGGAAGAACACGATGACGAAGACGATGGTAGTAGCATCGATGGAAGAGATGACGATGTCGATGTAGTCATGGAAAGGCCATAAGAATGTTTTGAATTAAATGATGATGATGATGATGATGATGATGATGATGATGATGATGATGATGATAATGATGATGATGATGGCGACGGAGGAGACGATGACTTCGCTTCTGTCTTACAAACAGCACGACGCAACTCACAGATCTCAAAATTGTATCCATCCTCAGTGGCCGGCTTGAACAGACCGCAGAGGTCCTCGTAGTAGATGGGCATGATCAGGCACGTGACCGGAAGCCCTACGTCGCGCATGTACTCCTCCACTTCCGCCTTGGCCACCATGTGCCTGACCAGGATGCCGGTGATGCGGGCCGTGTGCAGCTGGGAGCTGTAGATCACGTGACACACCCCCATGGCCTTGCAGGCGTCGGCAATGAGCCTGCCCTGCCGCTTCTCGCTCTCCAGACAGTCCGGGTCGGCGTAATCTGTGACGGTGTTCACGAAGCAGGCGTAGGCCCCGGCCAGCGCCGACTCGATGGACCGTCGGTCGTACGGGTCGTACGGGATGAGGTCCGCGCCCTCCTCGCGCAGCCTCTGCGCGTGCTGGGTGCTGACGTCCCGGGTCAGGCCGCGCACCGCGAAATCTCGCGTCTGCGCCAGTGCCCGTGCCACGGACGCTCCCTGGCCCCCAGTCGCTCCAAACACCGCCACCACCTTCCGCTCCGACATCGTAACCTGGACATGGAGATGCTGGCGAGTCATACTGGCGCGTTTCTTGCCACGTCCTACTGACAACTTTCTCACCTGACCATTTTGACAACTATCTAGTCTGGTCATACAGCGGTCTCGCTTGGCCATTCTGACCAGTGTCTCACCTAGTCATACCAACAACTGTGTCACCTGGTTATACTCGCAGCAATCGCATCTGGTCATGCTGACAACTGTCTCCCTGGGCAATAGTTAGAACTGTCTCACCTGGTAATACTGACAGGTGTCTCACCCGGTAATACTGACAGGTGTCTCACCCGGTAATACTGACAGCTGTCTCACCTGGTAATACTGACAGCTGTCTCACCCGGTAATACCGACGTCTCACCCGGTAATACAGACAGGTGTCTCACCCAGTAATACTGACAGCCGTCTCACCTGGTAATACTGACAACTGTCTCACCTGGTAATACTGACAACTGTCTCATCCTGTAATACTGACAACTGTCTCACCTATCCTGACAACTGTCTCGGTAATTCTGGCAACTGCCCCACCTGGTCATACTGACAAATTTCACCCGGGGTTATAGTGACAACCGTCTTACTTTTTTCATTCTGACAACTAACCTCGTCTGGTTATGAAACCAATAATCTCATGCTGGACCTGGTCATAATGATTAACTGATTAGTGATTGTATTGCAGGTATTATTCTGTTTGGATTGTCGTGACTCCTGATCGCGAATTGGCTGAGGGCCTCATGATGAATATATAATGCTCCGAAGTCTGAGTTTGATAATGACTAACAGTCTCCTCTCGTCATACTAACAACATAGTCACTTGGTCTTACTGTACAGGTCTAATGCTGACATACTTGAAATTTTGAACACTTCATTGAAAAATGAATCTTGCTTATCTCCTCAAGACAGAATGCTAACATCGCGGCAATTAAATGAGATAACAACAATGTCACTCTAGTCTAGAAACACTGCCTGTAGTGTCACAGATACAAGGTAATGGCGGATTTTACACAAAACGAAAAACAGACGATGGCCATTGCAGCCTACAGGGAGCTCAGACTAAAATAAAAACAGGCTTATCTGGACATAATTAACATCAGGCGACATAACGACGCAGTGCCTGGTAAGACAGACGGCTGTGGCTTTGGAAAGATTTGGGGTTTTTTTCAGACGTGATTTATGTGTCGATGGATCGTTAGACAACTCCCTAGTACCTGATCCTGCCCTTACACACAAGATGCATTTAGGTTGTTAGACATCATGCCGTCACTTTGTCTGGAATCGCGCGTGTGAACTGCAAAATGTGTGCCCGTTTGTCTGAGAATGATAGGGTGGGAGGTTGGGAGACTGACTGACGGACGAACGGACGGACGGACGGAGTGAGTGGCAACCAGGCGGAAACCGAGAGACTAATTTCTGCTTGCGGTTCACCGTCGCTTTACTAATCCGATGAGTGTCTATGGCGTGCCTGAACAATGTCGACTGGTAGATCAGGCCGACAGTTCTTGTCAGCGCACGTGATTACAGGCTGGCGGTCTGTCATGGCTAATAACGCCAGGAGGGACATTGTTCAACTTACTGCAGGGTGAGGGTGAGGTGTGTTCTCGTAGCCTTCCGGCTGGGCGGTAATGGAGTTCTCATAGGTACTGGTGAATCCTCCTTCGTTCCCTCTTTCTGCCTTTCTCTGTTCGTGGTGTGTGTGCGTGCGTGAGTGTGTGCGTGTGTGTGTGTGCGTGCGGAGTGGGGGAAGATAATTGAAAGATCGTCTGCGTGTGTGCGTATCTGAGTGACAGAAGAAAGAAGGAGAGAGAGAAAATGTGTTGTGTGTTTGAGAGAGTGACTTGGGTTCATGAATGTATCCATATCCAAACATTGAAGTGAGTCTCCGTCGGTTTGTGCACGTGCAGGTGCTGGCGTTACTATTGTGAAGACTTAACCATGCTTTAGAGTAAGGCGTCCTCACTCCCTGCACGCACACCATCCTGCAGCCTCGATGCCTTCGATTCCAGTTGACTAAAAGTGTCCTGATCTCTCTCTCACACACACATACACACTCTCTCCCTCCCTCACACACACTCTCTCTCACACACACTCTCTCTCTCACACACACACACACTCTCTCTCCCTCGTGTGTTACGCAGATCTCGAAACATTGGATTTTGATTTTGGCTTATATAATCTGCTACAGAGGCTTCAAAATACCTCTTGAAGGTAAATAGCTCGATACCAGACCTACCGCTTGGCAACCCCGCTTCAGATGGCTGTTTCGTGACAAATACCGTTACCCGATAACGAGTACCGAGAGGAATCGAACTGGTTCTAGAATAAACCCACTTGTGTGTACATTTTAAGGAATAAGAAATTCCGTATATCTGGCCATGAGACAAAGACCCCACCTCCGCCCCAAAAAATGACACTTGCTGCTGGAAGACAATGGCTTACCTGAACAAATCACCTGGGAGTACGGCGTTTCATCTATCTCCGCGAACTCAAGGGCGCGTTTCAAGTACCTCGTTAGAGCTCGATAATGTTTGCGTCTACCGGTAGCAACGGAAACGAGCGCATGCGCTTTTACCTCCGACCGCTGAATCCGGGTGACAGGTCAACGGGTTACGTGCAAGAGGAAGCAATCAGGGTGTGCGTGTCTACTATGGGATTGGGTGGCACTACAAGGGTTATCGCACAGCAGATCAGCAGTCATAAGCAAGCAAAATCCCTCACAGGGCCTCCATGATCCGACTGCTAGTGGCGTTCGAGAAACCGGTTTCAGTGTGGGTTGCATGGGCGCCGGTATCTGCGGTTTCGGCCGGAGTAAAAGTAATTAGGGCCTTTTGGTTCGTGTATTTTACGTGCGCCTTTAGCTGTAAGCAAGAGATACGAACCCCAAGAGATATAAAGCCGTTGTCTTTACTCAGTAATTACAGGTACAGCAATTTGCAAGAATTGTGACAGCTATAACGCGTTTATTATAACGGCTAAACTACGACTGCTGTGCACAAATGCACATACTTATACTTGAAGGTTCTGTTTAAAAAAAGCTCTCAAGTGATCATACACTGTTCTTATTACTAGAAAATGTCGATTACTTGCGATTTCTTCTCACAGGATATGCTTTCGCGCTGACAACACAAAGTGCAATCGCGCTATAGCGTTTACGTCTCTTTATAAATTATCATGATAATAAGAGCACATACTTCTTTCAAAACCCAGCAAATAAACATATAGCGCTGTTATTATCATAACATTCAATTATTTTCGCGTTCTCTTGCAAGCCATACTTTGGAGATGATCACAGTTAAAGCACTTTTGTGCTTACACTGATTTTAGAAAGTTATTCAATGACAAATCGTTTCTCAATTACTTCCGATCCAGGACGATTTTATTTGTGCTTAAACTATGTAGATGAGCGCCCCCCCCCCACACACATACACACAAGCCCAGACACATTCCCTATCATCTACACAGTTACATGAATGCTGATCTTTTCAAAACAAGATATCGATTTTTTTCAGCTTATAATGAATTGTCTTAATCTTTTATCCACGTTGTTTGTTTAAATCCGCGTCGCACCTATTTTCAGGGAGCTTCAACTATTTACTGATGATGATGATGATGATGATGATGATGATGATGATGATGATGATGATGATGATGATGATGATGATGATGATGATGATGATGATGATGATGATGATTTGAGAGTAGGGGAGGCGAGCAATCACTGGAATAAAGTCCAGGCTATTTTGTTATGGCCAAGTTTGATTCTGTACAGATGGCTGTTAATCTAGGTAAAGCCACAGACAGGTGGGTGTAAAACATCGTGCATTTTTTTTCTTACCTCTGCTGTGCTGGTCCATAGCCAAAAGAGTGGTAATGACTTAACTGTGTGTATCGATCCGTAGAAAGAGCACGGTGGTTACTGAGGCTTCGGTGTCCGTCTATTTTATTGACCTAGTGTGCCTTGTGAAAAGAGAGTGGGAAAATGGGATATTTGAGTCTGAAAGAAATTCCTGGGCATGAAAAGAGCAAGAAGCAATTTTCTTTGACAAGACGGGACGTGTGCAGGCCTGATAATGGATCATGTGAGGGGTAGTTAACAAGATGGATGTTCTTCAGTGGAAGGGGATCGAGTAGGGGGGAGGGGTGCAGACAGAAGGAGGAGGAAAATGACAAGGAGTAAAGAATGCATGGGAGAGAAAGCTATAGAAGACACCATTACATCAACAAAAGGCCTACACACGTTCACAGAGAGGCGGGGAAACACAGATCGATCAAGTAAGCGGGACAGAAAGAAAAGAGAAAATGAAGACAGAAGAAAGAATAAAAGGTTGTGTTCAGTTTCACAAACGATTACCTAATGGCACATAATACCATTTCAAGACCACACGATCCGTGGAGGTACACGTCAAGATGGTCAGTAGCTTATCAAAGTTTTCATGATAACTTTGCCGATACTTCCCAGCGAAACAGTGTAAATCTAAAGGGACAGAATCTTTGAAGTTGCTCAAAATCCGGCAAGCGTTATCCTCGTAAAATTAATTATGCAAATGCCAAAGTTTTATCAGAATTTCATATTGCTTAGCATCAGCTTGGCGCGACAGGCTGCTATGAAGTTTCCTCTGCACTCCATATTTAAATTATTGACGTCACATGACGTAAGAAAGATCCCAGTAAATCAACTCTGCATCGCTGCCACAAGAAATAAATCACTGATCTTACATTAACGAGGGACACGACAAAAATCTGAGGCGTTGTTGCACTGTTACAGAGATAAGATCTTCGTTATTACGACCAAAAGCAGATTACAGAAATTTCGCTGGAATTCTGTTTCGTCACATTTCATTTTTTAAAAATGCCCCGGGGCTGAACCGGCTCCTTACATAGCGCTGTATTAAAAGTGCAGTTAATTTCCACAAAACTGCCGAAGGAAAACTGTAGCACTTTGTCCTTCGAGATTTCATTGATCGTAAGTGCATGCAGAAATGTGTGTACAGGGATGAGAAAGACAATTACGACAGAAAGACTGTTTCATTTGTTTATAAATAATTGATAGACAAGAAAGAATAAGGTGCCTACAGTGGTTTGAGCGATCTCAACCAGATCGCCAGCTAGAGTCGGACATGGGCGAGAAAGTTTCCTTCTCCCCTAGTCTTAGCATTATGTTTAACATAAAGGCGGTGTTCATTCGCGCGACAATGCTCAACACAGCTTTGTATCAAACCAAATCGTCGTCCTCCACTAGAAAAGAGATCCCATGCATGTGCTTGTTGAAAAAAAAACCGTACATATTTAGAACAGGTCATGTCACCCTTTCCTGGGAGCAAACACGAGTGTGTAAATTTTCATTTCGCCATCTGTCGGTTGCTGGGAATTTGTGTATTGTGACAGCTTCGTTGTTTGATTCGCTAGACGATTGAATCACTTCTGTGCGGTTGGCGACAGCAAGACTTTGACAGTTTTGCTGGAGTCAACCTGTCCCGCTGGGACTAACCCTGAACTTAAACGCGGCCTCAAAGCAAGATTGACGAGGAAGGACTATGTCGGATGAATCAATTTTTTTTTTGACAGACACACACTTTCGCTAAATATGAGGATCTGGTTTGAGAGAAATTCTTTATCAAATTAAGACAATGCTTTCAACGCACGCGGTTCGATCACTTCTTAACGCCTGCTTAGACATGACTGTGGAGCCGTGTAAATCCTGCAGTGTGTCTGAATGGAAATGTCGGGGGCTCGTGTAGCGATGCGACAGACCTTCCCCGCGTTCAGGTCTGGAAAACGTTCGCCTGCTCCTGCAAACGGAAACAGCTAACTTGAACGTAAATCGGCGGCACACGCAAACAGCAAGATGGCTGCCGACAAATGTTTAAAACTATCGTGGTAAGCGTCTGTTGTCAGAGTTGTTGTTTGTTAGATGCTCATGCCAAGGTTAAATCGCTTTGTATACGTTATACTTTCCACGATCCATTTTCATAAATTTAGACCCTATAATTTATACACAGAAGACATTGCTCAGACTTCATCACTTTTCTGCTAAATTTTCTCCTGCTGCCGTATCAGCAACTCATTGTCTGTTGACCATGTATCTTCGCTTCATAAATTCGTGCGCTGACATGTTATTAATTAGCGTACTAACTTAATGCGACCATTATCAATAGACGCTGTGCCAATAAGCTCTAAACTCTCTAAAAAAAAGTTGCCTCAACATTTCCCAGGTTTGTGTCCGCCATATTTGTTGACCTAACTAACACCTCTGAAGTCCGTTCGCTCCGTTAGGCCAACGTTTGGTCGCGTGACGGCCTCGTTTTACGTTCAAGTTGGTGAAAGAGGCGAACGGTGGGTACGGTTCCAAATGTTTTGCGGACCTGAACTCGAGGTTTATTTACAAACGAACATGTGAGTCATGCGACCACAACTGAACCCACACGACGATCACACAAAGACGGAAATAAAGACGTCAGCTTCCAGTCACATGGGTTTTACCCATTACGACCGTTGAACCTGTCCGAGCTCATTCAGGTCAAGTGCGGACGTATGACCAGATGCTTACCTCATGATGAGGTGGCTCCAGCTTAAATTTATCTGTACCCACCAAGCAAGTATAAGACCTTTGGCGAGTAACCTTGATGGTGAGAGGCTACAAGCAATGTCAGCTACGGCATGTTTTTGCTCCTGTTTTGGTTCTGTCCCGCGTGGCGTCCTTATCTTCTGCCATACTGCTGATACAGTAATGACTTCGTTAGGGGGAGAGAAAAAAACTGCGTAGGAATTGGCCGGGGAATTTTTAGCATCTTTTTTCGGATCAAGGCACGTAGCGGTCTGCGAAATTGAACTACTCAGGGCAGGAATGGATATGCTCTCGGAGATTTTCAGGATAATTATCGAGGGTATTATTAATTGCTCGTCTGTATAATCGACCATGTACGCATGGGTACATAAAGACGTACAGTCTCTAATTCGCAGCTGAAGTTTTTGCAGCGGATTCAGTGTTCACGCTGCCATCTTCAATTCTCAAGTTGTTTAACCTCAGTTATGAACGTCAAAGACATGCAAATCTTGCTGAAAGATGGGAAAGGTAAAATGAAAACGAAAGGAGGGAGGAACATCCCCCACCACCACCACCCTCCCACAACCACCACCAGCAGCGGAAGCAGGGAACACAATTCAGACTTCCCAGCGTCACAACATTTCACATCATCCGCTGACAGCTCGCCACCATGAATACATACAAAAGAAACGCAAGACTCAACACTTAATTGTTTTCATTTCATCAAATCATCAACACTCAATCCGCAGTCAGCTTAAGGGGGAAAAAACCAGATGCAGCCCGAGTGGTCCACAAACAGTCCCGATCGTTTGATATGTATTCATATGGACACTGCTGCTCACGCTTTGATAAATAACACAAATTGATATCAGTATATACAGACACAAAGCATGCACTCAGTCGGCAATCAGTCATAAATTAGACAACGATGAACAGCACATCAAGCCAGCAGCAAAACTTAGAAACAGAAATAAAATCAGATCGAGTACCTCAATTTATACATCTGCCAACTTTATTTCTCACTTCACGCGCCAGGTATGAGAGTTCTGACTCAGGATGCTCGTCCAAAAACAAAGAATAAACAAATACAAGAAAAAAGGCAGCAGCAACCAATGTCATAATTAACCTGGGTCGCTGATTTTAGTTTATTAACCCTGGCTGAAAAATTGCTTCCGAATACAATATTCTTCCACGATATTTCTTTGAGAGCTTCGACTAGCATACAAGAGTGTGTAAGCGCTGGCTTGCATGACCGTTCTTATCGTTCGTTCGTAAAGGTGAACGTAAAATACACAGGGTGAAGAGCCTTACGATCACTCTAATGAGTGGAAAAGCAGTACGAACGCTCATGTAAGCCACCACAGGTCTGTCCCCACAGCTTCCAAACGCAAGCGAGTCATGCACATAAGAAAGATATCTTTCTGTCCTTTCTTTGGGGAGATGAGATTGTTGGTCAGACTGCAAAGAGGACAGAGAAGCCCTCTAGACGCCAGACTACCAGATTCATCTCATAATAACCAATTTCTGGTTGGCGCACAGACACCTATCAGTTTGTAGGATGTTCTATTATCTAATCTCCAGTCGCGCCGCTGGACTGAGACCGACACTGCAAGCCCTACAATCCTAAAATACTATCTGTTATTACCGTTCCTAGACAGCACACATCTATAATAGAATTAGCACCCATGTGATTTTTTTCAAGATAAATAGAAAATAGAATTATATATATTTTCTTTTTTTTGTTGTTATTTTATTTTTTTCAGAAGTTGGCACTATCCGAACATTTATTTCAGTATAGCCTGAAGGCACCTCGGTCAAATGAAAGCTACGCAGACAATCTCCAGGCATGCCCTACCAACAAAACTGAATTCTTCTGACTCTAGCCAATCATGAACTCTCGAAGCTCGAGACATAAAGGGCTAGACTCTCTTTGGCGTTCGTTAACTCGCTTCCACGATGAAGTCGCCAGCTAATTTCACACAGGGAACAGGCCACTGAAGTTACCTTTAAAATGTTTGTTTTTATGTGTCGTGGAAAAGAGAAACGTTTGCCCCATCCACAGGAAATTCTCTTCTAGCACACACTATCTTTCATGCTGCGACAAACCGTACAACTGTTACTGACTAGCCTTTGGGCGTGGTCCCATCTCTTTTCTCCGCGAAGTGCGGTCTTCATGCAGTCGGCGGTGTTAAAAGAAACATAGATATCCAGTTCGATCGACAAGAAAGGACTTTAAAAATGTCTACGCAACATCTCTCTCAGATGACTGCTTGGATGATTTTGTCACCTGACTCAACAAGTAGTGTATGGACTCGTGCGCCTCAGAAGTAATGTGTGTGCGTGTGTGTGTGTGTGAGAGAGAGAGTTGGGGGACAGAGGAAGAAGGCAGTGATCGTGTGGGGAGGAGGGTAGAAGACAGGGGAGTGAGGGGTGGGAGAAGAAGGGGAGAAAGTCAGCGTGGGAAGGAAGGAAGGGAGGAAACAAGGAAGGAAGGAAGGACAGACTATGAGGGGCTGGAAAGGGAGCGGAGGAGAAAGAGAACAGAGTAAATACATGCAAAGAAGGAGGGGTTTGGCAACACAGTGCATGGTTCAACGCAAACTCTGGACGCAATGTTCTGCATAATTCAGAATAACTGCATGTCATTGCAAAAACGGCGCAAGACGCACTCAAGCATTTGCATCGTCAGGCGGCAGCAGTTCGGAGTTGCCCAACTCGTTCTCTGAAGCCGCCTCCAGCACGGGGGTAAGGCGGGCTACCTGCTCCTTCCTCCTGCCGTGACCCCTCTTCCGTCTCCCTGACCGATGACCCCGCTTGGGTCTGGCCGCGTGCGGAGCGAAGGTCACTTGCACGAGATAGGGGTCGGCAAAGGCCGGGTCCAGCTGGATGGGACCGGATTCGGCCGCCAGCGGCTCGATCTCCGCCAGCGTGGCCTCCAGGTCCGGAAACGCCCCGCCCAAGCCCCCCAGGCCCGCGGTGGCAGATGACGACGGCGACAGCATCAGCAAGGCAGCAGCCGCGCGGGCGTCGTCCTCCGTGGGCGACCTGCGCCCCAGGAGCCTCCCCAGCAACGTCCTCCTGGGCACCTGGAGTCGCCTGGCCGACACCTCTCCCAGAAACCTCCGCGAGCGGCCGGGGGGAAGCGACGTCAGCTCCTCCATGTAGCTGCGCTGGGGGGTCCGGCTGCAGCACGAGCAGTAGCAGAGATCACAGAAGGCAGCGTCCAGACACGACCTGACGGCCCGGCTCTGTCGCCGGAGGAGAAACACCGTGAACACCACGATCAGCACGACCAGCACCACGACAGAGACGCTGGCCACACCCGTCACCATGGCTGCAGGGGTGCTCGGAACCCTCGGGGCAGAAGAGACCCCCGGGGTGAACACGGTCACGCAGTTCGAAGGCCAATACGGGGTCCTGCCGTGCCAGGAAATCGCCGAGAATGACGCAGACGAAGTTGATGACGATGACTGAACGGACGATGAAGACAACGAGGAGGCCGCTGACCGACTCTCGGCGAGGGATGACAGGTAGCAGGAGTCGAGGAAACCGTTCTCCACGCAAATTGTGTAGCGAGTCCGTGGGAGCAGTCCCTCCAGGGCAGGGGTTTTGGAGTGTCTCCCCTGAAGCAGCACGCAGGAGACTTGCCCGTCGCTCAAAGCCCACATCGCGCCCCCTGGCGGCTTGTGGGAGATGTAGCTGTCGTTCCGTCGCCAGTAGACCAGCGTGTAGTTCAGGCCGATCTTCTCCATCGCCTCTGGGGACACCAAAGACATGGCCGTCGAACGGTCCGACACGCTGCTGGCCGCTGCGCTGCTGCCTTCCGCGTCAAAGCTCATCAGGTCCAGGCGCAGCTGCGCGCGCGATGACGTCACCACCTCTGACGCCAGTTGAATGACGTGCTCGCACCTCGGCCCCGCCCACCGGCCGCCACACTGGCAGCGGGCGTGGGTCAGGTTGTTGCCATGTGAGATGACCGTCTGGCAAGGGTTGCTGTGTAGACACTGTAGCTCTTCACAGGTTTCCGAGGTCACTGGAAAAAATATATATTGCCTTTACAGATCTGAATCCGAGAGACTTTGCGTTGTCTAGGTGTGTGCTTAAGGGAGATTTTTGTTTAAAAAGCAAAGCCATGTATATAAGCTTCCACTCAGCTCTTTGTAGCAAACACACTCGGGCTATTCGCAAACAAAAGCCTCCAATTTTTAAAAAGGTGTACTATGTTTTAATTTTTTTTAGAGCCTTGCCATCCTCCGAGCAACTTGACTTCTGACTTTTTTCAAACTGTTCTTAAAAACCTTTTGAAAACCCAACAGTTAGCAGTTTTCCTCCTACTGCTATTTTTAGTCTGTCTTTGCCTACATATCTGTGCATCTCCTTGCGTCAGTCACTTGAAAAAAAAGTAAAAATCTCTGACTCACTCATCATCCCACTACATCATTCATCTGGTCACCTATTTTCTCTTCTAGTTTACTGTATTTTTGAGTGTGTCTCTCGGGGCGTCGCAAGGTGTTTTAGAAAGTCCGGGGTGTGCGGAAGTAAGAAATAGACACAAAAAATAGAGCCAGCTCCAACAAAAATTCGTGATATAATCAATTTCTTGTCTGAAAGATCCTCTCGTATCAGATACTTCGACAGATCGACAGAGTTTTGAAATACCTTGGGGCTGTTTCACCTAATAAACAAACTGAAACGAACAAACCCCGTCCCCGTCCTTGTTGCTATTTCAGATCTAAGCCTGATAATCCGAGTCTCTATTCCTCCCCCTTTTGGATGTATTTCCAGCTTTCCTTTCCCATCACACTGATTTAAAACCCCGGGAACAAACAGAAATAGCTAATATAGAAAACGAAGCTAATATATAACTAAGCAGTATGAGGCTGTCCGGCCATCCCTGTGCTTATTACACAGACGTTTTTTTTTTTTAATTAGAGTAACATTTTCCACTGCTATCGTCCGCTCAGTCTTTTCACCTTTTGGCTTCTGTCTCTGCCAGCACATCTGCCGTACCTAGGTCCATTTTCACATTTCCAGCTGCTGTCTGTTGAAACTGTGCGCGCTTCCTGCAAATAAAGCTAGAGGCCGCGAGAAAAGCCGGTTAGTGACGTCAGCGATCTGCTGAAGCCCTAGCTCGTTGTTAAGCCAATGCCGGCAGCTATGACTCAAGGACTCCGACCAATCATTATCATCGAAAAGCTTGATTTAGCTGTAGACTGTCCCACGTAGGCCAGACTGTGATTTGGATTGTTGGAGGCACTGTCTTCACCAGAGTGTCTTCTGAGTCCTTTGACTAATGGGAGTAACCAATGTGTGAAGAACTTGAGCAACCAGTGTGATGCCTACATTGTCTTGACACACAGCTAGGAAGCTAGCGCCGTGTCGTTCCTGCTAGTCTCTGCAGACTATATTTTAAAGACAACTCACATGTGGCAATGCTGGCCTCTTTCTGACCATTACCGACCTGCGTAGGCATTACGCAAGCCTTTTCATAATCTTTCGCTGACTGCCTATAGATTCCAGCTCTTCTATCTTCTCTATTCTTTCGCCAAGACTGCCTACAGATTCCAGCTCTTCTATCTTCCTTCGCTAAGACTGCATACAGATTCCAGCTCTTCTATCTTCTTTCGCTAAGACTGCCTACAGATTCCAGCTCTTCTATCTTCTGTCCGGACTTGCTAGCCTTTAGCCAATCACAAATTACCAACAGAGCCAGGCTGAACAGGTCACAAGCTACTGATGGTCTATGGAATATTCACTTGAGGGTAAACCTTTCTTTACTCGTGACGTGTGGCAACAGCTCATGGAAATGTTTGGGCAGAAAGCCCTTTTCTTGCTTAGCGCAAACAGTGAACAACGCCATATTTAAATATATCGCACGAGGCAATGCTTGCAAGGAGATGCAAGCCTTCAGTCAACCGCAAACCTAGACCAGAGGAGCTCCTTTGTACTCATTGGTTCTTCGACACCTCGTGACGTGGGTTAGGGGGTCAGAATTGAAGGGCAAGGCTGGCAAAGGTGGAAGGTCTTCCTCGTAAGAGCCGGCATTTACTTGCAACTCTCGTGAGCAAAAGAAAGCAATCCTTCGAAAGCACGATCTGCAGGCACTTCATTGTCTAGTCCTGCTGCATGCGACTTTCACAATCAATGGAGCTAAAATTACCAAGCAAAGGTTACGTGATGGATTTTGCGACTTTGATTAATTCTACTCCGCAAATTGTATTTTTATCTGTATCGTTTTTCAGCCTCCATTTTTCTTTAAAGTGCGTCCTGTCATCCATTAATCACCTGTCTCTTGGTTCGTGTGCCTGACAGAAGCGCTTCAGCTCCGTCCAGTTTCCGTTTGCATCACCTTTGCGCTCGTGTGAATGTCTTTCGTTTCAGTTCTGTTTTGGAGTGGTTGCCTGATTGCATCATTTTGGCGATACTTTTAACACCTGCTTACATCATGAACTTAGTTTAGAAACCAAAACTAGGATTTGACCAAGAAAGCGAAATTTATTAGAAAATATTTATGTGCTTCTTGGCGGGAAATGCGAAATTAAGAGTATGCCCTAAAACGACGTAATGGTCAAAACCTCTTTCCCTGCCTTTGTGCCAAGCTGGTGATATGAAGATTTATCTCGTGAACAGAAGCAGCTTATACTCTGTCGCGTTTTAGGAATACACATATTGAAATACAATAAACTCAGTTATTTGGGAAAAGTTACTCTAGTATATAAGTCCAATATTTGTCTCCCTTTTTGCGCACCGTCTGTCATTTCAACTCAATGGTTAGATGTAAAGAAATTTTTGTCCACAATACTTCTGCTTTTGACCTGTATATTATCCCAGAATTACTTTTTCATGAATTTCTTGTTCAAAGGATCCTGTTACCAGCTACTTGCCTTGAAAGGGTCACAATCAATAACCTTTCGGCACAATCCACTCTTCATCCGTAGCCAATTAAGACACAACACACTTAAAAAGGTTAGCTCACAAAATCCTGCACAAAAGAACCGTTAGAAGATTTTTTTTTTGGTTTCCAAGACAACATGAGAGCCGCGGATTTTAGTTTTATACAGTCACGAATTTTAGTTTTATAAAGGTTCCTGCTTACAGATGTTGTTACAGTTGGCTCACGCAAGTCCCACTATGCCCGAAAAACTCGGCGACCATATTCTCTCGACGGCTACTAGGATCTCACGTACCTGCAGACCACGTGATCAGTCCCATCAGCACTGCCAGCCGTAGCTCCCAGCAAGGCGCATGCCTGGCCCAGACTCCCAGCATGGCCTTTTCCGCATGTCGTCACGTCATCAAGCCACATCAAGATCCGCGTCAACAATGCGGCCTGCAAAATCACGCAATCGCAGTAAAAGCTTCCTGTCGTGTAGACAGTCCAGTCCCACATACCGCTGCTTAAATCACTGTCACCAGTTTACCGGAAGTTGAGGTGCTAAACAGTATACCACAGAACAGAAAGATGCTGTGCTTCCGAGGGGCTGCTACCGCGCGACATCCCGCATCTTCCAGAAGATGGCTTTACTTTAAGGACGATAAATGTGAACAGTATGTGGCACTGGCATCTTCAGAAACGAAAAAAAAATGCTGTCGAAGTATCATACGAAAAGTAAAATACATAAATAAGCATAGAGAAGAATTTTGTCATTTATCAGTACTTCAGAACTGATATAATCAATGCATTATAACAAACAAACAAACAAACAGAAACAAAGAACAACACAAACACACTTCCGAACAAACACAGATGACGTCCTTGTTCTGTGTGACAAGCGAAGAATGAAAAACAAGTACGCGGAAGGTGCAACCAAGTACAAAGAAGCCAAAAGGAAGGTCAGAAGAGCTGTGAGAAGAAAAGGAAAAATGGATAAACGAGCAGTGAGATGAAAGGGAAAACAGTTTGAAGAGGAATAATAAGCAAAAGGTATCAAACAGTGAAGAACCTGATAAGCAGACGACAAGGGCGAGTCTCAACCATCCAGGACAAATCAAGACAATGTCTCACCGAAAAACTGGGAATCCTCACTAGATGGACAGTGTACTGTACAGAGCTGTACAACCAGTTACAGGGGATCTAGGTGAGTTCTCAATTTCCAGAACCAGTCAACCAGTATGATTACCCCATACTTCGCAAGAAAGATGAAGCAGCAATCAAATCGTTGAAAAGGGGGAATTTATTTGGAGTAGACAACATCCCAGGTAGGAGAAATGCCTCAAACACCAGCAAAAATCTCTACCATGTCTTCATAGACTTAAAGAAATGTTTTGAATGAGTTTAGCATGCAACACTGTGGGCAACTATGAAGACGTACAACATCAACACCAAGCTTATTAATGTCACACAACAACGCTGCAAGAATGCTATCAGTGCAGTATTCTTCAACTGTAGTACAGGGGAATGACTACTGTCGGAGTCCGACAAGGCTGTCCTCTCTCTCCCACACCGTTCAACATCTTGGAAAGAATCATGACGGAAGCTCTGAAAGGTCACGAAGGAACAGTTAGCATAGGTGGCAGAACAATAATCAACCTGCACTTTGCTGATGGCAACTGATGGCTCATCTGGCAATGGCAAGGAGATTGTGACCTCGTTGAACGTCTCGAAAAGTCATCAACAGCCTACGGCATGAACATCAGTGCAGAAAAGACCAGACTGATGACCAATCTCACCAAAGGCATCAACACTGACATCAAGACTAACAAGCTAGAATCGGTCCCACAGCTTCAAGTATCTTGGGCTCATGTCACTGGTGAAGGTTCAAACCCGGAAGTATTTTTCCAGAATAGCACAGGCAACTGCAGCGCTTACAGACAATAAATCAATTTGGTATGGCAACATCAACCTCGGTTCCAAGGTCAGACTGAGGCATGCCCTGGCCATTTCAATCTTTCTTTCTGCCTGTGAGACATGGGCCCTGACAGCCAATCTGCAGAGAAGGATTTAAGCCATGGAGATGCGATGTTTCAGAAATGTCGTTCATATCTCGTACAAAAACCACGCCACCAATGATTTTGATTTTTTGTTCCTTAATCTCCCGCCGCAAACTAAATGCAGATCAGGACGGTATTGCTTAGACAAATTTATGTGCTGCCACACGTGGGACTGCTGTCACAACACACTGATATATTCAGTCCCACCCAGTCACATTATGATGATACTGGGCCAGCCACTCCTACAATGTTCCCTACCGTGCCAGGCGTCTGGTAGGGCAGCTACTAGATTGCTGATTATTGACGTCTTTGGGATGACTCGGCCGGGGCGCGAACCATCGACCTCCCGCCTCAGAAGCGGACGCCTTATAACCGCTAGACCACCGAGGCGATCACGCCACCAGTGAGGCAACGCGGGCACATCTCGAGACCATCAGGTCTTGAAAAAAAAAAACTTCTGCATAGTACAGTTGGGGCAGGGGTGGTGGGGGAGAAAGAGGCAGACAGAGAAAGCGATGGGAAAACAACATCCAGGATTGGAAGAATCTAACGTTCGCAAAAACTCAAAGAGTGACAGAGGATACAGAGAAATGGAAGAAGCCGGTTTCCAGTCGTCAGAGGTGCCCCGGCAGTCTCCAAGGCTATGGGACAGACGAGATGCAGCAATCAAATCAGTGAAAAGCGGAGAGTCAGCTGGAGTAGACAACATCCCAGCGGGACTGGTCAAGCCGGAGGGGAGACAATGGTTGACAGACTCACAGCAGTCTGCAATACGATCTGGCAGACAGATCTACTTAAAAAACCCTCGGTGAGTGAAATTTCCATCGGTGAGGGGAAATTCATCGAGGGAAACTAAATGAAATCTGTGTTTAACCGACCTATTTCTTTACTGTAGATTGTTGTAGATATGATGGCAGAAAGATACTTAGAGGAGTTCTGTTCTGTATGTTTAGAAACTTAGAAACGACGACGGTTAAGTGGCGATCGGTCGTTTAACTGGGTCATTTTTTTAAACCAACGAAATACTGACTGGACAGGCTTCTATACTTCCTTACCTGAAAGCATTGCATCGTGATAGGGGATTCTCCTGTTTGTTTGCTGGAAAGAGATTTAATGATCCTTTCTTTAATGGATTATTTTTCCACAACATGTATTGCATACACAGCAATAATGTTTTTGGGCGCGTGTCTTTCATTTCCCTAACCCTCCCCCCCCCCCCCCTTGCATCGCTTGCTCTCAGGCCACATCAAACTACACGAGGGTCGAGTCCTATCCAGTGAAAAACCACAACTACAAGTGGTACAAGACACAAGTTGCTAGCCACGAGCCAATCACTTTAACCCAGAATGACATCATTGTTTAGCTACCACCTTTACTGGTTTCTGTCATGTCAGGAGGGCAGCAGCGGCATTCACTCATGCTAAACGGGTCCGCCGGAGACCTTAGCAGCTCGCCAGGACGGGCTGCTTTGATTACTGATGTGAAAAAGAAAATCCAAGCGTTTGCTGCACAAGAGGAATTTAAAGCCTTACTGGCGTTCTACACGGTTGATCATGCTTGTCTTTCACACCTACAGTTGCCGCACTGTCCCCTTCTGTTAAATCCCACCAGAGAGGCTGTTTTTTTTTAAATAACTGGATTTCTTTCGGTGCAAGATATATTATTTCTCAAAATTTGAATGAAAATCTCTCAGATCACACACGAGCGTAAAAGCATTCAAAGATCGGCACTTGCATCTCCTCCCCCCCCCCACAACAAATTCATATGCTCTTCTCTAAGGTCTCCCATTGGCTGGGGTCTTCAATGCGAAAACGTATTTGTTCCAATCTGACGTCACGGTTTTGTCTTTAGGCATTTTTGTTTTGTAACTGTTTAAAAGCCAGTTTTCAGAGAACGCCAAGAAAGCATTTGCTAAATCTTGGGGATTCGTTTCCTGTAGTGCACAAAATATTCATTTGAGAAATATTTTGCCTTTGGTCGACGGATAAAGCCTGTTATGCCGTTTGCACACTGTATGACGATGTCAAATGAAACAGTAAATAAACAGATCGCTTGAACAAAGATTTCTTTTAGTTTCCCTCGATGAATTTTCCCTACACATAAACGTTTTGTTAAAAAAAACTGTCTGCGTTCTGGCTATGAAGAAATGTAAATCACTTATTCTGGTTGCCGACGGGTGGATTAGGTCTGCATCATATCAACTGTTTTTGTCGACCGTACCGTAAGCTTGACGCCTTAGTTGTAACGCAGACCGTAAGAGTAGCCCAGAAAATGGACGCGGTTTTTGCAAGCGCTGCACATGGTCTGTCGTGCGGAAGAGAGAAGGAAGGTATTAACAGTTCCTGTTTACATGTATGCTCGTAGCCTCAGCTTCAACCGAAGCGCGAAAAACACAGAAACTGGGTGTAGACACTGACAGTTAAGACACACACACCAACAGCATCGTATCAAACGATTTTTACCGCTTAGTCACTTTAGGACGCAATGACCTTCTCTTCAAAGCCCCCCCCCCCCACACACACACATAAGGGAGCCCATTTATTTCGGATGCACATGCCAGTACAAAAGAACATTCGCTGGTGGATGGGTGGGAAACGTTTGACTAGGGTCTATAACAGTCGAACGTTGACGGAAGGGGGTCAAGACATTCGCTTCATATCGCAGCCAACCAGATGGGCGTTTCCTCGAGCTGCACCGAGATACGTGTCGTGTGCAACAGTTTCTGTCCCCGCGACCAAGAGGCTAGATAGGATCTTCGAGCAAGGGCTTCTTGCCTCCTGCTTGGAGGACCAGCTCAGCGGAGGCCGTACAGGCCGTAAGATGTTCACGTCCATTTTTCCTGTACATGGTGGCGCTGCTATCTCTTCTGGACAGTTGCCGTTGGTGGAGCGAACCGTGTTCATTTGCCCTTGGTGTGTCTCGCAGTCTCACGCACGTATGGGCCTCAGAACATAGATTCGCACACACATGCACATGCATGCACGTACTTGTCCACGGACCTTCGCAGGTGCACACTGTCTTGCACAGCAGCACGTGCAGACGCTCCTCTTCCGACGATCGCATTCTCTCAGTACCCCGCATCAGGACAAAAACATACGGACAGCGCATGTTCACCTTCTCGGCATCCACCCAATGGAACTCACTTCCCCACACATTCGCCACTCCCCATCACTACAGACTTTCAAAAGTAACTTAAAACTGATCTTTTCCGCAAGTACCTTGACTGACGTCGCAACTGCCTGTCTGTATTAAATTACAACTTTCTCTGTTCATCCTCTCTTATGATACTTTTCTACCCACCTGTGAATGACGGACGATCTGTATCCTAACCTGTTGGTCAGTGTTGCGTTCATCTCTCCCACTGTGTGGGAGTATGTGTGTGTGTGTGTGTGTGTGTGTGTGTGTGTGTGTCTGTGTGTGTTCGTTGTTTTCGTTAGAGTGCCTGTGTGCCTCGTCCGCGTGAAGTATGCATGAAATGTGTTCTCGCGCGTTAAAAATCTTCATTTATTATTATTAAGTACGTACGCACATACCCCACATCCACACATACGTACGTAGTCCTACATACACGCAAACATATCGGCGCGAAAACGGTTTAAAACTGCAGAGAGGGGACTCACATACACAGGTGTACATAGAACATGAGCACAAGGCACAAACATACAGACACGCACACACAACTAAATACACCCACAATATGCGTGTGCGCACGTGTACGCATATATAGAAAGCTAGCCAGAGAGAGAGAGAGAGAGGATTTACTTCCGAATGTATGTTCCAATTTCAAACCAGTTCCGTTCAAAGCCAACGGGCTTCGGTGAAAGCAAACTTTATCTCTACCCTTCAGTCCGAGGGGTCACGCCCGTCCGGGAATTAAGCCGCCTGAACCCGCCCAATCTCCAATGCCTTCCTGCAGCTGCCCTACTGGCACAGCAGCCACGGACGCTGGTGTTTTCTTGTCCACGCGCACATGTGCGGCAGCTGTGCTTCTCTCCTGAAATTTATGGGCGTTTATGGATGGAAAACAGGGCTAGGTTCAACAAGCGTTGACATTAGCTCCCACTTGTTAAAGTATCGTTAAGCAAAGTTTACCCTATTTTCGGTTCACTTTTCTGTGTGTAGAAGACATACAGGCGTTTCTGCAACTCCTCCCACGACAAACACCAAACGTAAAAGCACGGTCAGGTAACAATATACAATCTAAACCCCACCCTATCAGTGGGTAACAGACTGGCTATTAAGCAGGCCCCGGCTGCATGAGTGCTCGCATCTCTTGTTCATACGTAAAGCTGCGCATGAACTACATAAAGCGAACGGGTCTAACGACCGCTCATAAATGAAAGGGCATATACAAACACAAATGCAATCCAGACCCGGACCTTTACTCTAAACCTTTATTTTAGTCCTTGGATCGACAAATGCCACCGTTTCCCTTAAATGCAATCAGCAGAGAACATATCGACTTTCTGAGAAATCAAGCTAGAAGGTCTTGCAAAGTCGTCAAGCAAAATCTAAGCTGTCAGAACCATCTGCTGATGTCGTAATGAAGTTTACTGTGGACTGTCATCTTAATGTCACAGAATTTCAGACGACTTTAAGAAAAGCTTTCGTACCACATGTGGCTATTTCTGGGTCACTTCTCTCCTTGCAGCTCCCAAAGCCATATCAGCACTTAATGTCCAACTCGTAAGTGTACAAAAATCCCAAATCTTGTGTGCAACATACAAACATTTCCACTTGATATGACTGGATAAAGAGAAAAAAAAGAAGAAAAGCGGCCAGTTATAATCATGAAAGCAAGCAGCGTTTAGTCTCCATTTCCAGTAAGTTCTAAGATATGGGAATGGAAGGTTCAATCAAGGGACTCCTATGCAGTAAGATCGAGGGGTCCTCTGTGTGCAGCCAAAATATCCCCGCTCAGGAAATGACAGTTAATTAGTCCTTTGAATTCTGGGAACTCCGGCCTGGAGACAAGCTAGTTGATCCTTTGAAAGCTAGCGTTGCCTGGCAGGGAGGGAAAAGCACCGGTCTTTTGAACGCCATACGCTAGCTCATGAGATTTACGATAATGTACAACACAACGACTTGGCCCCATCCTTCCTTTCTTTTCCGGCAGAACTTTCTCTACTGGCAGATAAATGTAACTATGTTTTTTTCTCATTCTTATGCTTCTGTTATTCGTAGTATCAACTTTCGGGAGTAAAAATCCCTGCAAGAAGCCACCCAGGACGACAGCTGGCTTCAAAGCCGGAATTCTTTTTATCTCCAGCGGAAAGAAAACTTTCTGCGGCAGGCTGCATGAGGATTGGAATCTCCTGTTCGTACATAAAAGTGCCCATACTGCCAGTTCCTTGGCAAAAATATGCCGGCACTGTTGCGAAAAGTAAGAAGACATGAGCGCTCCTGCAACCCTGCACATGATCGGGTTGCATGAGCGTTCTTATCGCGTGTTCATAAAGGTGGATGTAAAATACAGAGGGGTTTACGAACGCCGTTGTGCCCGGGAGGGGAGTTACGAACGCTTTAGCAGTCCATCCCAGGACTTAAAATTTCGTTGGCTGTGCTTGGAGCAGGAGTTATATGTAAAAAGCTATCTGCGGAACGAAAATTAAGCCCTGAAACAGCAGCGTCGCTTAAAACCCCCAATTTAGTAACTCTGCTGCATGGGAAAAGTAGCAATCATTTTAGTCGATTCATCAAAGCGGATTCCGCCTAGACGTCGATGGAAAGGTCTGGGATGTGTCGTCAGCCTGGCGGCATTGATGCTATAACCAGATTATGCAGCCTCAGACACCTTGCCTTTTTCCGTCAGGAATGGACAAAAGGGCGCAGGCTTGGAAACTAACTAGCCATGCGCACAGGAACAACAGGCGCCAGACTCTGTCACGCTGGGCTTGCACTCGAGGACTGGGTCGAAAGAAAAAGAGTTAAGAACTATAGCCCAGCCGTCTGAAGCGATAAATTTTTGTTATAATTTTCTCAAAACCATGGTTCAGAAAAAGTATGTGTGTTTTGGTGCTTGTGTGTGTGTGCATCAGTGCAGGTGTGTATGTGTGTCTGTGTGTGAGAGAGAGAGAGAGAGAGATCTCCAATGAAAAAACTGATTAATTTCGTTGCTGACCTTTGGATTAGATCACTACGACCAGTCTTATTCATCTTAAGGCCTATTTTAGCCAGTAAAACTTCTGCAAATAATCTCCTCATTGTTTCTCAAAACCTGTCTTCCTCAACCAATCGGATTCAAGCTTTATCTGACTGTCCTAGAAAAACATAGTAACACTGAATGTGTGTCCAGCAAGAAAAACCTGGCACGTCAGATTCCAGTCACATGCCTGTAATCATTGGCGCTGGCTTTTTTCCCTCCAATAATCTCAGGTAAAACTTTTGTCGTACTTTAAAAAAATATTTCTGTGGTTCCATCATTCCAGCCATCCTACATGTCAGAAATCTACTTCAGATAAAGCTTATCTTTAAATGGCTGCAAAAAAGAGAATGCTTGCTGGCTTTAGAACAGCTGCCAATCACCCTTCTGATACCCATTTACTGGTGGTCTCGTCTCCACGTGAACTTCCGAGCACCCAGCGGCCATGCCTGGAGCGAGCATGAGTTGTTCAGGCTATAGTCTCCTGCCGCACGAGAGCCTGACCTTACAGATGCTACACTGCATGGAGGCAAAGTTTCATCCTGGTTTTGATTACGCGACACGTCAAGAGAATTATCGCGACATTTTCTTTGGTCACCTTAGGCTACAAGGGAGGACTCCACTCTCCATTACAGGGCTGACTTGCACGAGCGTTCTTATCCCCTGTTCATACGTGACGGTGTACATAAAATACGCAGGGTGAAAGGGCCTTACGACCACTCTTATGACCGGAAAAGCAGCTACGAACGCTCATGCAAGCCGACCCAGGCCTTTAGTTATAAGCAGAAATCGAGCTTACAACCATCCTAGGGCTGAAGTGGAGTGTTAACGATTATCGTGACCTTTTTTTTCGACTGAGACATATTTAAACCTAGAGCTAAATACACTGCATCCCGCCCCACACACGCCACCACCACCACGGAAAAAAAGAAAAAAATAGGGAGGGGGCGGACCACAGCCATTGACAGACCCTATCGGATCAGAGAATGGATAATTTCAGGGTGGAAATGACAGGTGGTGTGCCTGATGCATATAGGATCCTCATGCAACATCAACAAGGTCCTCTGAGACTGGCAGCGGAGAGCGAAGAAAGTCTGGATGCATCATGATAGGGTGGCCGCAAGATTTAAGATCTTGTCAGCCGTGTCTCGACCACGACAAATAGTTGCCCTGAAAGAATAGTCCGTCCAAATTACCATGACATCGATACCTTTGGCTGACTTAAGAAAGGATGCATGCAGTCCTCGTCCCGATTCCATTCTCATGAGGCAGTCTGCGTGCTGTTAATCACTCAGCGCTTTCGAGTTTTTCCGTTTCGGATTTTATACCTGTTGACACCATAACAGTGCCTCCTGGGGGATGAAGGATTCATCCGTACTCATGACCATCTCTCCTTGGTAACGCTATATCAGAAAAAAGCATACCAGATCTTACACCAAATCTAAGTTCAATCTTATGGGAATTTCAAAATGTTTTCTCGAAAGTGTTTCCAAGTCTTCTTCGTTAAAAATCTGTTCACAGCCAGCCGTGATTAATTTTATTTCTCAGACCATTTATCTCCCACGCGCATCGCCAAGGAACCAACGGATGGACATCTGATGATGCCAGTGAAGCTGACACACTTTCACAAAACGATTTTCATCCCCCTCCCACTTTTGTCAGAAAGCGTCCGTATAATTTGACAAGCTTCTCAAAAGTGCTTTTAAAAATCGCGAGGAAATTATAGGGCATTAACCAGAAAAAACACATATTGTAGTAACCATTACAGAAATATGGGACAGCGCCTGTGGACGTTTTAACCCACTTATGGCTTTCAGCGTTCCTCCGCATTAAAATTGAGAACCATAACACTAACACTGTATTTAAGGGCGCCTCTTAATTCTCATGAGAAGAAAGAATTACACAGACTGAAAATAATAAATGCGCGTAAAGAACGCAGTTACTCGACCCCTGCCGTGAACGACTATATTGTCTCAATTTAGAAATATCCAGAGCTGACGCTGAATTTGTTTTACACGAAACGATTTATAAGCCTTCCCGCATTCCGTGTCTCAGTTGGAGTCGCGCAGCATATACAATGCCGGCTATTATCTGCTTGCACTCATACCGGAAGTACATCTATCTTGTAAGTGCACTTAGCTCCCTTGATGTCAGGTTCAAATTCCGTCTCGCGCTCTTGGGAAAGCGGTCTGAAAGTGTCGTATATCGGTTGGCTTGGGCGACAGTTAGCCGCCAATCTGATTGCTTGTCGCAAGTTTGCTTTTCCAGTGCTCTTCAACATTCAAGTGGGAAAAAACATCTCTCTTAACAGTTCGCTACTTCAGCCATTAAAATGTCGACCCCTGTATTAATGTGCTTGCTTTTAGACGCAAGATTTTCCGCCCACTGTCCCCCCCTTTATCTTATTAGTTAACGATACCTTCCTTACGAAATCAGTCCATCTAAAATGTAAAAAAAGAACAAATTATGGTCCAAAGAAAGGAATTTTTCGTAGCTTTTCGAATGTTCGAGAATTCGCTGTCTGCTGTTCACCTGTACCTGTTTCATATGAACGAGTTTAGTTATTTACAAGAATTCACTAGGCAAAATTTAAGCAATTGCCTCTTTCCCTTTATCCAGAAGGGAGGTCCAGTTCGTGATTCATGTTGCCAGACTCCATGTTTACAAATCTTTGAAGTCATGTAACCCGTGAACGTAAGAGAAATGTTAACAATTTGCAAGTTATCTGTTTGTAAACAAAAATGTAAAAAGAGGCTTGAATTCAGATTAAATTTTGAGCCTGACAAGCCAGTCATGATCCCCGTATGCAAGACAACAGAATAGCCGATTTATTCCTGTCATAGCGGATATTCTAGAATAAGTTCCTTGAATTTCCCAAGCACGAAAAACGAGTAGCCTATTTTCTCCTTGTTATTCGGTCGCCCCAGGAGCGACTAGCTTATTCCAAGTTCACCGAAACAGCGTTTTCAGAGACAGAAAGAATTCGCTCTTCGGGAATAAATTTAGTACGGTTTACATGCATAAGGGCCCAGTTCTGGATAACTCGGACGCTAAACGGTCAGCGCAGTGGGGGCAGTGGACGTCAAGAAAAGTCGAGAACAGTTGTAGCTGACGCAGATCAACACAACGGCGGTGGAGGCACTACGCACAACCACAGTCTGGAAGGCTGCTCGGTGACAAGGAAGCGAATTCCAAAAGGCTGCAGCTGCGCAGCATGGCGAGCGAAGTCACACAAGCCCTGCACGATGCAGAGATGCCAGCAACGCCCGCGATTCCCTGATTAGACAACACGGTCAACAGCATGCACGTGAAACCTAAATTAACTCGATCCCTCCCATACAACCACATTTTCATCTCTTCAAGACCGAGAAAATATACTGATACAAGAATTTTACTGGGAATTCAAAATTTAAATTAGTTTGATTTATTCTGTTGCTATTTACACAAACAGTCCGCAAAACATCAGACGACATATTCCTTTCCGAAGCACCTGCTCCTCGCACATTTTATTTAATCTTATCGTTTTTATTCCCATAGGCTACTGCTGAAACTACCTTTTTGACGTTTTAATTATTTATATATATCTAACATCTGGGTGGCCTTTCACTGAGTGCAGTCAGTTCCATTATTTATTGCAATATCTTTTGATGAGGGTTCAGGAAGGATTTTATATTTAGCGCAAGGTTGCGGTCGTATTTGGCTATATATATATCTTCCTTATCCTAGTTTTTTAGATTGCATTGTAGCAAGACGTGAAGTGCTGAGTCTGTCTCCACAGCTACAGTTCACTGGATCTTTAACTCAGAGCCTGTATCATTCCTTGAGCCCTTGGCTTCCTTTTTACACCACTGCAGCTATATACTTGCTTTAATGGATATTTTTGGTAGACAAAAGAAAAATAATCATTATTTCCTCTCTTCTGCTACAAATAGCCACTTTGGCCAGCGATAAAACTGCATTGGAAAGAAAAGTATATATAAAAGGAAGCCAAGGCCACAAGGAGGGAAATAGAATAATCAACAATTAACTACTGGGGTTACATGCCCTTATCGCCTGCTGCCCTTATAAGGTCTCCTGACGTACTGGGGTCACCACTCACGGCCAAGGTTCGAAAGCAGCGATTGGCTTGGACGTCGGTCTTTGATCTTCGACCGATGAAAATCTGAAAAGACCGATCGTTGCTCAATTTTGCGCGTCGATGGACTGATCAGTGTTGGTTCGAGCTGGTCTTCCCAATCAACTTTTGGACTAATGTGTTTTCGGGAAACATCCAACTGTTTCTTATCTAAATTGTTAGTGTTTTTCAGTTCTGAACTCGCGCCGCTCGCAAGTCACGGTTTATGGCCACATGAGAATCGCCTCTAAACTAAAATGGCAAGACTTCGATTTGGTAATAGACAGTCGAGCTGATTTGCGAAAATGATATACTAGATTATCGTAATTATAACTTATGCCTAGCTGTAAACTGTGTGCGTCTTGGTATCTAGCTACTGTTACAGAAGCTGCTGATTATAGGCAAAACTTATAGATGCCTTTTCAGCCACTCCTCGTCTTGCTTGCATGCGTGCATGGTTTTTTTCTGTCGCGGATGCAGTCGGGAACAGTCATGAACGAGAATGATTGTTCGTGGACCTGGAGCAGCTTGGAGGATTAAAAACCCGAGAAAAACCCGAAGAAAATTTAAATGAAGTGGGAGGGAGAAAACAAAAAAGAAACAGGGAGGTGCTTTTGTTGAGTTCGCGTGCGGTTAAGTGTTTGATAAATGTATGCATTGCCTATTTCGAGTTCTTTGGCAGGTTGCGTCTGCGTTTAGCACTTGATTTTATCGCCCCCGTAAGGACCACTTGAAACAAACTGCCAGTTGATATATCTGCACGTGCAATCAGACCGCAGATCTGGGTCTAGAGAGCAGACACCCTAGCTGGATGGTCGACAGGAACGTGTTCAAACGATGTCTAAATAGAGTTTGTAGTGAAGTACCTGCTGACCTAGCGAAGTGTCCTTCCGCTCGATTTACTGTGACGGCGTAGGCAGCAATGCGTGGGATATAGTCGGTTCGGATGCTGTCCTGCACACTTATGTGCATAAACATAACTTTGCATGTTTACAAGACTGGGTGTACGGCTCGCAAAGATTTCTGATTTTCTCCGGGACTTCGGTTTTCCGTCCACTTGCTGTTCCTCTACCTCTCCCCTCCTGCCCAATAATAACCCGAACATAAACAGACAAAATATAACCACTATCTGTCTTATTCTAGTCAAAGTTGTTTTTCTCTCCCCGTATCCCCTCCCCCTTTCCCCATAGTGCAAAATCACCGCAGGGTGAAAGCATTTGTAGACTATTTGTAACTGGCTGGAAGGTTTCCAACGCCTTATCTCCCTCTGAAAGTATGGCCGTGCGTGATTCACCTCATCAACCTATAAGGCCCGTAATCGTTACAGTGTTTATGGACATTTTTTTTTTTATTTTATGAAGAAGTGCCATTAAATCAAATATTTTGTATCAGGGGCGACACAAGGAGCTGAAAGCTCATGAGTGGTCTCCATGTCAATCAAAATAAACAAAACAAACAAAACAAATGGCGGGTAGTGATATGATGTTTAGGGGAGAGTTTTGAAGGAGAGGAGGAAAGAGAAAGAAGATAGAGAAAGGGGAGGGAGGAGGAACCACGATTACCACGCTATGGGCTTGTGTACTGGTTGTGCACCTAAAGCAAGCAGGAAGTACAGAAGTGGTCAAATGTAATTTAGAGTCAGAGAAAGCTAGAAGCGTTTTGATTCTTTTATAAACTTGTGTAGACATAAGAAAATTTCGGTGTTTTTAGAGACAGACAGATCTTTGTTTCCTGAAAGTATGGACATTTTAACATGTAGTCCTTGATGACTATCCGGGTAGTCAATTAGCTTACAAGACATAAACATATGAAAGTTTGACCTGCTCTCCTAACACTTAGCAAGCACTAATATCTGCGAAACTTCTGTGCACCGTGCGATGATGTGCGTGCGTATTGGGGAATGCTGATGCGCGTTATCGGGAGTGGAAATTTTTCCCAATGCCTTGCCTAGTTGCGATAAAAACCTATTATCTGTAAAAGCTAGTACATCCGAAGCCACCAGGATAACTCAGTCACAAAAATACCAATTTCAACCCAAACATGGGGACTAGTCCGACCAGCAGAACAAGAAAACGGCATCGGAAGCCAGGGCGCGTGTTGGTCGCGCGCAGCAATTGAAAGCAGACTGAGGCTGCGAGATCAGAGACATTGGATTAGCGCATAGGGTGTCTGGGGTCAAACTCTCGAGGGTAATCAATGTGTGTCAGAGACGAAAAGAAGCCATACACACATCTAGATTAACGCAAAACGTGCGCTCGCTTGCGCGTTTTCGTCCAGCCTCTAAAACAAATGCAACCGACGCTAAACAGAGGCTTCAGAATAACTGTAGGAGCTATGAAGCCAGTGTCTAGCGTGACTCGCGGTTCTCGTATCCGCAAAACTCGCCTCAACCCGGCAGACACCCGAACACCATGATGCGTCCCCAGAGAAATTAGATAATGGTCAACGGCAAGACGCGGAACTGGGCAATGGTACCACAGCCGTGTGTACTTCCTTCCATAGCATTTAACTGCCTGTAAGTTTAAGAAGGTACACGGGCCGTGTGGGCGGTTTTCCGTACGAAAACCGAGATAAGATCGCTCACGCAACGAGGCCCGTGCTGTCCCTTCAACCGTTTCCGCTTCAAGCGGCGTAATGACGCGTCGAGTGAGTGGCATCATGTCAGCAAGCCAGACAGATGAAAAACAAGCGGCTGTATTAAAACGACTCCTTGTCGTGAAATAAGTAGGACAGTTCAGTGGGTTCGTTATATTCGGAACATATTTATACCGGCAGACACGCGTGAACGCACAGTAAGACTGGGGAAAGTGGGGGAAGAAGAGCTGGTGCCTTGATTGCCTTGAAGGCAAACATCGACCACATGCACGTGCACGAACGCACCCACACACAGAAGAGAGACACGGAGGAAGGAGACAGTAAAAATGCAAGGAGCAAAGCAACCAGTTTGCGTATGACGTCATTGTGTACCAAGCTTTGGAACGCGCGTCCTCACGTGGCGGCACTTGACCAGCCTGTTTGTCATCTTGTTGACAGTCTCAACTACCTGACATGCGTCACGCTCTCCTAGATACCATCAAGGGGCAATTAACCCCCGCCCCCCCCCCCGTCCACCCTCCGCCTCTGTATTTCTGATCTTATCAAGTCCTTGTTTACGCTGGGTTTACTGGCCTGACCATAGAGTGTGATTTCAAATTGCACAGTCACCCAGCTGCGCTCAAGAACTCAATTGTTTTCTGTCCTATGACAAAGTCCGCGAATAGGACAAGGTTTCGCCTCGGCTACGAGCCCAGCCGCCAGCCAGAGCAGACTGCCTGCACCCCAGCGTCGCGAGTAAAGCTAGTCGTGACGTCTAAGATGCTAACCGCGAAAGTACGGCTTCTGACCTCACCTTACCATTCCCCTGTTCTCGCGTGTCCAGGTAACCTGAGTCCGTTCGCATGAAAACAGAAAGAAGCTGAAAATCAGAAAAAGAGAAGCTAAAGTAAGCCGCAACCATATTCACAAATTCAAATACGTACTTTTCAGAAGATCGAAAGAAGGAAAGTGTGAAGCGATGGGGTGAATGGGGAGAGAGGGCTGTTCCAAAACAAATGTTTATGTTCGTATAGGACGAATCCTTTAGGAACAGACAGCACAAAAGGAGCTGAAAGTTTTAGGTGATTAATAAATATACGCACTTATACTTCGTTTATTGAAAGAAGACTTGAAAAGTAAATTTTGACGCCATCCGTCCAATCCCAACTTTCTGATCTTTAAAAGCTCATGTTTATTTTGCTGTTTCCATGCGTCTGGATCGAAGTTCTTGTACTTTAAGCAAAGCTCTTCCTAAGAACACTGGCAACAGCGAACATGAGACGTCGTTCCCCAGGCAATAGACTGACCGCTGGACGGATAACCTTAGTGTATAATAGTTGGCATATATAACACGAGAGGCGAGATTTACAGAGATGATATGGAGTTCTGATGTCACCACCTCGGTGACACCCATTCCTTGGGTTTATACAACGCGCCTTCAGGATCTGTTGTGGCACTGAAAAGGGTTATTATCAGGAACGGCTCTGGAAAAGGCACGCGTTCGGAACTGCTTAGAAAATTGTAAGGCTACTCCACTCGAAATTCACTGACTCAGCAGTCAGATGCACCAGGAACTATACAAGCAGTCCTATGGTTCAAACAATGCGCAATTTCCATTATCACTTTACACACTTTAAGACGCGAGATATTCGTGTTGTCTGTCTCATGCGAGTGGGACTGCCTTGTCGCGGAAAAAGTTATGATAATATCCTCAGCGTTTAAGCCAGAAAACATGATTTTGTAACCGTTTAGGATGACAGTGTAGGAAATGTCCTCTCGGCGAGTCAATCGACAATTGTATTATTCGTACTCTGAATACTGAGCTCTTCTAAATGTCTGTACTCTTCTGAACTGTCCACGTGGTCAGGCTTACAGCGTTGGTGACGAATAATGTCGAGAACATCCGGATCACGATGGCGTGTTTCACTCCCAAGCCAAAACGTCATCACGAGGAAGAGGCATAAAGGACATCTAGGACGTTTCAACTTTCAGGACATTGCCTCATAACTATACAAGGAAAAATCGTCATAAAATTAAAAGGACATATGCACTGCGATTTAAGCGTTTCAAGCATGATCCGCATCTAATCCCGTTTATATTCCGTTTGTTATGCCAAGCTTTGGACAGAAGACACTCGGGATGCAAAAGGATTAAAATATGGTCCGAAACACATGAATATACGCGGAAAGCACGGAAGAAAAAGTGCTGCCTTAGTAATTTTGGAAGAAATGTTCCTTGCTAGCAATGAGGAATAGGAGTAAAGAAAAGTAACCCCAAGAAAAGAAAACAAATGGAAAGAACAAAACAAGGAAAGACAACACACAAGTCCCAAAAGGCCAGACATCGTTTCTGTCAGCACGTAATGTCTTTCCCCATAAACAAAACAAGAGATGCCAGGCCGGCTTTTTCATCAGACAATGTTTCGACAGGTGTGGTTTTTAAACTTTAACTTTGCTCTGTCAGTTTTATTTTTTCCTGAGCACTCCTTTTCTCCCCAAAGCATCTCCAGTAAGGAATGAGATGGCAAGTTCAATCTCTATCCGCCTGTTTTTGATAAATACATTACTCAGC
Source organism: Lanistes nyassanus (assembly GCA_004794575.1). Lineage (NCBI taxonomy): Eukaryota > Metazoa > Mollusca > Gastropoda > Architaenioglossa > Ampullariidae > Lanistes > Lanistes nyassanus. The sequence continues at coordinate 169,871 of SMGT01002548.1, read as the reverse complement.
TTATTTCTGTTTTCCCCCATCTGCAGATTGTCAGTTATTCGAAATTAAAGAGAATTTTTTAAAGAGAATTTGAAAAAAAAGCACCAGACGGCAGTGAGTTCAACAACAAACTTCAGAGATTTTAGACAGCGAGAGCTGGCATAGTCATGTTGCCCTGCAGCATACGAGCATACCCGTCCCATTGTTCTGTCGCGCGTCAGAACGACAGGAATGTCAAAATATTTTGTCTTCATTCTTACGCAAACACTATCGGCAATGGTGGGACCTTTACAGATATGAGATTGTCGTGTTACTATTTTTAACATAAAATAAATACATCAAGGCGAGTATAGGAAACATCACTGCTACTACTACAGAAATTCTACAATGCCGATTGATTCCCGGAAAGACTATCAGCCTGTAAAATATTTTCTCTTCGCTCCTCGCCCTCCCCTAAGCCATTTTTCACCTTCTCCCCTCTGCTGCTCATGACCAGTCATGTTAGTATTCACAAAAAGATAATTAATTAAGGACATTAACGAGTCATTCCGCCCTACTTTCAGAAAAATATATGCTCATTTCCTCTAAAGATGTCATGTGATTTTATGCCTAAACTTCTACAGCTGCAGTCCTAGAAAATATTTTATTAAAAGGATCCCATTGAAATTTTCGTGGTTTTTTTTTGTTTATTTGTTTGGATGTATAATACTTGGGTTTCCTTTCCAGCTCAGATGGCCAGTGCCGATACTGGCAGGCTTTCTATGCTAGCGCCATCTACAAAATGTTGGCCCTTTTCGTTCACAAGAAACCTTTATTTTTGAACGTGTTTTCAGTCTCTTCGAAAGCCTATTTCTAGATATTCAGATCTAGCCACTGGTCCCCTGAAATATCTATACATGCGAGTTGGCTTAGGGACGGGAAGAGGTCAAGCTTATTTATTTTTCCGGCTAGTTATAAGGACTACGTAATTTGCATACTAGATTTGTTTTTTTTAAATTACTGTTCTCAAGATTTAAATATATATACGAGACACGAGTAACACGAACGGTAAACGACAAAGGTAGCCCAAAACCCCCTAACAACTGTCATCGATTTTCTGTTTTGGAAGTCAAGTTACGAAATACGAGTTTATTTCTCTACATATGATCGAGAAAGTATTTTTTGAGAACCACTCTGATTTCAAACTTCGGCAAAGTAACAGGTGCCATAGTTTGCATAACTGCTCTGGGTTCTACATGGTATCAATTTAATATCTGGGTATATTAGCTGCTGAAGAATAAAGGCTTAGTTTTCAAATTCTGAAGTTTCACGAAGTAACAAAAGGCACAAAGTCAGCACAAGCGTTTTCATTTCTAAATGCCACCAAATCGATTTCCAGTCTATTAACAAGTTTTTGCACAGCAGTGAACAAATGACATTTGCGCCAATGAAAGAAGAGACTGGAGTCCAGAGTAACCTGTCTTTATCCACTTTGAAATATTACTACATTACCACCCAGTTCGCATCTACTGAATACGAGATATTGCATTCATTTCTGCCTTCTTAACAGAGGCTGTAGCATGCTATCGTGCAGCCTGCAATTCTACATCAACCACTGAATAAGGATCCGTCTGACAACATACACATAAAAGTCGCCAAAAAAGGAAAGGGAAAAATAGAAAGATAACTCCAAGAAAGGTACTGGCAGCGCTATACATAGCCGTATGTTGGAGTTATCTTACGATAATTTAAGCGCTGGTCCTCATTTGTTCGTTATGAAAAATAGAAAGTTGAACGGAAGATGGGGAAATCGAACACTGTACCTTCAGTCAATGACCCAACGCTTTAATTACTCGGTTACGGACCACAACGGCAGGTTGTCTTCATTCTAGCGATAAGCAGCTGCAGCTGTTACGTCTTGGCTCGTGCAGCTTCTTAGGGTTAGAATGAACAGAATCCGGAGAAGTGCTCTGTAGCTGCATGGTTAAAGCGTTGGTTTTAGGAACTGAAAATGAGGTATTCGAATGTCGGTTGTGAAACTTTTCTTTCTTTGTTCGTTGTGGGGGTGGGGTTAGGGGAAGGGGTAGGTTCTTCCTAGCTTTGTTCCTGACCCAGTAGGTGATTTAGCATTGCCGGGTGCACGGCAGCATGCTACAGCTCCTACTGAGGAGGCAGGAACGAATACAGCATCTCGTTTTCACCCGGTGAATATTACTACATTACCTCCTATCTATCTTTTCATCTATCCATCTGTGTTAGTCTATCGATCTCGCTTGCTTGCTCTATTTTGCTTTAATTATTCACTGTTTACTACGCTGCTCCACCCCATTCCCCCCACACACCTCACCTCTCTCTCTTCCTCTTCGTTGTCTTGTTATACTATCTTTCCTCCCTCCATCTCCCTCTCTCTCGTTTTCGTGCTTGTTCTCTTGGGTTTTATGTTCTCGGTCTTTTACTATATTGCTTCTCTATCGCTCGCTCGCAAAACGCGCCTTCGTTCATTGTCGCTCTCTTCTTTCGCGTTCTCACTATTCCACATCGTTTCTCCCTTTCCTCCGCAACACGAAATAGGACATTTTTAAGCTGATCATTTATATACGTTGAAAATTTGCCACGCTTGTTTCGTAAGCTCCGAGTGACGAGCTCGCTTTTCAAGACGTTTTTCAAAGTGCATGCGTCACCTTTAGCAGACACGATGAGAAAATTGACTTGTCAATCAACGGCAGAATAATTCGCCTCACCGTGCTTGTAGTTATGCCCAATAATACCTTCAGCTAACCGAGAAGACACGAAAAAGAAATGATGTTCTGACTTCCATTGGGGACTGCATGGTCGGTTGAACGATATGCACGCACACCATCTTGAGCGGGGAAAAAAACTTATCATTCCAGCCCTTCACGCATATTTCCAGTTGCTCTGCCTTCTGTTTCTGCACCACTTACCTCTGCCCCCAGTCAGTTCCTGTTCTCAGTACACTGTCTTACCTGGGTTGGCCTGTAGCATAGCAGCAACGTGTGCCTGCTACCAACACACCTGAAAACCTGCGTCTGGAGTCAGCTAGACTCGGTAAAAATGCTGAGAACAATGGGTAATTTTATTGGCGCAGTCCTATCACGCAGCGATTTTGTCGACTGTCCTATGTAAGTCTACTCTATACACAACGCAACTTTGCTCCTCTAAAATACACAGGATATAACATTAACAGCGTAAAATAACAAGAAACCGGTGGCAGATGTGGTTATAGGAGAAAAGAAAGAAAATCCATTTGAGCTGTGTAAAAGAAAAACTTTTTTTTTGTATCAGACTGTTTCTCGCATCACTGAAATTGATCGCATGTGGTAAAATCATATTGTGCAAAAATGCTAAGGAAAAATTGGATGAAAATATACGCGTCGCACAAACACCGACGTGCATGCACGTTTACGCATAACAATGAGTTATTACCGTCTGCATTCCAGCTTGCTTTAAGAAATATTTTAGCAGGTTGGCACTATATAGACTTCGCACATTCACGGAGTACCCCTTCATGTAAACGCTGTTTAAAGAACTTCCCAGATCAAAGCGAGATCAGATGCTTTGGTTTAGTAATTAATGCTAAAAGACATATACCAACTGTCTCCAACAACATCCACCCCCCCCCCACAAAAATTGCCTCTGTCATTTAATGTTTTTAAGTTAAAAAAAGTATTCGGTACAAATGTTTGGCCCCTCACATCTCTGCGCTCCCAAGCAATGGTAGTCTCACTAATGACAGTCTTCAACCTGATGACACAGAGACTGCTCGCGAACGGTGGACGGTGTCCAGACTGGCCGAACACAAGACTGTCTGGAAAGTCTCAAGGGACCTTTATATCGTATGTCTCGGACGACATTTGCTGAGAGGACCACAGACAGGAAACGTAAAGTTTTACACTCATACCTCTGGACAGCCGAGAACTCTAGACAAAGCTAACAGTCGCCTGCAGGATTTTACAAGAACAGTTTATTTCGTCTACCCAGAACATTGTGAATGATAGTTTATGTACACGAACAAAGGAAACCGCGCAGTGCGTTCAACAAACGCTTGCATTCAAAGTTGTGTTCACATCTACTTTATGCCGGCCTCCTCCGGCTCGACAGGGCGAAATAAAAACAACGGCAAAGAAGTAATCGAACTCTAGTAACAAAGACCTCTTTCCCCTATTTCGATCGAGCTATTCTTCACAATGTCTTCTGAATATGACTCTACCTACAGCAGGTGTGCGCACGCAGAAAATGCAATTCTATTTGGAAAAAAAAATGAAACGAAATCTCTCTTGTTTTAGCAGTTCCATTATTTGTCAGACGACTTTATAAAACCATGTGAGTTGCCATTAAAGAGTCTTAAATCTTTCCAGCGTTATCGCACACGATTACAGGCAGTCAGAAGATAATGAGATTTCCAAGATCACATAATATCTTGATAAGCAAATGGCGTACGCCGCCTGGTTCTTCTCCTACAGACGTTGGGGATTACGTTGATAGATGACGCAGTCATACTTATCTCTGAGGTGTCTAGTCACGGATTTCCCCCTGTTCTTAATAAGAACGATGTGGTTATGACACAGTGTGGACGACTACGGACTAGTGAAGAGCAACGTATGCGTGTGTTTGGTCTGGAGCTTGGTGCAGAAGACGAGGAGCAGGGAGGTGGTGGTGGAAAGTTCTCAGCTGTCCCATGATTTCTAGGACTTAAGCAGAACGCAAAGGCAAAGTCAGATCGATATTTCACGCCAAGAGGCAATTCTACCCGGGCTTAGTCCCATCATTGCTATTCCAGACAGTTCACGGCTCATTCAGCTAAGACCATCAGGGGCGACCACTCTGAAGTTATAGAAGACTGAACGCACGTCTCCTTGGTAACAGTGCTGGCCAAGTTCGTTTTTAAAAACAATCCTCCCACCCACCCACACACAGCACGAATGTTTAAGTCTCAAACAAAACTAATTAATTTTGAGATCTCACCACTTAGTCAAATTTTCTTACTGACATTACTGATTTCTCTCTCTGCTTGTGGGTTCGTGCGCACAAGTGTATGTGTGTGTGGGTGTTTAAAGACCATTTTAGAAACACTTTATCCATACAAGCTGAAGTCATTAAACTGGGCTAATGTGTTACACTGCAAATATTTAATAACTGCTATAAATAAACAAAAAGTTAATTTTAGATCTTACAGCATCAAGAACAAGACCGGCTGCCACAGCAAGCAGTTGTCCCAGTGACCCCCAATGTGCCGTTCTCACACGGTACGACTGAAAGCTGAACAAAAAGGACTCTTAAGAAACCAATTCAATCGCCTGCAATAACGATTTCCTCTAAAATCAGTCTTCTGGAACTTCTTCCACAACTTCTCCGCAACGAAACTAGTGAAATTGACAAGACTTTGCACCACGTCGGTCGCAGGTAATAGGACAGTCCGGAGCTAGTTCTTTCCCACATTTTTTTTCCATTCTAAGTGGAATCACTTAAGTCTGGCAGTGGCACAATGTTGGGACTGCCTTATCAAACATACCATGTAGTTTTACAGCCGGGAGTTAGCATGCAGTCAGGTCACCCCCTCCCCCCCAAAAAAAAATGTTCAGTGCACCCGCTGACCTATCTTTAGAAAAAAGACGACGAAGAGAACGAACGCATGTTATCAGCAAAGCCTGCATGCACAGACTAAAGCTATATAGCTGTCAGTGAATGTGTTCCAGTCTGTATTTAAATGACCAACACCAGTGGTTGTTATCGATTGAGCTTCAAGCGTCCTGCTCTCTGGCTAGACGGAGAAAGTTGGGTTGGCATGCCCACCAAAGCAGCTTCGCTATCTATAGTCGGGCATACAGGGCAAAAGATATGATGCTGTTTATGTCGGTGCAACACACGAGACACGTCGCAGGGGGGCGGGGAGGGACCCCCGTTTGCTGAATGTGACCAGCTGACCTGACTGCAGGTACCCGCATCCGTATGCGTTGACCCTTCCACAGTTGCCCGTCACGCCCCGGATCATTAGCTGCCTCCAGTTCGTTTTACCTTTAGTACCCACAATAAACACAACTCGACAATGGTTACGTTACACAGATTCAGATAAATGTCAGTCCCACCTCAGTTTCCTTAAATAGTTACCACTTGGTGCATCATAAATAAACGGTCGCAATTAAACGGGTTGACTAGTCGCAGCGATAGCGCAGTCGTAACGCGCTGATGTCCAGCGCATATAGTAACTGGGCTATTTTTACACCCCGCCCCGTCCCCTTTGTATTCTCACCAAGGATTTGCAAGAAAATCGGATCTACCAATGCCAAATAGAAAAAAAATTTCAGAATTAAAACAAAACTTACCTCGTACCGTGTGGTCTATCTCAGCCTGATGCAAGAGTCCAGCAACAAACGTGTTAACAGGCACGTCGGACCTTCCGGATACCCAGCGAGGGAGAACAACACACTGAGTCAAAGTGGAAGCTGCCAAACGCGGGGCTTTCTCGTGTGTACGTCGGCGACCTCTGTAGCTGCTGCTACAGTAAAGGTTCACATTCCAACCGACTTTCACCTGTCAGTGTGTACAGAGTGTCGCTGACGCTCTTGTTTAAACCGCCCTGTGGAAATACACTCGAAATGCTGGCAAATACAGACACACTCTCATGCAGACAGCAGAGCTACACGACTCGATCCCAGCAGTCTCAGCTAGCCAGGTGTGTTTCCTGATAAAGCGCAAGGGAGATCTCATTATCAGCAAAGAATTGCATGAGTGTTTGGCGAAAGTTTCCACTCTGTTACTGCAACACAAAATTTAGTTTCTAAAACAAGAAGCTCTATAAAATACTTGTCGGATTGAGGTGTCTTCTGTCTTTATTTGCGATCGGTTTGTATTATCAGTAAATTCTGAGCGCTGCCACCGACGAAGGCAGAGCTGTCGTCTGCTTGCCTGTGACGTCATATATTATTTAGATCTCTTTGTTTCTGGCACGATGGTTTCCTGCCCCTTTCTGGTCGATAGGCGGTGCATTTTCTCGGAGGGACGCTCGACAGATTTGTCTGTTAAGTGAATATTGTTGTTAGGAGAAAGGATTTTAGTTTTGTCTGAAATGCAGGAAGAGTATTTGTGAATCTGTGTCAGCTTTCTTGAAGATGATGATTCCATTGTCTTTCTTCAAACCTGTGTGCCGTTGGCGTATGGTAAATTAAATTTCAAGCTGTCTGAAGTTGGAGTGATGTCTGAAGACGATCGAGTTTGCTAGTATTTCAACAGTATTATGTTCTGTCTGTTGCAGTGGTCAAATGTTTAACTTTTCTTCTGCCAAGTATCAACAGAGTAACCCAATATTTTCTTTATGTGGTTCGACTGCAATACAGCATCAGCGTAGCGAAACAGGTTTCTCGACAGATGATCACGTGACGCAGGGGCGTTGACAACACCCATACCCCACAGCTTCCCCCTTCTCGAAGTCCAACCACTCCAGCACATACAGGGCTGGTCAAGAATAATCAGCGTTAGAGGGAGACATTGCCCTCTCAAAACTGGCCCTAAGAAAAGTGTGCCCTCTCCTACATTAACCTCCATCAACGACTGATCGAAAGGCTACGGGACTACATTTGTATTTATCACATGACAACTAGCGACGCAAAATTTTTTTTTTTAAGGGTATAATTTTTTTTTGGGGGGGGGGGCGGGGTTGGAAGAGTCATTAACAGGCTTAAGCTAGGTCTAAAATGGTCACCTCCAATCATCTAACAGTGCAGTAAAAGTCGTGTGACTTTTATTTCGTAGCTTGTGGGATTGTGTATGTGCACGTGTGTGGGGATGGGGGTAGGGTGTGCGCACGTGTGGCTGTGCGTGTAAGCGCGCGCGCTTGCATGCGTGTGTATAGTATCTATCTATGGATATATATATATATATATTAATTCAGTCTTTGTATATGTTGTATAAATATTTTTACATATTTCATATTCTTTACATGCATTTAGGGCTCTACAAAGATCTGAGAGTCAATTGCGTATAGGAGTAGGCCTATTCTGTATGTACAAAAAAAAAAACAACAACAAAAAAACCCCACGAACGCTCCTTATAACCTCTCCCCAAACCCCCCACCCCCAAAAAAAACCAAACAAACAAAGGAACTTATACCTACCGTTTTATATATTTGCTTAAGTCGGCTTAATTTGTGGGAAATACAGGAAATTCGAATGGAGGTGCAAAAGATTATCCCCATACATAAAGCTGCATAAAGACGAGATGGTTTTGCGTTTTGCAACTTCTCCACAACTGCCACCCACCTGGCCCCACCTCTTGATTGTTCTGCTCCACCTTCTTCTTTCTCTCCGATCTCCTTTTGTCTCTCTCTCTCTCTATATATATATAAATTTTTAGCTAGCAATATATCTATATTTATACCTATCTTGTTTATCTATACTTCCGTCCAAATGTCCGAGAGAGAGGGAGAGGTACGTGCGTGAGTATATGCGAACGCAATCAACATACTCCGGCATTTTCTTACAATTAAAACTTTGTGGTGCGGAGGCATGGGCTTTGTGTGGGTTTGAGAAAAACGAGCACTTCTATGATCACGATTCAATGTGAGTTGTTACCATGGAGATTCTGGAATACGATCTCAGTGGCTGTTACACAAGCCCCGAAGTGGACCCCCCCCCCCCCAGTCCTGTACCCTCCAATATATCACGGCTGAGTTACACAAGCGTTCAGCATATTTTTGGTACTTAAGATTCCCCACACGGCAAGTTTAGCCTGTTATATTTATGGCCAGTGCTATCCTTAAGAGAGGGGGTGGAGACCTCAGGCAGTACAGTTCAGTTATTTGTTTATTGACGTATGACTGCTCACTATAGTCGCTTGCTGCACTTTTTCCCGGCCTGAGCTTTTGTTTCCTCTTGCTTCTTCTATATCTTGTTCAACACCTGTAAGCTGACAGCGTGCGGCATGCCCGCTATGTGGCGGATGATGGTGGAGAGAGGTAACTGCATGGCTTCCGAGGACAGAAACTGCAAGAAAAACGAGTTCAGAGAGTTTTATCACGTCTTTCCTCGTTTGTACACACGCTGTGCAGACTAAGGGTGGCTTGCATGAACGTTCTTATCTCTTGTTCATTCTAAGAGTGTACGTAAAATACACAGGGCGAATGGGCCTTACAACCGCTCTTATGACCGGAAGTGGAAATAAGAACGCTCAGAACTCTTGTCATATTTTTTTTTTTATATAATCCAAGTGAAATGTATGGCTAGGATAGTGGCCCGACTCACCGCGAGCCAGCTACTTAGCGAGAAGATAGATATAATCTCGACTTTTCCATGCGGGCCCCACCGCCTCGGTGGTCTAGTGGTTAAGGCGTCCGCTTCCGAGGCGGGAGGTCGGTGGTTCGCATCCCGGCCGAGTCATACCTCAGACTTAAAAATTGGCAATCTAGTAGCTGCCCTGCCAGACGCCTGGCACTACAGGGAACAGTACTAGGACTGGTTGGCCCGGTGTCAGTATAATGTGACTGGGTGGGACTGAGGCCCGTGTTGCGCCATCAGTCCCACGTGTGGCAGCACGTAAACTTTGTCTAAGCAACACCGTCCTGACATGCACATAGTTTGCGGCTGGACGTTAAGCAACAAACCAAACCAAACCATGCGGGCCCCAAACGCTTTCACCGTGTATCCGCCTGTTGTACATTTAAATATCTCTCATCTTCTTTTTGTTCTTTTGATGATGATGATGATGATGATGATGATGATGATGATGATGATAGGGGGAGCGGTGTGATGTTTGAGTATGCAGCTACACGTATACCACATCTATAGCGCTTCTCCATCTCCAGCAGCTTTAGCAACCAACAGTATATTGTCAGGATCTTAATGACCTGGCATTTGATTATTGCAACAAATTATGTACCATAACGTCAATCTATATAATTACGCGAAATCTTCCGGAGTAGACGCGGTGTGACCAACTCTTTAAGAAACCGCAGTTTCCGATCTAATTGCAATTCCCAGGAAGTAATTACGTAAGTAATTGGTGTAGACTGCGCATGCATACTGAGTTGACTGACCTTGCATTTGAAAACTGTGCGCGCTCCCAGCATTATGAGACTGTCCCCCCACCCTTCCCTCTACTTCCCCTCGATTGCCTTCCTTCCTCGCCGTGACGTAGACCGGGGCTGTCCTCGCGCGGCGACAGTACCCTTTGACCCTGGCAACCTGAAAACGCCGTGCTTTTAAGTCGGATGTGGCGGCCACGAGCGCCACCTGGCTTGTTTGGCACTGCGCGTGCTGTGGGCGAGATAGCCATGACCACAAGCAGCTAGTCGCAGGGTGGACGTTGCCAGAGGGGCACTTTTCGGGATAGGTTTGGATAATTTGATCTTATAGGTTGGTAGGGGAGAAATTCAGGACAGAACGTATATATGTACGTACTTACAGACATATGCACGCAAAATACAATGTGGGAATGTCTGTATCTGCCTGTCCACTCGAATTTGCATTTATTTGTATATATATGACTAATAGATATGGTTTGTCGTCACAAATAAATTTTCATATGCCAAGAGAATAAACCGATCACGTAAATAAAATATTTGTCAGATATTGTCAAGAGTTTAGTTTCAAGATTTTAAAGACCTGAAATAATCATCAAAATGAAGACATTCATCGCACCCACACCTGCGCACTTGCAGAAGCACGCTGTTATTAAAAGTAGTGACCTGCAAGAGACACTGCAACTTAAAATATCATTTGGGGCATAACAAGCATCAACTAGATTAAACTAGATCAAGAAAACTATTTCTTACACGATTTATTTGATCCGAACGTAACAACTGGCATAGGATCGTGCTAAATGTTGGGGATATCTGCACTTCAGCTAGAGTGGGACAAAGCGACACTATTGTAACTGGTCACGTGAGTAGCCTGCGCGAGCGCGCGCGCGCTCTCCACATGAGAAGTTACTGTAATTAAAGCAAATGCTTCTCAGTTTCAAAACTGGCGTCCGGAAGATAAGGCAAAGGGAGAAATCAGCACGCAAGCCAACGTATATCCAGGGCCACAAATTGCGGGATACCTGCGGCAGACTATGTAAGTTTTTTTTAAATGTAACATAAAATAACTTGTTTTGAATTAATTTATTGCAGTGCGAACAATTAAGTGTATGCATGTGCTGGGAGTGTGTGCGTGCGTGTGTGCGCTCGCGCGTGCCTCTGTGGATGAAAAGAGAGGGAGGAGGAGGTTGGGTGGATATTCGGATACGTCCTGTGTAGACACACTTGCATCCTTGCACGATCGAATGAGCATATGTACAAATCACTGTGTTTTTGTATGCATGTGAGTGTTTGCTTGCATGAGAGAGAGAGAGTAAGCGAGGGAAGCAGAAAGAGAGAAAGAGAATAGAGAAAATGGGAAAAAGACACCACGGCATCTGTAAAAGGAAACCATGGATTCATTATTTATTGTGAATATTATATCAATATGTTAGGCTTAAAAGGCTTAAAACGCTTAAAAATTATCGCTTTATTTCAAAATGAGTGTCGGCTTTTGTGCAGAATACTTAAATACTACAAAGTGATCCCTACTAATCTCTTCACACAATCTGTACAATAGCAGCAGATAATAAGATACATTTATTCCCATACGCAAGAACTGAGTTTTTTTTAAAATTTGTTTTTATCACAGGCATCCGCTGACTGGAATTCACTCCCACAACATATACAAATCTCAGAATTCAAACGATGTATAAATATAACTGAAAAAGCTATTTCTGCTTATTACTTTATTGGAAACCGCAAAGAGCAAATTCTACACTGCAGGTTGAGATTGGGAATGAACAGTTTAAACTGGGACTTATTTAAAAGGCATTTCATGAATAATTCTTGTGTACGTGGATTCGAGAAAGAGCTGAACACTTTGCACTAGATTGACCTCTCTATAGAAACACTAACCAGCCCGCTGTGCTAACTCTGTTTGCCAGCTCCAGTTCCTCTCCAAACTGATCTCAGGAAACCCAAATCCATCTGTGTCACAGAATATCAGAGTTTTCTTGTGCCTACACATACTCATTAAGGACGATTTTAAAGATCGACAGTATCAGTAGCAGTTTTCAGCAAAGTTTAGCAGTAAGTTCTGACTCATTATCTTGTGTACACCTCAGTCAGATACCTTCAGTACTTTTATTTTTATGTAAGCAAAATCATAATCTCGTCTGTAATAACGTTTGTAATGTTGATCTTTTCGCATTTCCTGTCCTCAATCAATCTACACACGACTGATGCGTTTCCATTAATCTATAGTGTGGTGTTCTTTTGGATGTTTTCTTCTTTCTTTCCTTCTCCTAATAATTTTTGTTATGCCAGACTATGCCTATAACTAATAAAAACATCTTGTTTCTTATATACTCACATGGTGACTACTCGTATGAATTAAAAGCTTTCTGTGTCGCCAGTGTTGCATGTTATTCATACTGAAAAATGGCAGTTAATTAAAAAAAAGTAGCGTTTAAAGAAGGCTCAAATTGCAAACGTAGATGAAATAATTAGCGAATTGAACAAATTGCATAGCAGCTTTATGAACGGAGTTTCCATTTTTATGAAGACTATATATCTTTGTAGCTGCAAAGAGACGAAAATTTAACTCTTGAGATGATGATGATGACGACGATGATGAAAGTGATGACGATGTCGATTGTATTTGTCGCGGTTGTCGTCACTGTTGGTGTAGCTAAACCATCGGCCTTGGTTTACCACGAGCAGTGACCGCAAATGAAAACCTTTCTTTAAAAACTTTGCGTTCCTAAGACGTTTTCTGTAAACGTCTTGACATCGTTCTTCAGCTTCTTGTAGGTATAAGGGCGTCCACTCACCATGAATCATTCTTGGCACCCTCCCTTCTCCACCCTCCCGCTTCATCTTCCGGGCACCACTATGCTACTGAAGTTGAGACATCCGGGGACTGAAACTTTACGGCACGCGCATGGCACGTTCACTTGGCGCGAAAATCGCGGACAAAACGATTGTAAATGTGCTCTCTAAAGAAAAAACTTTGTATTAGAATTTTCTCTTTTTTTCCGCCTCTCCTCTTCATAACACTTCTACAAGCTGACTGACATTTTCGAAAAAGAGTTTTCTCCTGAAGCCGTGCGTAAGTAAGGTCTGGAAGGTGTTTCTATCCAGGGGCCCTGGATAGCTGAGTGGCAAAGAGCTTCGGACTTGCGTGTGGAAGGATGCAGATTCTTATCTAGGAGTCAAACATTGTGCAGACCCTCTAGGCATTAGTCATCTTACTGGAGTTATCATGCAGTTTGCATGGTTACTGTTTCAGCAATAGCCATACCGCGAGGTGGAAACACTTCACTGTAAAGCAGCCAAACAATTCTCTTCGATAATGGTCACATCACACAACTCGTTTCCAAATAAAACCAAGTAAACGAGACTTCTTTTAAACATTTTTAAAAAGATTTTTTTCCAAAAAAATTGTTAATTACTGCCGTGTTTTTACAAGGAACTTCTGCTCCTGTGGATGCCGATTAAGGGTCATGCACAAAAGGTCACACAAGACAAACCCAACAGACTCGTGTTTCCTACATAGTGACGAGCGAATTGATACATAGGATCGATGTCAGACATGTTATATTCGTCCAGGGTGTCTTTCAGATCGCAGTCTAGTTTTACTCTGGAGTCTCGCGTATATAAGCAATGTGCGCCACGTTTAAATCGTTCGTTTATTTCCTCAAGCATTCAGCAGTGTACGTATGTATTGGCCCACGTCTTGAAGTCCTTCCACCCTGAGTGTTCGTACCTGTACATGTGCTTTCGTGTATTGTGTACGCTTTTAAGTACAGACAGCAGATGTGAGTGCCCTTGGAACCCAGCCCAAAGACTTAAAGATTATCCATAACGAATATAGAGTGGAAGTGATGAGGAGTGTGGGGAAGATAGACTTTCAAGCAAAAACTAAAAATACACCGTACATGTTGTACGTGTGTCTGTACGTCTAGATGGATCAGCTATATCTGCCCATGCAAGCCAACAGAGATCGAAAGATTTAAAATCAAGAATGGAGCGGTGAGAAGGATATAGAATGTATAGTTTCACTCAGAAATTGTTGATGCAAGGACACAATTGCTTGTTTATTTAGCCTATTTAAATTACTTTTCCCCCAGATGATTGTTTCGACAAAGTAAGATGTCTTTAAGTCACTGTTCATTCTCTGAACATACGGATGTAAATCGTCGTGAAACCCTATGTCCAGTTCAGTATGGATTATTGTTGTAATGTATTTCCGTTACATTTCATTAAAAAACAAAACTCGAGGAAGTTCACAAATATATCCGGCACAGCTGCTTGCCAGAAAATGACATATATAAGACGACATTTTGATGTGTGTCATGGCGCATGCCATTAGGAAGGTACAGGTCACTCTGTAGTGCCCACGTCCTTTCTTGGAGGCTCAGAACAATGCTTGGTGCTAAGTGGAATTCCAAAGCCAGCAGTGAGGCGGCAAAGGGGAGCCACGTGCAGCTCATGTTACAGGCGTTCGACCAATTCATAATTACAATGAAGCTGAGGGAAGGTAGGGTGGGGTGGGAGGAGAAGGGGGTTGGTGTTTATGAATGAAAAGTGGGTGAGAGATTTCTAGGCTGCCGCGTTCAAGAGTCTGACGCGTTGCCAAGGCAACTTGAAGAAGATGACGACGTTCATGCAGTGCATCGTAAAGACAGATCGGTGTAGCCAAATACGCGCGTGGTGCAAGCGGATTTTTTTCCTCGAACTGAGCACGCGCGAAGTAAGAACCCTCCGGACATGACAGAAGTTAACGCCCACGCGCGGGCGATTGTGTTACCCCCGGACTATATGGCATTCTTGACCTTAAGACTTTATCAGAGGTGGACATAACTGCCGTCCTTATCCTGTGTCCCTTAACCCTTGGGTGGGGTTCGAAAACTCCAGAGTCGGCCAGCGTGAAAATTGCGTCTGTATCGCACTATCCAGACTTTCATAATTAAAGATTCAACGCTAGGACAAACCCTAGGTGAGCAAGAAAACAATAGACTTGCTATAAATAAATGGTCTTTTCCAAGCACAGACTAAACCTAAAATAAATACTGTCTTCACTGTCGTACTTCACCAAATCTCTACAGGATATATAAAAAAAAAAACATTATTGCTTGGCAAATATCGGCATATCAGTTTAAGCAGCAAACATTCTTTATATACTACCCAGTAAAATCTTCATCAGTCTGCAGCCACCTTCTAATTTGTTTTACCATGAGGTGAAAAGATGCAGCTTCTCGGTTCAAACAAGAGCACTAGACAGCTTAGGATTCTGAATTTCGGCAAGAAGAAAGAAAACTCTGTTGCTGCTCATGCAATGTTTTAAAATTACACTGGGGGAAATGAGGACGTCGCTAAAGCGGCTAATGGATAATAATAATAATAATAATAATAATAATAATAATAATAATCATAATCATAATCATAATCATAATCATAATCATAATAACAAATGTGGATTTGTAACGCGCGAGAACACATTTCATGCACACTTCGCACGGACGAGGCACATACTCAGTGAAAACAACGAAACACACACACACACACAGAGGGAGAGATGAACGCAACAAACACACAGAGGGAGGGGGGTATTTGTTGCTTAACGTCCAGCCGCAAACTATGTGCATATCAGGACGGTACACAGAGGGAGAGATGAACGAAACACAGGTTGGGATACAAATCGTCTTTCAGTCACAGATGGATGAGATGTGTGGCAGTAACTTTCTTAAAATAATCTAACCGTCGGCACCATCGATACGTTATCTTCTTTTATAATACAGGTGTGTTTATTTACAATGAACCTGAACTAAATGACAACATTCGGCGACCACGACTCAAAACGATTACAGGACAATGACCCTGAAGAATTAGAGGTCAGAAGATGACAAATTAATTGCATGAGTATACGTTTTAAAATGACTGATTTTGTTTTTGTTGCAGCTGTTCCTTCAAATAGGAACCAGTCCTTTTCCTCGTTAACAAGATTTCTGGTATCGTCCTTACCTGTTTATTACTTCGAGTTTTTTCTTTGGTCGTCAACGTTCTTGGCTGAGCGTTATCTCTCCTTTACCTGATCCATTCGTTTCTCTGTGGACTGGGACACTGTCTTGAAACTACACTTCAACACTGCAAGATTCTTCTGTTACGAGGGCTCTACGAGGACTCTACGAGTGCTCTACGAGGACTCTACGAGGATATTTTACATCTCCGCGACCATTGAAAACAATTCGGGTTATGCACACACCAAGCTGTCCAAAATTCAGTTATGTGACACTGGACGCTGCACCCCAAAGAACAGAAACATCAAACCGTCAGCAAGCTTTTTATTTAGAACCTACAACTTTTTTGAAGAAAAAAGGAAGTAATTGGTCAGCTCTATTCTCTAAAGCTACTAGGATCAAAACACCTTCAACCGAACTTTCCATGCCATCACTTCTGAAGTAGCTGAAGAACACTTCTCAAACGACAGAGAACTATTTACCTTCACAGCTGCGGTCAGTAAATCCGGCAAGTCTGGCATCTTCTAAGACGAGATGGCAGAAGAAAGCTTACCCTCTACAAGCCACAGCCGATCTGTGTTCGAGAACTTCGTCACCGCAGTCCACAATCGGATGACTGCCTCCGCAGGCTTGGATTCGGTCACTCAGTTGTACAACCACCCTGACCGCTTCGTCCCGACGTCAGCACCGACTGGGGCGAGGGACTTCGAA
Organism: Lanistes nyassanus; assembly: GCA_004794575.1. Taxonomy (NCBI): domain Eukaryota; kingdom Metazoa; phylum Mollusca; class Gastropoda; order Architaenioglossa; family Ampullariidae; genus Lanistes; species Lanistes nyassanus. The sequence continues at coordinate 153,170 of SMGT01002548.1, read as the reverse complement.
TCTACAACGTTTGCGTGGTCGACGAGAAACGCGACGACGGCGAGAACATCGTCGTCTGGCAACACCACCAACGTAGGTTACGACACGGAAGATTTTCTACGCCAGAAGAATGACGAGTTTACCATGCTTGTCATCCCAGCTATCGTCTTCCTTGCCATTCTCTTCGTTATTGGTGAGTTGCTGTAGTCCAGAGATCGATGACGATGTGCCCTGTGAATGAGTGTTATTTCTGTCTCGTTACTCTTTGTCTTTCTGTTTACTGCATGACCATGTCAGTAACTTATGTCCCGCAATAAAGAATTAAGCATTAACCAATTGCAAATTTTGGAGCGAATTTTGAAATATTGTTTTTTATACGCAGACGAGAGAACATATTTTGCACGACCTTTCCTAAATCGCGATACTGTAAATTCAAATAACTACAGTGGAAGATGCTGTTCTCAATTTATAGTTTTGCACCTATATGAGGATCTGTTCTAGACCAATAAATGTGGTATCTAAAGAGGAATTGTTTTAGAAAAAAGCTTAACTTTAATAACACTTTCTTTCTATTGCATGACCATGTCAGTAACTTATGTCCCCGAAATAAAGAATTAAGCATTGACCAATTGCAAATCTTGAAATATGGGTTTGTAAAACGTAGATGAGAGAACATATTTGTACGACCTTTCCTAACTCGTGGTACTGTAAAGAAGAACTCATTGAAATGACTGCAGTGGAAGATGTTTTTCTCAATGTATAGTTTTGCAACTATATGAAGATTTTTTTCTAGGCAAATAAATGTGCTGTCTACAGAGGAATTGTTTTAGAAAAAAGTTTTAGTAACACTTCTTCAAAGACATAAGCTGCAGAGTTATTTATTTATAACCTCGGAATGTTTGTTAAAAATTTACTTCTTTCAGAGTCGAAACTGAATTTCTGCGATATTTAAAACTGAAAAAATGAGACAGCGTTAATAAAATTACTCTTTTCATTATTCATACATTGTCGACACTAAGACAGTTTTTCTTTTTTTACTTTTCGTTCATTTGTTTATCTGTTTTTTTTTCTTTGTTTCTGTTGCTTCCTGCATTAGCTCATTAGTTCTTACGGTGTTCCTTTGTTTCCGCTTGCATTCTCGTTCTTGAATTTGTTCATTTGTTTTTTGTTTTTACTTTCTTTTTCTTCTTTCTTTCCTGCTTTCTGTCTGTCTGTCTTTGTCTGTTTTCTTTCTTTCTCTCTTTCTCTGGCTCTCTTCAACTTCGTAGCTCACCTTCACTCATTCTAAACGCACATTTCCCTGCATTAAGGGTAGACAGGATCGATGACAACGCTGACATCACCATGATTTCATTATCACTTGCACCTCTCCTTGTTCCAGGAGTGATCGGCAACAGCCTAGTGCTGTACGTCTACAACAGGAAGCTGCACAAAGGTACGATCCGCTGGTTCATCCAGGCGCTGGCCATCTTCGACCTGCTGAGCTGCCTGGTGGCCATCCCGGGCGAGACGATCGACATGCGCAACAACTACACGTTCGGCAGCAGCCCCATGTGCAAGATCCTGCGCACCGTCAACATGTTCTGCACGGTGGGCTCGGGCATGACGCTGATGGTGGTAGCCGTGGAGCGCTACAAACGCATCTGCACCCCGCTCCGGAAGCAGATCTCGCCGCGGCAGGCCCGCATCATCATCGTTGTCTGCATTCTCGCCGCCCTCGTCTGTGCCTCGCCGGCCGCCATCATCTACGGCAAGCAGACGGTCGCTACTGACAACCCTGGCATCAACGGCAGCGACTGCTCCACGGCCGACCTCTTTCTGGGCACTCTGTACCCCATGGCCTTCAGCTCATTCCAGTTCGTTCTGTTCCTAGCCGGCGCCACGGGGCTGATCGCTCTTTACATCCTCATCGGCCGCAAGATCTGGTCGCACGAGAGGTTCCGGCGAATCGGGTTCAACACTGGCATCAACCGTCGCATCTCCTTCATCTTCGCGGGAGGCTCCGAATGCTCGTCTCCGACGACAGATGACGTAGTTTTCACTTTCCCGTACAGGAGGAACGGAGGTGAGGAAGCCAGCAGCAACAGCAACAGTAACAGCAACAGCAACAACAACAACGAAGAAGAAGGAGGTCCTGCGGCGCCAGAGTTCCAAGGAGCGAAGATCCCTTCTGCCAAGAGCGAGTCCTTCATCGCAGGACAAAAGACCGAAGAGGTAGAACCAAGCACGCTGCCGTTCGCAAAATCACGTGACCGCCCGACCGTGGCTCCGCTGGACCCATCGCAAATCACCGACGGTCCCAAGTCAGCGGCTTCGTCGTCAGTGACGACAGCATCCATAGCCACCATCCCGCTGACCTTCAGGTCGTCGTCGCATCAGCGCGAGCGAGCCAAGTCGGCCGGCGAGTCGACGCTGAAGGGACGCTACCGGCGCCGCTCTACCGTCCATACGCAAGCCGACATTCGGCGTTTCCTGAATCGTTCGGACTCCGTCAACTCCGGCACCCGCCGCACTACGCTGATGCTGTTCCTGATCACGGTGGTCTTCCTGCTGAGCTTCCTGCCCTACCTCGTGCTCAACGTCCTGAAAGTGCTGGATGACGACTCGCTGAGCGGGGACGGCAACGCTTGGGAAGTGGCCCACAACGTTCTCCTGCGGTCCTACTTCATCAACAGCGTTGCCAACCCAATCATCTATAGCTTCTGCTCCAGGACGTTCAGAACCGAATGCTCGAGGGTCTTGCACTGCGGATGCTGCCGAAAATGACTCTCCGTGCAGACTTATAATTAGACAGACCTTTACAGACATGGCTGAAAGGATGTCCTAGCCAGTATACCCAAGCCATGGCGATTTTGCGAGAACCTGCTCACAAAACTTGGTCGCCATGACTGAATGTGGCGTTAAAAAGGCCAGAGTTTAGCAGGCAGCGCGAACTCGACTGGCGTCATATCGTTTGAAAACTGAAGAAAAATAGATCTTCCTGTATTTTTTTCTATGAACCATATGCAGCAGGCCTGTTGATATTCCCGAACAAAGTATCCATATTTATTCCGCGGGGTAGGGGGCAGCATTATTCTAGTATCGATCGAGGCTAGATCTTCCCCACGATACTGGCTAAATTTGCAGTTTCTATGCCGAGAGAATCTTGCAATGCCTATGGGTCCCGTTTCTGTTTTCGCGGCTAACGCTTCATCACCCCCAAAATGAAACAATTTGACCCTCGACTTTACCCTTGATGATAGAGCTACATAGATTTCAAGACTGTGTGTGCAGGACGGGACAACACAAAAGACTGGAAAAAGTTATTCTTAGTTCTTAGTTTTTTTTGCATATGTCAATATATGGTTGCAGGAATTCGATGACAACAATGTGGGATCAGAAAAAGGACATGCGGACATGTATTTGTGAGCACTGCTCACGTGCCATATAGACGAAGCGGTCGAAACTCAGGTGCAGGACCTAACCCGTCAGCAGAAACTGGGCTGGGTTTTGCGTTGCACAAGTTTTCGTATCTTTTCTTCGACACAGAAAGGCAGTTGTAGCGCCCCGACATCATCTGCATGTATTCTATATTTACCTGTATACATGGACAAGAGATACTCATATCATGCCACGCAGCGGAGTTGAACAAGTGCTTTTGTCTTCTTTCCAGACATGAAAGTACCCACGCACCAATCGCTTTGATCTTCTGAAAGGCATGGAGGCTTTCGTGTATGGACGGAAGACAGAATAACCGAGCTCTCAGCAAGGCCAGCTTAGCTGTCCTTTTATCAAGGCCCAGAGTTCTCTCGAACTGTTATTATCTTCCTCATATGTGTAATAACTAAAATCATTCATCAGCTATGCGGTCGGCATTTGTCACTAGAAACTAATGAAATACAAAGGAACCTTTGTTTCCTCGGCGATATATTATAATGCCGTAATTAATGAGACACCTCAATCTTTCGTGCACCGATTTATACATGTACTGTGAAAATGTACATAAGACTTGTAAAATGCACTTTATTTATGCCGCAGTTCACAAATTTTTATGTAAACAATTAGCCATTTTCTCTCTTAGAGACTGAACTGTTTTCCCCCTCTGAATTCCTGTCTTTTCACACTCCTTTCACTCAATAATGTTGACGGGAAACTGTTATCAGAACCGATGCGTTTTCTTTGGGGGGTGGGGGTGAGTTGGGTTTGGGGGGGGGGTCGTAAGGATAGCTAGGTCGCGCCGTCAGAGCTACTGTGGGCAATATAGCGTTTCTAACGTCATCATCTAGCTTCACTGGCGTCCCTAAGACTCTGGGTTACATAAAATACCACTACCAGAACCAGTTGTAAAAGAGATTTCATGCTCCATTCCCTAGCTGATATCAATGTCGTACAGTTACAGTTTCTAATTAAACTATTTTCAGATAACTGAGGGAGTTGAAGCTAATTGATTGGATGGCAGTATGGAAGGTTTGCTGTTCCTCTCTACTTCTGCCTTTTTTCTGTCCCTTCCCAGAATTTTCTTGAAAAATATTTTTTAGTTAAAAAAAAAAAGAAAGATGGGCAGTCGTGATTTCTTCTGCAGGCTTTACACATAACCTTCAAAAATCCGACAAGCATATGAGAGAGCCAGTTGATGTACAGAGGTCATACATGTCCAGGGACAGTTGTGAACATATAGATCAGCATCCCTTCATCCTTTCACGTTGTCAGCTTAAGACAACAGCCTTGCAGTACTTTAGACACTTTAGAACAATGAAATAGGCTGCCAATTTAAAACTGAAATCAGGGACTCTCACATTTTAGTTCTCCCCCTCCAACAGGGCCTGCTTTATTAAAATGGGGATGTTTCAAAGCACACAGTTCTAGATGTTGACTGTCGTCTACACTTCTTCACACACACACACACACAAAGTCTGCTGGACGGCTTACAGACAGAAACAGGATCGTCTGAACGTCAATGCTAACTGCACGTAAAAAATATAGTTTCTTGCAAGGGAACTGACATCACATTTAAAAGGATTCTGACAATGAGGTGGCAAGGGGCCATACTTTAGACATCAACAGCCAAATCCTCTAAGAGATGTCTGACCCAACATGCATGCACAAGCCCACACACACAAGGGACCAAAAGGGTAAGTTAGGCGACAAACTGGAACAAGTTATAGAGAATAAGGAAGAAGAGTCAGTGAGGTCTCATGCTGCAGCAGCAAATGCAACATCACACTTGGCGGGAAGAGAGTGTCAAAAGGGCATCAACAACCACCTGTTTTACCACCTTCCTCAGTAGAAAAGCACAAACTTTATTAACGGAAGACTAATTTTAACAGAAAATTACAGAGAGAAGACAAGCCTTTTAACAAGATTTTAACTAGAAACTATACAAAGGAAAAAGAAGGTACCAATGGAACTTCATTTATTTGCAAATGTATACATTTATTATATATACAATTAGTGGCAGAGTACCAACACTGTACAATTTGTTTATTTGTAACAAATAAACTGTAATCTTAATTTATAAAGCTATAAATATATAACATTAGTCTCAGAGGACAAAAGAAAATAACTGTACCATTAAAATGAAACTTTATAAAAGTATAGATGTGTACAATTAGTGGTGGACAACAAAAGAAAAAGGGATCAAAGCATACCCTTTAAAAATTTATCTATATACAATTAGTAAAAAAATTCATGAGTAACAATTATCACATGTTCAAACATTTAGGAAAATATGACAAATAATAACATCGTACATCTTTACACTTTTATCAAACATTGGTCATTAGCTAAATTTCCCTGTTTCACAAATAATGATCACATAAAATGTAAAACAAGGGAACTAGGAATTAAAAACCAAATAACACTGAAGTTAGACTGCTATACCTCATTGCATGATCTACTTTATTTCCTTAAGAACAATCAGAGATAAGGAACAATTAATAAGACAAAGGCACAGTTTCAAAAATATGTTCAATTTCAAACAGTGACTGAATGGCAAAATACCACTTGAAATCCTTAAAGCGTTCACATACACTGTTAGTCTTCTCCTGTCAACTTTAATGGTAGTAGTAGTCTCCCTTCAAAACCATAGTTTAAAAGAAAAAAGCATAAGTGGTCCACATGAAATCGACTATTTTTTTTAAAAAAGGCAAAACGTTATTATAAGAAATACATCAGCACCTATTAGTTTTCACAGACATTAATATACTATTTACTGTACATGTCAAGGATGGTGTGTTCATGCATGCATTCTATACAGGTTTGAAAACCTGTATTTTTTAATTGTAAAAATATGGCAAATAATAGCACTGTACCCATTATTATAACAATTTTCTCAAACACTAGTGATCTGACACATTTTACCCCTTTAAAAAGTAATCCATAATTACAAACCATTTTTAATATTAAAATAAACTTGTTCCAAGTTCACTTATTTTGTAAGCAAAAAAGAGATCCTGCATACAAAACTCTATGATTTTGCACAATTTATTTGAATTATTTCATTGTATACTTACATATGTAATAACAATCATGTTGAGAAAAATATTATAAATCCAAGAATAATACATATATATAACTGAAAACAACACATACACAAACAAAAGTATACAAGCATGCAGTTTTGCACAAAACAAAATATTACAAAACTTTAATGCTTAAAAGTGACGATTGTTGGGTGAGCAGGTGAGTGGGTATAGCTTAGCTAAAGTTTAACAGCAGTGAGAATTTAAAATGGTATGCTGAAAAAATCCCCATTTAGATTTTAAGCGCTATACAAGCAGTTTAACAAGATAGGATTCAGTTTAGTCAATGCTTAAACTTACTGAACAAAGTGAAATAAAATAAGAAATATTTCTGATTGACACTTAGCACCTTGTTGCTACCCCCCCACCCCAAACTTAAAGTCAGTTCCATTTACATAAAAGGATTTCATTTAATATCTTTTTGTAATTCAAAACTATTACGGTAGCTAAGCACTTCATGAAGTAATCACACAAATCATCATTCCGAGTCCATAAAAACAGACATTACCCATAAAAATTTTAGTAATGTCTCTTTCAAATTGAAAGTTCAATATTACAATTCTTTTTTAAAAATAGATATCTAGTCTATAAAATAAATTACAAGGTTCATGATAATTTACAATATTAAATATCTGCAGCTGCTGATAATAATCATGCCCACATGATCCTAAAGGATGCATATAAATAGGTGCTAAAAATACACTATTTTAAATAGTTATGGCTGCTTCACCCATTCCCATTACACCCCATTAGCCAGCACCATTTAATAATTGATGCCAGGATCAAAATAATCAGTACAAGTCATTGTCATGCTGCCCAAAGTTGATGTTATATATAAATATATGTGTGTGTAATGAAAGTGGTCTGTAAAGCAGTATCTGTTTTCCTGCCTTTATTATGTTGCCAGTAAACTGCTCGTTATTAATTTCTTTTGGTGCAGTCTTCTTTAGCGGTCTTGAACAGTATGCACACATGCTGCTACATGAGCATATGAAAATCAGAGCATTGGCTTTATTAAGCTCAGCCATAGAATTGCATACTATAACATGCAATTCTGTGAGCTGAGCAGCACAGCATTCTCCTCTAGCCAAGGAAGGAACTGTGGGGCTTTGTTGTGTATCAGTTTTAAAAGTGCCAGACAATCTCCCTCTGCAGTGTGAGCTTGCCCTGGATACTCACTGAACACACGCAAATAGATTTCTCCAAGTTTATAGGAAACTCTTGGATTCTTGTTCAAATACCTTGGCTTCCTGATCTTCACAAGCCTGTTAGAAAGCATGTTGTTTTCACTTTCAGAACCGACAATGATGTTTTTTGTAGTTGGACTTTCAGGGGGAACGGACATTCTCTTGTCTGCATCAGCTTCAAAATCTTCCTTTCCTTGGGAAGTCCCACTTACAGCAGAGCTTTTGCTGCCTTCACCATTTTCTGGGCCAAGGGAAGTAACCCTTTCCTTCCCAGAATCGCAGGTCTCTGCTTCAACAGCCAAGGCAACAAAATCTTCATCTGGAATGCCTCCATGCCAAGATTCTTCATCACCTGAATGCTTTGACTGTAAAACTGAGCTGTTCTGTACCTCTGAACATGACATAAACAGACTGCTGTTATGTTCTATTTGCGACTCCGCTGATGACATCTCCCGGTCACCAGTCACTGAAAAACCTTCTGATTCAGGATCTGCCTTTTCATTGCTATCCTCAAAAAGTCGCCTCACAACTTTACTACCTTGTTTCTGCACCTCTCCAGCTGCTGACCCCATGCGTCTCTTTCGAAGCTGTCGCAAAAAATCGTTGCTGGTGCTCGTCAGCTTCTCTGGTGTTATCTCACTCTGAGACCACTGACTATGACAAGGTTCTGCAGAGCATGCAGAAGAACTGCTTTCTTCTAAAAATGTTTCTTTCTTCATATCTTCCATGAGTACTTTTTTCTCCACTTCTTCACAGGCTGCAAAAAGTTCACTGTCAGTTATGCTAGATTGGGAAGAACTAATTTTTGGTGACAAAGAATACATGTATGCAACAGTTTCTGAACTTTTAATATCAGTTTGAAACTGTAAATGACTCAGTTTCTCTGCCATCTGGGCAAATACTAAACCACAGTTTGCTTTGATTCCATCATCTTTAACATTAATCACCCAGCCATCTTCTGCCTCTCTGCTGCTTTTAGTTTGAGCTGAATTTTCTAAATTGTGTAGTTCGTTCATCCGATAAACTAAGCAACTTTCTTTTTTGAACTCGCTAGTTTCTACCGCCTTTACAGGTAAGCAATGTGATGACCTACACACAGTGCTTACAAGAGGTGCATGCTTACCTTTTTTGGCCTTCTTCTGCAGCCATTCTGGCTTGGCTGGTAAGCCATCAAGCATTCTAAATGCCTCTAAAGAGTCTGCACAATATATTAAAGTGTCTTCTAGCAAACTGGCTCCAGCTTTCCCTAATTCTTCTATCAAAAGAGGGAAGTCAAAGTCATTCCCATTGTGGGCGATAATGCAGGTGGGTTTTGGCTGGCTGATCAGGAAAGAAGTTATCAGTGATGCTTGTTCCTGAAGAGTTGGCATCTGTTCTAGAACATCATTGTACAGGCCTGAAAAACAGTACATCCATGACATTATTCAACTGTTTACTGATTCTAACAGGACCATATGCAAATCATTGCAACACTCCATAGTTCCATCACTCCTAATTTATCTCAGTCCATTATACATCTGCACTATTAATGGGCAAAAACAGTAGAATAACTAAGCTGCTTTTTAAATAAAATTCTGTTCTTCACTGCCACCAATTTATATTTTCCTGTTTATAATTATATGCAATGCACGAAGTGCACGTCCCGTCTGAACTGATGAGAAATGTTTTGTGAATGGAGTACACTTGGAAGTAACAAGAGTGAAGTTATGGCATTATGATCTAAAAACCAGTGGTGGCACTGACAAAGACCAAGATGCTGACGACAACAAATATCTTTGGTTAAAGAAATTGCATACCTGTTATCCTGGAGGCTGACGGCTCAATACATTGCTTTGGGTTAAAACAAAGCCGAAGTTTATTTATTACTCTAGGCAGCCGCTCAGGTGTTTTTATTTCATCCGTCAGAACAGAAAGGAGGCACAGTTCTGTGATTCTGGAACTTCTTCCTGGGCTGGGAAGACCGGATGTCTCAGTGTCAAAGACAACAATGCTTGCAATTTCTGGACGCCCTGCGGTGCCAGCGCTTTGCAATGAATCTTTGACTTTGTCACTATCGATATTTTGCTGCTCTGCCATATTGTCATAACTTGAATTTTATCGACAGCTGACGGAACTTTGAGTAGTTATATTGTGACCCCACTTTAAAGACATCGTCAACCACTCCAAAACGCATCGATCCTTTCACTTGTCCATCACTGAATCGTCGGTATCGTGTCGCGGAGAAAACAGCGTGGGGCGAAAAGATTCGTCTGCTGAGCGCGATCCCCCTGAAAGCATGAATGACAGAACTAAAGAAGTTCCTTACACTTCTCATAAGAATGATATGACTGTACAGATACAGTCTATGATTCCAAAAGATGCTTAAACTGCATTAGCATAATGCAGTCTAATATTTACCCCTCTAATTTTGTTATTTCGAACATGTTAAACTCGATAAATAATAAAAGGCTTGCGATTGGTGGCATGTCCGCTCACGTGATCATTTGCTCTTCTGTTTAATGTGCTTACCCCCCTTATCTACAGGAAAGTTTTATTGAAATTTGCACTATTTGAAAAATATAGTTTATGCATAATCTAAATACTTCTTTTTTTAGTAATATTTAGTCCTATGAGATTTGACAGTAAATGAAGCACTTCTTTTAAGGGTTATTTTTACATTATGTTTTCGTTAATTACATAGCCTGAGCAGGTACTGGAATTTCGAGAAGGTCGTACGCGTCTCACGCATCAGAAAATTTACTAGGAGGAATCAAAACAGGTAGGAAACATTCATGCTTATATACTTGATAGTGATCTCATATGATTGGGATTATCAATAAACATTCTCTTTGAAAGCACTTGTTTTGATGATTTGATGGAGGTGTAAAGTTATGTCCGGAATGCACAAGCGCTCCACAAAACACGTCTGCTTATGACCCACCGGTAGCCTACTAGTACTACCGCCGGGTAGGGCTAGTATGATTCATCATCGTGCACCGGTTGTGAGACGGTTGTGTACTGTTGAAAGTGTGTGCTGATTGTTTCGTTAAATCCTTTAAAGAACTGCTTTGATTGCTTATTTTTTTTTAATCATAAACGAAAGATGATCGCATTTTTTTGTCAGTAATTTTACTTGCTGACTTTCACTGTTCGTGTTCCTGTCCATCCTCCCTGTTGCTGCTAGAGGACTAGTTCGACAAAATTACAGGAAGGGCGTGTCTGAAAATTGTAGCTGGATTTGCGTTTTATTTGTTTGCACGGATGTTTTTCGGTCTTTTTTTAACACGCACAATTTCATCTACTTGAATGTGCATTTATTTCTGTTAACAAAACAAGTATGAAATCAAGATACTCATGATAGTTAAGGCCATTGAACTTGCGTTGGCACTAACTTGCACTAGTAGTAGTAATGCTGCTCTCTGGGGGAAATGATTATTGACTGCATACTAATTTATTATTCCACGCTAGTGTGCCATAAACATGCAAACAACTTTATCAATTACAATATTTATGTGTGTATGCTGACATTGTTGTCTGCCAATCTGGTAATCACAGCAGCAGGGAAATACATTGCAAGTAAAGAGAATGAAAATTTTTGTCTGGCTTCTTAGATATTGCGTGCTAAGTCCAATTCTTTTGTCACTGTGTCTCTCGTGGTGTCCCTTAGCAGCAACATTTCCCCCCCAGGTCGTCTTACAGTCTCAACAATTTAATATAAATTTAACAATTTAATGTTCAGTATATTTTGACTTCAGACTGTATCAAGAGATGATTGTACTTTGTAGAGATAAGAAATAGGTTTTATTTTGTAAACTATCCAGCATTTAATCAGTTTGTGTACCTTTCAGATGCATGCCAGGGGCTCTTATGCATAGTTGAGCTTAGTGTACCCAATAATCATGTAAAACTTATATTTATACCATAAATGGTAATTTATTAGTAAGGATTTATCTAAATAACTCTTCCAGATAGGAACATTTTATACTTCATAAGTCCATAGTCAGTTTGGTTCCTCTTCACCTTCTTCCTAATACTTTATACCCTTCATCACCCACTTCCCTTCTTACCTATCTGCCAGTGCTGAGATATCTTTTCTTGCTGATGTGATGTTTATTAGTAAAATCTGTCACGAGCGTTAACAGTTTGTGTGTTTGACCACCATAACTATAAATGTACAAGTAAAAGCAAGTAAAATAAAATTTGCAGAACCCTACTCAGCTACAGTCTTGTTAGCAGAATCAAATTTCTGTTGGTAAAAAGGATTTATCATGGTTGTTTACTTATTTGTACATGCAAAAGGATGTATGTGTTAAGCTGAAAGAAATTTTAATTATTCATTTATATTGTCTGGTGACTGATGTTTACGCTTGCCAACATCATCCCACCCCCTGTAAACTTTTACCATCATGATACGCATTTTGTTCGTGATGGGAAGTTAAGCGCCAACCAATCAACCAACCAACCCCGTACACCCAGTTGAGGCATTTCTGTTCAGGAAAGATGGTATGATTAATGAGATAATAACAGCAAGTCAGTATGTGAAAGTATGGTGTTAGTGAAATGATAACGAAAATCAGCAAGATTCATATTAACAGCTGTCTTGTTATTGTGTGATGCAGGAGAGGTTTTCCGTGACGCTGCTTTAGCAACATTTCCCCCCTCCCCCCCAAGGCTATGTAGTGATCTGGTGCGCACAAGTTGCGGTGCCAGTCCCTGGTGTTTATTGATTGAAGTGAGAGCCCTTCCAGGGTAACCATAGCAATGCTAATGTATTCAGATTCTTAAACAGCTGACGCTTAGTTATAAATTCCGAGGCTTTGGGTTAACTGATTTTTTGCTGGTATTTTTGGGTGGGGAGCTGACTTGCCAAAACAATATCTATCACTGCACTCTATAGTAATGCTGCTGGTGTCTTCTAATTACCAGTGTAGTCCTTCTGCAGTGAATAACAACCATGTTATATATAGGTCACGTGACCAAATCCTGCAGGGAGTGGCGCAGGTGCAGACGTTAGCTCATAATATCAATAGTCTGATCCTGATGACAGCATTCTGTAGGCAATTGGCTTCGCAGACTTGTCTGCGAGTGAAATCTTTTACCGAGTGAGAGGATGCCAATACATGTTTAAGTGTCCTTTTTTGGAGGACCATCCTGATCTGTTTCTGCTGCTTGTGGGCTTGTTGTTGCTGGTCTACTTGCTTCTCTATGGGCTGTACTTTCTAATCCTCTACCTCCTCTCTGTCTACCAAGGAGGTACGTCAAGGTTCCTATTGGTAAATACTTCTTTTTATCTGTCACTGTTATTGATAGTTGGCTGTCATTGTGCCACCTTGGTGTGTTCTCTACACTCACTAGCTGGTGTGACGGCACGCAAAATAAAGTCATTATCATTATGATCACCAGTGTCTAGTGTACCTCTCACCCCCTCCCCCCAAAAAAAATCTCATATTATCTCATATTGTTTCCCTGGACTCGGAATCAGACTACTTTTTCTTACCTGTGAATCTGAACACAGCACAGTGCAGTGTTATCACACAACATGCATAGTTTGCGAACACCATGAGTAATAACTAATATTATCTATTTACAGTGCAGTGATCCATTTTTCTGTTGCCATTAGCTGGAGGACATATATAAATATATAACAAAGGATAATTGTTAAGCTTATTACTACATGTACAGCATGGTACTATTGGTATTGATTAACCAAGCAAAGGTTAAGCCAGATGTTTATTCTTAACCAAAAGGAAAGAAAAAAGTAATGCATAGTGAACCAAAGTATATATAGAATATTTTAGTAATGCTAAGTAAAGGAGAAACAGGTGAAGAAATAAAGAAAAGTGGAAAGAAAGAGAGCAGGAAAAGAAGCAAGGAGACGAGAGGTCATTGAGGTCATGAAATATTTATTAGCCTGGAATATAGCAGGTAGTAGTAAAGGCAGTGTAGCTAGGGCAAGGTGAACAGAAAAGGTTGAGTTGAGAAAGGAAGAACAGGATGCGGTGAACATTTATGGACCTGTATATACTAACGTGTGACTTAGTAGAATTTAAAGATTGGTAGGTTGTTGGTCCAGATTATTGTTGCAAAGCAAAAAGCTAGAAAGAACCTTCAGTTGAAAACCATGCAGAGGTAGGACTGTTTCTCTTGGTAATGCTAGCAACCCCGAGACTATTAGAAAATGAAATTAGAGTGGAATAGTGCAACAGGTTGGAACAGTGCTTCATACTCCAATGCCATTCACCTGGCATCTTTAGCTGAATGCAGACCTGATTTCATAATCAATAAAAATACTTTAGAATGTAAAACATTGTAGCAAGTAGTCCTTCCTTCATTAGTGTGTAGATGTAGAAACTTAAGCTAAAGGACGGCAAAACAGAGGCCATTATTATTTCTTCACACAGAATGTCCACCTCTCTAGCTTTTCCTGAGTCTCTAACAGTAGGTGGCATCACTGTTCGTTTCTCTCAAACTGCCAGAACTGTGACTCCATGTCACAAACCTCATCCGTTCTGTCAACTGCGAGCTCCGTTGCATTAGCTCCATTCACCATTATTTGTCTGTTGAAGCGACTAAAACTCTCATAACTCTCATTCTCATTTCAGCTTTTGTGCTCTCCCACATAGATTACTGCAACTTACTTCTGGTTGGATGTCCTCAAAATGTTATACCGTGTTCGAAAGTCCAAAACAAGGCTGTTCTCAGTTTCCCACGTTCTGACTTCATCACACCTTATCTGTGCACATTGCATTGGCTGCCTTTAGAGGCCAGAATTAAATGCAGTCGCCTGTCTCTATTTCTCTGCCTTCAGTGCTTCTGGTCCTGTCTGTCTCTCAGACCTTCTTCATGCTTACACCCCCCACAAGAACTCTTCACTCCCTCAGCTGATTCCTTTTATCTTACAACTTCTCGGGTTAGGACTAAAAGCTGTGGTGATCGCTTGTTATTTTTTGCCGCACCTCATATCTGGAACTCCCTCCCTCTACACATTCGCTCATCCATCTCTCTACAGTCTTTTATATTCACCTTTAAAACACCTATTCCAAACTTGCTTATAATCACCTACCTACCTGTGCACCGATGTGTATATGTGTGTGTTTGTTTGTACATGAGTGTGCATGTATCCCTTATACAGTGCCCAGAGCTCTTGTGAGAAAAGGCGCTATATAAATCTTCATTATTATTTTTATGATTTTCTGACAGTTGGTTTTGAGTCAGTTGCCATTTTTATTCAGTGAAAAACCCCTTTATTTCTTGATAATGTTGTGGGTATTATTTTCAAAAAAGAGAATATTGCTGCATCAGTAAACTGATATTTAACTCCATGTGTTCTGCAGATTACAACTCCAGCTACCAGGTTTCAGTGACATTTGAAAGGTGTTTTGAAAATAGCTCGTTGTGTCACTCTTAGTCATAAGTATTTTCTTGACCCACTGCATGCCGTAAGTCTTACTCGTCAACATTCCTAACCACAGTTGGCATGCCAGCATACATCAGTAACAGCTCAGACCCCCCCCCCCCTCCACACACACAACAGGACTTGTTCACCTGATGCTAGAGCAGCTACAACTATTAGTGGATAACAAACCCACCACCTTCCTGTCCTCTCTCTCCCACCAAACTGAAAACAGTTTTTTTTGGTATAATTTCCATATTAGTTCGCAACCACCATGACTTCCAACGCCCCTCCGGGGGAAGTGCAGCCCCGGGAGATAAAGGTGCTAGAGACAGCCGAGGACATCCAGCAACGCCGAGATGAGGTGCTTACTCGCTATGCTGCCTTCAAGCAGGCCTGCAGCGACCGCAAGGCCATGCTGGAGGACTCCCGTCGCTTTCAGTACTTCAAGAGAGATGCTGATGAGTTGGAGAGCTGGATTCTGGAAAAGCTCCAGACGGCTTCGGATGAGAGTTACAAGGACCCAACAAACCTGCAGGCTAAGATTCAGAAGCACCAGGCTTTTGAAGCAGAAGTTGCTGCTCATGCAAATGCCATTGATGTTCTGGACCGCACTGGCAAGGAAATGATCAGCCAGGGTCACTTTGCTTCGGAAATTATCCAGGTGAGTCATCTGCACACCTCTGCAAACAAAAATAGAGTCATTGCATTTTGAGGCGAGGCAGTGAAGAAACGTGTAATCACAGAGATGTATGACAGTTCCTTATTGCTGTGCCTGGTCTTTGCAAACTGCAAATGTACAAAATGCTGTCATTAGGAGCGACTTGATGAGCTTCATCGCCTATGGGAGCTGCTGCTTTCCAAGCTGGCAGAGAAAGGTACCAAGTTACAGCAGGCCCTGCGTCTGGTACAGTTCATGCGCGAGTGCCGTGAGGTCATGTTCTGGATTGCTGACAAGGTTGGTTTTACATTGACTTATGCAGACTTATACTTTCCGTCATCCCTGAGGTTCTAAATTGCATTTTGCTCAAAGGACTCAAAAGATAATAATTAAAAAGCTTTGGATTCTTTTTACAATGGAAACGTGATTTTAATATTTTATCCACAGTGATTGAACACTCAAATAATTCCAAGAAAATCAACAATTTAATATGCATTAGGGTACTTAGACTTTTCTTAACTTTTACTAAAAGGGTGGGGGAGGTGGTTAACAGTTTGAGGGGAAAGTCTAGATTATCAGGGTAAATTTTTTGTGGTTTCATTTTTTGCAGGAAGCATTTGTGACTTCAGATGAGTTTGGACAAGACCTTGAACACGTGGAGGTGCTGCAGAAGAAATTTGATGAATTTCAGAAAGTGGGTATTCTTTTTAATAAACCTCTTACCTTGATGGTGAGCTGTTGAAAGATGGAAAGAAATTCTGTTCACATAAAAACTGATATTTTCTGTTAAAACTTGCAAACAATGGTGCTACAGATGAATGTTGTAAATCAAGATATTTGGATTTTGGTTTATCATTTTTATGTGTTCTTTCTGTGCATTTGGTTTAAGGACCTTCAAAACCATGAAGACAAAGTGCTGGAAGTCAACAGCTTGGCAGAAAAACTCATTAGTGATGGCCATCCAGAAGAAGAGACGATCCGTCAGAAAAAGCAGGAAGTGAACGAGGCATGGCAGCGTCTTCGTCAGCTGTCCCTTCTTCGGCAGGAGCGTCTGTATGGTGCTCATGAGATTCAGAGATTCAACAGGTGTGATATTTCAGTTTTTAAAACAAAGCTAATGGATGTGCTTTAGGGGTTGGTTAGTGAAGGTTTGTGCTCTTACAACTGACAAGAATGTGATGTCATAGTTTTTTTTGATGGTTATGCAATTTTCTAGCTGCCAGACAATTTTTCCTCTTTTAGGAGATGTGACTGAAAAGTAATTTATTTTTATAGGTAGGTGCCAAACCTGATGCAAGAAATCAGGGAAATCTGTGGCTGTAGTTGATAATTAAGACTCAGTTTGGAACTACTAATTGGGCAGCCTGTGTTGGATATAACTAACGTAGTACTGGTGTATTTTGTGGTACAAATTTTGCAAATTATTTAGCTTTAACAAAAATATTTTGGGTAGCATTGTTCAACAAGTAAAACTGAAAGAAATAATCTTTATTTCTTTTTGAAAGTCGGGATCATTTGTGTTCTTAATTGATGTATGATGAACTGAGTAGGTTCTGGCATGCATGTTTGATTGATGTAGACAGCATAGTGCTGATTCCTTTCTGTTGAACAATCAGGGATGCCGATGAAACCATTGCTTGGATCCAGGAGAAGGATGCTGTCTTGTCATCAGATGATTATGGGCGTGATTTGGCCAGCGTTCAGGCTTTGCAGCGCAAACATGAGGGTGTCGAGCGTGACTTAGCAGCATTGGAGGAAAAGGTGTGTTCTCCCTCCTCTTCAGCCTTTGCTTATTTTTTGTGAAGACAGCAGGAAGCATCTATGAGTGCACCACCATTACATAATATGCTGCACTAGAATGAACTGAAGAATGTTCAGAAAACACACAGTCATTACCTGTGTTATTGTATATTTGCTGATAGACAACTTCGTAGCAAACTTGAGAAAATTTGAAACTGTCAGAAAACCAAAAATAAAGAAAATATGAAACAGAATTGAAAAAGGGACTTACTTTAGGTTATTAATGACCATGGACTAACAGCAATCTTCTTATTTTGTTGCATTTTAATCAATTTTTATAAGTGAAAATGATGTCACAACCATGTTTCCTCCTCCACATAGGTGGTGGCACTGAGCACCGAATCGGTGCGCCTGCAAACCATCCACAAGGATCAGGCAGAGCAGATCAGTAGCAAGCAGGATGAGATGGAGCATAACTGGGAGCAGTTAAAAAACAAGGTGGGTGCTCCTAAGTGCTTGTTTTTACAGGTCTTTGACCAGGAGTTCTTTTGCACACAGCTGCGCAACAGCTCCGTGCATCCTAAACAGCCAACGGCAGCTTTCCAGAGGTGCAGCATTACAAGATTTATCAGAAAGAAGGGTTTAGTTATGCTTGTTTTGTAGAACCTCATCTTCCTTTAACTCAATCACATCGTGTGTCCTACAATGCGTGAAGTCGCTGAAATCGCAGCATTTTGGGTGATTTTTACCGATTTTTGAAAAATTGTAAAAAAAAAAAAAATCTATTAAAGTTAGGAACACTCTTCAAACGTTATTGGAAAGATAAATTTAAGTGGAGAAAGGCTTTTCCTAGCTTAAATCCCTCTGTTGCTGAGGCTGTGTGGAAGACTGTTGAATTACTGAACCAAAGTGAGTGTGTTTATTGACACCAAACACTCGATTGTGTATTACAGCCGTCTGCAGCACTTGTAATCCATGCGAATAAAAACATACAAATTCCTTGTCTTCCCCCTCCTTACTCAGGACATCAATTTTGTCTTCTGACAATAAATTTTCGAACATTTCAAGTGCTTTGTGAGAAGACATTCGAATATGGCGGCCAAGCATTTTTGCCCACTAACAAAGTAGCACCATCAAGAGAGCAGAACTCTGAAAACCCATCTATTTTGTGATCTAAGGGAAGGAACTCTATAGAAAAATGATTCTAGTATAGGAAAACACCAGTGATATCCCTTGCCAGTGAACTACTTTCGGGTTTTAAGCCAGCACCAAATAATGAGCGCAGCACCAAAAATTGAGCGCAATGATTGCAATGCATCAAATAGTCTCAGGCAGCCGAATGATGGCAGCGTGTTAATTAAGGTGTTTAAGCAGTTCTGTGGGACACAGGGTTGGCAGCATCAGTTGAAAATGGTGAGCTGTTGAATATGAAGATGCATTTTTCAGTGCTTGGATAATGAACAGACGAGTGAATATCAGAACATCTTCAGTTGGTTTAGATGACAGAATGGTAATCTATACACAGATTTCATTAGACTTTAAAGAAAAAATTCAAAAGAAAATCTCACAAATATTTATAGTATTCATAAGAACTTAAAGGAACACCTTAATTTCAGATCAAGCACATAGGAGAATCAAATTTAAGAGAGGATATGTAGTTGGGATGAAAATGAAAAAAGTTACTTGCAGATATGCAATGTTGGTCTCAGGTTTTTACTTTGTTTCATACTTTTGATATTTATGATGTTAAGAATGTAGTACATATGAGAGACAGCATGTAGTACAGAAAAGTCACACGTCTGCAGTTGGTTCTAATGGATCTTTTTTTAAATTATTCTTTCAGGCTTTTGATCGCAAGTCACGTCTTGATGACTCATACTACCTACATCGTTTTCTGGCTGACTTTCGTGATCTGGTGTCTTGGATCAGTGACATGAAGGCCATAATCTCAGCAGATGAGCTGGCAAAGGACGTTGCAGGTGCAGAGGCATTACTGGAGCGCCACCAGGAACACAAGGTATGGGTTTTCCATGACATACAGGCTGAATAGATATGTGGGTTAATGCTAATGTTCCAGAAGAAAGCATGGTTTCTGAAAAAGCTGTAGTTATTTCTTATCCCTCATTCCAAAGTCTGTGCAGTGGCTGGGATTCTATGTAACTGCGTATTTATGGAAAATGAGAGAAAGACAAGAGAAAAGCAGCTGTTTAATGAGATAATATGTCATAATCTGTTTTCTTGTTATGGAGTCATTGTTTTATCGTATCATGCAGGGAGAAATTGATGCTCATGAGGACAGCTTCCAGTCGTGCGCTGAAGCCGGTGAGCACCTGGTGAAATCAAACCACTATGCTGCTGATGACGTACGTGAGAAGGTATAAACATGTCAGATTCTTCATAGTGAATATCTCTGCAATCAGTCATATGCGGTCATCCACCTTTTTTATATCTAGTCTGATGGATTTCCTTGCCACGCTTGAAGGCTGTCGAGAAAGTGATGCTTATAGTTACTGGACCAAAGATAACCACCAGTGCAGGCTTGTTCAAGAATGATTCTCAGCAGCCGCGTTATTTTGATTTACAGCTGGCTATCCTGGAGAGCGAGAAGAGGAGCTTGCTGGAACTGTGGGAAGAGAAACGCATCCTGTACGAGCAGTGCATGGATTTGCAGCTTTTTATCAGAGATACTGAACAGGCTGATGCTTGGATGACCAAACAAGAGGTGGGTGTGGCCTGTGTGTGTATCTGTGTGTGTTGGTGCTTGCATATATATCTGCACGTGCACCCCTATTGCCCTATCCCACCACAGCACACACGTACTTGGAAATTTGTATTTTTTGGTAAAGTATTTGATGTTGTTGACATCTGTGTTTCTTTAATGGGAGCGAGAACCACCTGACTGCCAGAGTATCTGTCCCTCCTCACTTTTGTGGATGAAGGATCACATTTAAAGAAAATCAGGTGCAGGTGGTTGGTTTATTGTTCAGAGTGGAGTTAGTTGTGAGAGCTATCTCAGGATGGGCGTAGGAGGGAAGAAGGATGTTGGGAAAAGAGGAAGGGCCAGGAAACTGGAATGCATGAAGAATACCCTGGTGACCACCCCTATGTACAGGTGCCACATGCAGAAAAAGTGTGTGCTGCAAATACTGGATCCGAACCCACGACTTACAGTTTTAGTTACAAGCAGTCATGCCATGCTGTGGGCTGCCATTCATCCTCAGGAATCCAAATGGGCATCACTTCTGTTTGTAATTTGAAATTTTTCATCTTTTCCCCTAAGGCATTCCTTGTCAGTGAAGACCTGGGAGATTCTCTGGACTCCGTAGAGGCCCTCAGCAAGAAACATGATGATTTTGAGAAATCTTTAGCTGCACAAGAGGAAAAAATTAAGGTAAGCACTTACTTCCCCATTTTTAAAAGTTGTGTTTATCATAAAGAACTTGGAAACGGGAAAGCCACTTGAGTGGCTGGATGGATGCATGTATTTAAAATGGTGATTACATAGTTTTGTTTAAACATGGCCGTCTACACACTGTAGGGTGTTTTTGGATTTACCAAGCAAGAAATTGATGTATTTGCAGGCTCTGGATGAGTTTGCCACCAAACTGATTGAAGGTGAGCACTATGCTTCTGATGATGTGGCTCAAAGACGAGATCAGCTTTTGCGTCGTCGTGATCTTTTGTACGAGAGGTCATCCCGACGCCGCCTGCAGTTGGAGCTTTCGTACCAGTTCCAGGTGTTTGAACGTGACTGTGACGAGACCAAAGGATGGATCAATGAAAAGCTTAAAACAGCTTCTGATGAGAGCTATTTGGTGAGCACCCCTTGCTGTAAAAATATCTTGTGTTGGTTAAGTGTAAGACAGAACATTGTCGCCCATTAAATCTGGCTACCAAGATCTGTGAACCTAGTGCATCATGATTTATTGTATAAGATTTTTTTTTTCACATACCTTGAGGGCTGTAGAGGGTCCTTACAATGGATAGGAGAAACTGATTTAATTTGGTCAGACAACTGTAATTCTTTACTTAATCTAGGCAAAGAGGTGTCTTCACCAAACCTTCGGTAGAATTTGAGCAGAGGTGCTTTGAAAAAGTTTAGCATCTAAATTCTAAACCAGTTTTGGCACCTTGATTTGGTTTTGCTTTGCAGGATCCTACCAACCTTCAGACAAAACTGCAAAAGCACCAGAACTTTGAAGCTGAGGTAGAGGCCAATGGCAGCCGCATCGAGTCCATCCGTGCTGCAGGCAATGAGTTGATCGAGAATGACCATTATGCTAAGGAGGCCATCAGGTCAGTTGCTGTTTGACAACAATAGCTACGTGAAAGTTCTAGACATAGCTTGTTGCATATGGACAATAACTGGAGCACTTGGTAAACTGTCTGGGACTAAAGCTGTCAGTGGGAGATAAAGGCCATCTGCCTTTGAAAGTACTCATGGCACAGGTTCATAATGCCTAGTCTGCTGATGCTATAATTGTAACTCTATGCAAAAGGAGGGTGCAGGTGGGTTGGGTGGGGAGAGGAATCTCTTATCTGCTAGTCCCTTGGACTCTAGCAATCCTGCCTTTTCTTCCCTGTCCATACATGCCATCTAGCCATTTAAGCATTGACTCTGTAACAATTTTGCCATGTCTGTTAGATAGAAATTTGTATTTTAATGTCAGCCCCCACCCCCACCCCACTCCTCTCCCACATGCTGCAGAAGGTAGAGATATTTTGTCCCCATCTCTTCATTAAGCCCTTGCTTTGGCCGATGCAGGCATGGTTCCAGACTTGCTGCGGCCTTTGTGAGTGAAACCATGTTCACTTCGAGTGCGCTTTGGCACTCTCATCTGGGTGCAGTTGGGGGTGGTGGCACCTAGCCCTAGTTTCACTTTCAGCACACATTGCTCCTGGGGCATAGTGTGCAGTCTTAGCTTTTCTGCCTCCACCGTGGTGTTTCTCTTGTTCGAGCTACACCTCTTGGGTGCCTGACACTCTTTGAAATGGTGAGTTGCCTGGTCAGTGGTGCTGCACATAGCATTTAAACTGGAGAGGGCTTTGGACAGGGGGTCTGGCAAGCCATTTGCTACATCTGGTGGCCTCTTTCTTTCTGTCCGTATCCACAGTGAGGGCCCAGTGGGTGTCTGTTCCCTCCACCCTGCAGTAGCTGGACGTTGTCCTTAGGGAAACGCCAGCCCTCGTCTCTGACTCGGGCTAGAGGTCACTGCACTTCCCATTGTGGGACCTCTTTTTCAGTACTCGCAGCACTATGCTGTTGTCCAGCCTCTTCATCTACCATCCCATGCGGCGCTCACTTGAGGACAGCTTTCCTGATTCTTCTCACCTCTGGTTGTCTTACCTGTGAGGTCACATCCTGTCAGGTTTGGACTTCTGTCCAGCCGTGTAGCCATGGGGCCTGTCTCCCTCACCTTCCTCCCTGACTTCTGATGATGAATCAGTGATTGAGTGAGCCATCGCCTTGAGTTCAGGGGACCTCACACCTTTGGACTCACTCCCACAACCCCTTGGCTGTCCAGGCTGTGGATCTTTGGAGCCCAGATGCCGCACTTGTACTCCGTGCAGTGCTTTTAAGATGACTATCTCTCACTGCTGGCCGTTGGAAATCATGTCTTTTTTCCCTCGGCCAGGACTTGGCGCTACTTTCTGTTGGTGATCAAGTGGTGCTTTCTGGCCCAGAAACCACTAGAGGTGTGAGTGCCTTGCTTCTTTTGCTAGTGGCACAAATACACAGACTGAGAGACTGGGCCACCACCTTTGCAGCCCCCCAGTCTGTGGCGCTGGCGAACGTGCTGCAGGCAACTTGTTGGCATAACCTTATGACCGGGACATCTGCTGCTGATAGGTCGATGGTACCCATGAGCCTAAATTTGTGTTTCTTTAACAGTACTTACCATGACCCATCACAAACCCACCCTCCTCCCCACTGATGGGTTTTCTGGCTTGAGAAAGTCAGCTTAACCTAGTCAGTGAGCTATGCGCATGGGTGGCATGTGGTGTGTGCATGCGCGGAGGGGTCTTACCAGGGTTACCTTGGTGGGTTATTTTTGTTTGGAGGTGCGTTTAGTGATCACTAATTGAGAATATAGCACTCTGGGCCATGGTAAATATTGTTAAAGAAACACAAAGTTAGAAAAAGAAATTTGCATATTTGCTAAAGAAGCTAACACATGTTTTGCACCCGTACACATGTATATCTGGTGAAATTGTGTTGACGTATTGTATGAGAAAAAGTATGGGTGCTCTGGAATGAGAATAGTTATTCAAATCAGAAATTAATCTTTTTTGGGAAAAACATCCATGAAGTTTATCCTTTTCTGATGGATAGTGAGCGAGTAGAAGAAATTGAGAACTTATGGGACCTTCTTCTGTCTCAGACTGGAAAGAAAGGTGAGAACATTTTCAGTTTTTGATTCATTTTTATATTTTACTATTCCTTTTTTTTCATCCCTCAATTTTCTTGCCAGTACAACAACGATGTAAAAACTGTTTACAATAAGCATCAGTTTGGTCTGGTCTTTCAAGTCACACTGATAGCTGAAAAAGTAACCCAGATCTCTGTGGCATCCTACAGGTGCTAAACTGTCTGAGGCGTGTCAGCAACAGCAGTTCAATAGGAATGTTGAGGACGTGGAGAGATGGCTCAGTGACATTGAGTCATCTTTAATCTCTGAGGACTATGGGAAGGTGAGTGCCGTGAAACTGTTCACTTCACCTGCATGTTGACTTTGTCAGGACAGTGGCACGACAAAAACTCAAAGATGTGCTTATAAAGGAGTAGCCCCAGTCCCAGGACTGTGTGTATTATGATGCAAGGTTTCTGTCCAGGTCTTTAACTAAATATTTGAAAAACTGGAAGGAGTTCTGAAATGTCTGGGGGTTGATAATTTGTAAGACCTTTTATAGAGCTTAAGAAAAAATCTGTTGTTTAATTTGATTACTTGCAGTAAGCACATTCTGAGGCTGTTAGTTTTAGATCCTCTGTATAGAGAGGGATAATACCTCACTTTTTAAAAGTTGGCTCATGATAGCAACGGAAGGCATCATATTCAAAATTTCATAAATGTAGAGAGGAATGTTACTTTTATGTTGTATCCCTCCCCCATAACATAGATTGTTCTCGTAACTGACATCAGTGCATGTTTTTGTAATTCTAATGATCCTTAAATACCTAACCCTCTCATAATGTACAAACAACTTTAAAATGGAAGCATTTCTATGAGTGAAATGTTTTCATGAAAGGAACTAAGATGTTCTTTTTCAAGCTAGAATATTTTAGTTGTAGCCATACTAAAAATGTATGTCTTTTTTTACTATGTAATCAACTCCTGTTTACAAATACCGTGACCATATTCAATGTAACAACGTAATTTTTTGTTCTTGATTTCAGCTCATTCTCCCCTTTTCTGCCCCCACCCTGTTTACAGTTCATGTGTGCCATCTTTTTTAACTTGTTTTCTGTCTTTCATTTTGTTATTTTCTACTCTGCTAGCTTCTCCAGCGATCAGTAAGTTTCCTGGTACACCTCTCCACCTTGCTCTCTTGGTTCATTTTGATCTACTGAGCTTCTCTAGAGCTGTTATTCCTGCTATTAAAAAAAAAGTTTCTAAAAGCATGTCTGGAACTGGAACTGTCAGAACTGAGATAAGTGAGCAGTTGGCTATTAAAGTATGATTAATATTTTCTAATGAGCTGCAGCTGTAAGATTTTGGATTGTAAAAGTTAGGTTGCATGCATAAATGTATAAGAGAGAACAGGAGTTCAGTTGTGTGCACGTTGGGTAAATGCTTATGTTATTGTGTATTGGCTAGAAGGGTGGTATGTGGAGAAAGAAGAAAATGTCCAAGTGTATGTGCATGTGCAGACATGTATTTTGTTTTGCATCAGCATGCATGCATTATACACAGGTGTGTGCATGCATAGGCTTGCCTGTGAACACAAGCAAATTTAAAAAGTGTGCGTTGTGTGCATGGTGTGTGTGAATGTGTGGGTTTGAGTTGCAGTAGAATGTTTACTGTTTTCTGTATGTTGCTTATAGCATTTGTGTTGGTCATTAATGTGAAAGGATGCATGATTGTTTTGAGTTGCTAGACCTGTGTGATGCACGTGTGTGTGTGTGTGAGAGAGAGAGAGAGCGTGGGAGGGAGTTATAGGCATGTATATACCTGTATTGTGTAATGTCTGCATAGAGAGCCAAATGAGTTTTTTTTGTTGGACAGTTGACAAGCCTGCTTCAACCTGGTGCTATAAGATTGTGACTGGGAACTTGTACATAGATTCACTGTTTACCTTTTGTGTTTAGAGTTGTGACTCTGCCTGTGTTAAATGCAGCGGCTCACTTGTTGCAGTTCATCAGTTTGCCTTTAATGGATGCTTTAAAATGATCATTTACTGTCAGATACACCAGACATTTTGGTACTCGATGCTACTTTTGTCATTCACATGTCTGCCTGCTCATGCTGCATTAGAACCAGGTTTTTACCAAGATGCGTGCAGACTTAATTTTGCTTGCACTAATTCATAAGCTGGCTGTTTGTATGGTGAAAATGTTTTTCCATAAAGCCACTAGGAAAGCTTTCCGTATGTGGTGATAAATCTATACCTGAGTTGCCAAACATTGAAAAGGTGTATTGATAAATATGTGAAGCTAATATATCTAAAGCCAGTCTGCGCTTTCTTTGTTGAAGTACTTTGTGTTCTGAGAGTAGCATGCCATGTACAAAAGAAGCGTTTATCAAAATTAGACCAGAGAGGAATCCAAGGCCCAATTTTCAGTCTCCCCTTCACTGTAACCTGTCACAGCTCAGTCCAGCCTGTTGGTTTGCATTCTGGTCTTTTCATTTCTGGACTGTTGTGTCTTATTGGTCATAGCCTGAACAGGATAACAGCTCTTTAAAAAAAATCAGTGTGTCTTTGGTATCAGTAGCACGTCTTGTAGCTTGCATCTCTGTTACCTCTTTTTATCATTCTTATTTTGGTTAGTTTATGACTTCACAATGCTCTTGTCCTGCTTGATTAATTCCTTAACCTTACGCTTGCTAGAGTTTGACTTTCCCTCACCTTCTTTTGGTTTGGTTTCGTTTATAAAAATTAGGACAAGGTAAGTATGCCACTCATCGGACAAGCAGGACTTGCTATAGCCACAACAGTACTATTGCTTCATGTCTGCTGAAACTGGAGTTCCTGGTGCAACAAAACATTTATCGGAAACTCAGAACATTTACCCTTTTGTGGAAACTTCATTTTTGAAAGTCCTTCAAATGGCTTTACAAGTGTCCTGCAGAATTAAAAATATTATTTATTTATTAGTGATTGGAAATCCTTTATTTTTTTTAAAGGAATAGTAGCAGTTGGCCATGTGTTATAGCTCAGCTTCTTCCACTAGAATGTAGAAATAGAATGATCTGTGACTAGTGTATGTTTGATTATGGGAGAAACGTCAAATATTTATAAGAGACATGTTAAAAATTGGTTTGAAAACTTCTTTTGGTTTGATCCTTACCACTTGATATACACAGAATGAAATATACTTCACCAAAGATTTTGATTTACTGTAACACCTCCACCTCCATTTTTGTGGCACGTGTGTAGGCTTGAAAAGTTTTGCATAAATAATGCAAGTTTCTGACAAAGCTCTGAAACTTGCTGGGTTTTTTCCTTTGAATAATTTTTCTTGGTACTAGATGAGAAAGTCACTTTATATAATTTTTATAACACATTTCATACATTTATTTGGGTATAGCTTTTGGGAACATTTCAGCACTGCTTTTTTTTTTAAAGCGTGCCACATTTGTCCATATTTTAGTGTTAGTTTTAGCATGAAGTCAATCTGTGGCACATCTAAATATGTATAACAATACTTGATACAATTTGTAATGAGAGTGTATGTTAAGTGAATGGCTGCTGCTAGTGTGACTGCAGGTTTGAGCCGATTCACAGGCACAGGCTTATAGACAGGCGAGCAAGCGTACAGTAATGTTATTAACAATTGAGACATGAAAGAAATTTATAGTGACAATATTTAGACATTTTTTTCTCCATGAGGCTTGTCTGCTATAGATGGGGGAAAAGTGTGCACTGCTTACTTGATGTGATCATGGTACGTTTTGTATGCAGGATTTGACCAGCGTGCAAAACATGCAGAAGAAGCACAGCATGCTGGAGGCAGACGTAGTAGCTCACCAGGTATGCAGACGCGACATTTTCAAAAGCCCACAGTTTTCTGATTTGCATGGATTGTCAAATGTCCATGGATATCTAATGTTCTGTTCATTGAGCACAGATTGGCATATGGCTTTTTTTTCTAGTTTGTAGTATGCTTGTTTTTGGTTTTGGGTGGGATTGGGTAGTCTCAATGCCAGTGCTATGAGCAGACGTATGTGGGTTATTAAGTCTTTCTTTTCTTCTTCGCTTGCCTTTCTTTGGCCTTTTTTGTTGTTACATTTCTAAAATGGTAAGGATAATTCAGATGCTATTGAGTAGTGTTGGTTATGAAGTAAAGTATGTGCCTGGGCCATCAAGCAGTATTCCCCCCCCCCCACCAAAAAAAAAAAACCCAACCACAATAAGCACAATAAGGAACGAAGTGGAGGGCTACACTGTTCCCCTCGTTTGTTTCCTGTCTATGAGTTTACTTCACAGCTGACAAAAACTTGGGTAACATTTTAGTTGACTCCAAAGCAAAGATCATCATCACCATCGTTGTTGCCACCACCGCTGTCGTCGTCGTCATCGTCATCGTCATCCTCCTCCTACTCCTCCTCACCACCACCACAGTCAATCAATCATCATCGTCATCATCATCATCATCTTGTCTGTGTAAACAGGACCGAACAGAAGCACTGAAATCACAGGCCCACCAGTTTGCCAGTGGAGACCATTTCGATAAGGAGAACATCAGCAAGAAGGCCCAGGAAGTAGTGGAGCGATACCTGAAACTGAAGGTAAGGAATCAAACTCTTCCTGCTTACAGTTACCTAGTCTTTTCTTATCTTCCCTGCCCTCTTTGGTGACAGATTTCAGATGTTTAACAGCAGGGACTATCCGATCGTTGATTCGTGCAAGGTTCAACTTCACCATTTGTATTTGATGCAGGCTCCTATGAACCAGCGTCACCAGAAGCTGGTGGAAGCGCTGAGCCTTCAGCAGTTCCTGCGGGACATTGAGGACGAGGAGGACTGGATCAGGGAGAAAGAACCTATAGCCTCATCCACTAACAGAGGTATGTATCGCTTGTTTGCCGAAGCCAGGGAGCTAGTAGTATCGTCTACCATGATAAGGAAACAATAGACAAAATTGTGTTTGCATGCAGCATGTGTGTGTATGTGTGCATAGGTTTGTATGCTTTCAAATGATACAAAATGTGGTAATAATGGCCCTTTATGCAGTTGGCTGGAACC
Source organism: Lanistes nyassanus (assembly GCA_004794575.1). NCBI lineage: Eukaryota > Metazoa > Mollusca > Gastropoda > Architaenioglossa > Ampullariidae > Lanistes > Lanistes nyassanus. Next base: position 124,326 of record SMGT01002548.1, on the reverse strand, counting down.
ATAAAAAATTTAGTCTGAAGGTGTCTGGACTCTCTAAGTCATTGAACATTTTTGTAAGCTCAGGATGTAACCAGTGCTGTCTCTTAAAGCCTGTATATGTACTTATTTTTTGACATAAAAGATGTTTTAGAGGGTTTGTTTTTAAAGGCTTTCTGGGGTTTACCTGGTTTGTAGCGCTATTGAATAGACTGTGGTTGAAGGGGAGAGATAGGACAGTTAGAAGAATGTCAGACTTTCGTGCTGAATGAGTTTTGCTACTCCATGACAGCTTACAGTGACAGTTGAGAAAATTGTTTAGTACCTGTAGTAATGTGCATCTTACACAGAATGATTGATCATGAGACAACCCTTCTGACCTGCAAATTGATCAATAAGTGATCTCAAGATGTTGCTGTTTGCTTAGAAATTAGAAATGTGTAGCTTATACAATTAAAATGCATGGAAAATGTCTTTTTTGTTAATATCTCAAGAGGAGTATATTAGGGCATGGACCACAGGATTTTGTATAAATGCCTGTGTGATTGCCCAAGAGCTTTTCTTACCAGACTTGAATTAGAAGCATTCGACTATAACTTAAGTCAAGGATGTTAAAAGAGTAATTATGCATATTTTAATCTATGCTTGCAGGTCGGGATCTGATTGGAGTCCAGAACCTCATGAAAAAACATCAGGCATTGCAGGCTGAGCTGGCTGGCCATGAGCCCCGCATTCAGAATGTTTGCTCTTCTGGTCAGAGCATGATTCGTGAGGGTCATTTTGCCCAGGAGACAATTTCGTCAAAAATCAAAGACTTGCAGGAGCGATGGCAGCAGCTGAAGGTGAGGAGACATCATTTTTTTCTTTTCAATTTCCCGATCAAGAGTACCTTCATGCAAGATGCCAGTTTTGAGCTGCAGGGTGTGGTGCTAACATGTGTAACTTCAGTTCTGATGGAAAAAATAACCAAACCGGATTTGATTATCATGTACCTTATAGTAAGGTTGAACTTGATCATCAACAGGACAAAGCCAGTCAGAGGAAGCAAGACCTGGAAGACTCCCTGCAAGCCCAGCAATACTTTGCTGATGCTAACGAGGCTGAGAGTTGGATGAGAGAGAAGGAGCCAATTGCTGCCAACACTGATTATGGCAAGGATGAGGACTCGGCTGAGGTAAAATTCAGACCATGTTGCATGTAATACATAGCCTTCCCTTCTCATCTCCGCCACCTCCCTTAATCTTACCAAGTAAAACTTGAAATAACTACATTTTATTAAATTATAATCAGTCTGTTTCTCACAGCACTAGGTTAAGAGGTAAGGAGGCAAACTGCTGTTGAAATCAAGAGTGTGTGCAAGTTGCTACTGTGCACGATTGAAATGTGCTGTAGCTTTTGGCTATGAAGATGAAATCAGAGAAAATCTGTTGATGTGTGGGGCAAATTGTCCCCATTCAGTCACCATCAAGCAGCAGCTACAAGAATTATTTTCTTTGTTGACAGTGGGGTGTTACATTGAATTTTCACTGCATGTTTTAGATATATGCACACAGAGATAGGGAAGTTCCATGAGGTTGTCAACGGTTGGCAGAAAAGTAGATAGCCCAATGGACTTGTATGGTTTTTAGTGGCCCAGAAAGATTTATAGTGGTCTAGGCGATTGGAGCATATATGTCCATATTCCTGATGTGTGCACACATGTATATATAAAATACAAAAACTTTATATTGGTTGATTGTATTACAGGCACTTCTGAAGAAGCATGAAGCATTCATGTCAGATTTGGAGGCCTATCGAAGTGTCATTGAGGGACTACGTGAGCAGGCACAGAATTGCAAGGCATGTTCCTTTCTTTGGTTTAACAAAGCACAATACAGTGGATTTACTCAGAATGTATTTACCCTGAAAAATTCTGTGATGTGTGATCATGACCTTTATTGTGCAGCTTTCATTTGTACTGAGATCATTTTATATGCATACCTGTGCATCTTGCAGCAACAGGAAGCCCCTGTCATTGACGACTTTGGAACAGAGAAAGTGATGGCCCTGTATGACCATACTGAGAAGTCCCCACGTGAGATCTCCATGAAGAAGGGTGATGTCCTTACCTTGCTAAACAGCACCAACAAGGTATGCATGACCGTGCTAAATGGAACTGACAGTGTGTGTGTGACTATATCACGTTTTATTACAGTTATGCGGAAGACACAGTGGCTTGCGAATTATTGTACCCAAAAGAAATTGCACAAGAAAGGGCTAGACTAAGACCTAGCACCACGTCCATCAGTCACTGTTGCTTTTTCAACAAGAAGTGCGACCTAGTGTAATCCACCTCTATTAAACACAAAACAGGTAACTAATGAAATGGACGAGATGAGAAGGATGAACGAACAGTAGTGGATAAGACAATGTCCACACGGCCGCAATGTCAAAGTCACAATGTTCACGAGCCACAGGGCATGATACTTAGCTCCAGTACTGAAGTACAGTCTGTAGGTGCCCTGGCATCTGTGGGGGAAAGTGGTAGCACCAATGCTGACAGTAGTGGGCGTGGGATGGCAATGGTGGTGATGGATGAGGGTGGCCACGTGATGAAGAAGAGTCTGAAAGCAGATGGCGCTCGTGATGCCAGATGATGACCACAACAGCAGGAACAGGAAATGAAGGGTAGTGTAGACGGGATGGCAAGGCAGTAGGATGGAGAAAAGGCTGACCATAGGAAGTACAGAAGACAAACAATCCCTTTCCCTGGAACAGACACCTTCCAGACTAAGTACATGTTAGCACAAGTCATTGACGCACACGTACCGAGCAAGACATCGCAACAGTAACACCGGGCCGCCAGTAAACATGAACTATTAAATGATAAATTTGCTGACATGCATAACCATGAAAGACTATAGGGGAAGTAAGGGCTAATGAGAAAAGTTCACATGACATCAGTCATGTTTAACTAAACATTTCCCCTGCACTCTGCCACTATCAAGATGGAATTGTCACAACAGTGGATAAAGTGGTGTGCCTTTAGCCTCTCGGGTGGGTCAGTAACTTGCAAGTCTACAAATAATGGAATAAGAATGGTCTGTGCAGTTGCCAGACCATTATTAATCAGTGCAGCATAACTGTGACCTCTCTCAAGGCTGATCTGTCGTGTTCTGATGCTTAGAGGAGTGTTACACACTCGACCAGTATTGCTAAGCTACTGGCCTGTTCACACCCTAGGAACTCTATGAATCCAAATACCTACCCCCAGAGCATAAAGCAGTAAAGTAGATATGTTTTTAGTTGTCATCCATAATTCATGAAAATTAACAAAGGCTGGAACTTCTCGGACGTACGCTTCCGCACTTGCAATGAAAAGCTTCATCACAATGGGTGACGTGCAGACATACGTAAAAATAAAGCATATTTGACATGCGGGGTAGCTGTGTGTTGACAATGTCGGGAAAGACTGGTTTAAAGGAGCGAGTACAAACCATGACAGACTATGCTAAATGGAACTGACAGTGTGTGTGACTATGCTAAACAGTACTGACACCGTGTAAGCACTAATATGATGTGGTAAACATGCTGACAACCATTAATGATGCCCAAGTCACTTTTACATCTTACCTAAACACTGGCCTTAGAATTGTTCTTGCTTGAATTAAAAGACCTTGCCTCTTATCAATTATAACAAGGACACTGGGTAGGATCCATGGGCTCCCAGCAGGGTTTACCACGGAATACCATAATTGTCTACTTTTGAGATCAGCATGAGATGCTGAAGGATGATTGATGTGTGGAGGGGATGGTGGGTAGACAATGATAATTATGGTTGCTATGATGCCATGCAGGACTGGTGGAAGGTGGAAGTGAATGACCGCCAGGGCTTTGTGCCGGCTGCCTATGTCAAGAAGCTGGACCCAAGTCTGTCAGCTAGCCGCAACAACTTGATGGATGAGTTCACCATCTCTGTTCGCCAGAACCAGATTGAGACGCAGTAAGTTGGTTTTCATTTGTCATAAGAAAGCTGGGTGTCTGGCCTTCTTGGCAAGACTTCTCGCTAACAAGAGGATTTGAATGGTAGTTGTACAAAAATTTAAAACAAGGGAACTGGACCAAGCTAAGACATGACAAAGACAAAGACAATCTACATGTTTCGGGGCACTACGCCTTCATCAGGACGACACAAAAACGACGAAAAAACGACAACAACGAAAACAGAAGAAAAAGACTTAGCTTCAGTAGATGTGGCGCATAGGCTGGACAGCAGGAAAATGATTAAGGGACAGGTAGTTGTACCTCAGCTGCAGATGTGCTTACCGTTCTGACTTTTCATATTTGTTCCTGAAAACAGCCCTAAAGTGTTGGTGTTCCGCAAAATACAATAAGTCTTGCCCTAGATAAATTATTTTCCCGCATCTGTGAAAATGTTGCAACTGAAGCATCTGTAGAACCTCGTCTCTGATTGGCTGACAGTGTTTCTCAGCCAATCAGATTAACTCAGTGGATGCCAATAGATGCTTGCCATTTGAATTGTCTCTGGTTATTGATTGTGCTGTACATTTTTGGCCACATATGTAAAAATCCTAACAAATAACTGTCCACGTTACAGGCAAGATTTTAAAATCTAAACAAATGCTGAATAAAATCTTTATTACCTTAATCTTTGCCATCTTCTCAAAGTTAGCTAAAATCCAGCAGCAATGAGGTAACTGAAATCCACTGTGCAGAAAACCAGCCTTTTGTCCTGTCATGTACACCATTTTGGTCAGCTGAGGGCAGATGGGAAAATCTGTTTTTCCCAAAACCTCACTTCATGGTCGTGATTGTGATCAGTCGCTGTTTGTTTTGTGTGGCATTGTCTGCCTGTCTGTTTGTGTTTAATTTAGTTCTGATTGTTTCTAATTTAGGCCCCATCATAGCCCTAAGCCGCATTTTTGTTTGCGTCCCATTGTGTCCAATTGTGCTTATGACTGAGCGTGATTGAGTTTAATTTTTGTTGCTGTGATGATCGATCAGTATTTGTTTTGTATGCCACTGTGTGGCAATGTGTCGGTGTCGGATTTAAGTCCAATCATGTCCAAGGTAGGTCTGATCGTGTCCACTCGTGTTTTTACCTACTGATCCATACTTTTTGCCTGTGTCTGGTAATTTCTTCCACAAGCTCACAAGAGTAGTGACATTGGCTTCTTCCAGACAAATAGCAGATAATCCCACTATGCCTTGCACATGACTTCTTGTTTCGGAAAGCGATACCTGTAATGTTGGCCTGCTCAGCTACAGATGTACCAACCTGTGGTAAGAGACCATGTTGCCAATGAAAGTCTCCAGAAACTGCACATGTAACCTGGTTCATTTGTATGCCATCAGGTATGCCAACTTGCTGGACCTGGCCAGCCAGCGGTGGGAAAACTTACGTGAGTCGTGCAAAGCCTACCAGCTGGTGCGTGAAGCGGCAGAGCTGGCGGCCTGGATCACAGAGAAAGAGAACATGATGATTGGTGATGAGGTGGGACAAGATCTAGAGCAGGTGGAGGAGATGCAGAAGAAGTTTGATGACTTCCAGAAGGTCAGTCATGAATTGTTTATTGTCCTGTTCATGGGGATTTTTTGATGTTTAAAAGAAGAGTTGAAACATTGATGTATGACACTGCTGCCATCTGTTTTAATGCTGTTGTCTGCAAGAGCTTCTCACGTCTAAGTGTGCAGAGGAGGGAAAGGGATGGTGGTTGAGATTGATGGGGGTTGGGGGAGGATATGATGTGAATGGTGAAAATGTGTTATGCAGGCATAAGGTGTAGTTGTGCTCAAAATAGTATTTTCTGGTTAGGTGTATCAAACACCATGGGGAAAAATGGATCTGTCCCTCTTATCTTATGCTGCCACACTCACCGACAGACTGACTCACAGCCTTTTCCATGTGCCCTGTTGATTTAAGTTATTAAAGATTTGAATGCTGTAGGATCTGAAAGCCAATGAGGCTAGACTACAGGAGCTGAACAACATTGCTGATCGTCTGACTGCCATGGGACACACCGAGGCTGCAGAAAAAATCAGAGAACAGATCACTGTGAGTATACTTAAGACTGTGCTGTACTTAGGTGCTCAAGAATGGGTCATACAGTATGTCCAGCTTTTAAGGGGTTATTGCTCATTTTATGTGAGAATCCTCTTCCGCATGTTTTGAGGATTAGGCAGAAGAGTGTACTATATGTCCAGAGAGAGAAATTTCTGAACAAGAGTTCTTCAGAGATCTTGGTAAATGCCAAGAAGTCGTGGTCTTTCAGTACCGTACTTCTTGTAGGAAATGTAACACAGAGATCCATGGCAGGCAGCATGAGCACTTTTAACTCCTTTCCATACATTAACTCTTCGTTCTCGCAGGACATATGTCTATGCATGGCGTTGATGCTGCAAAGATCTTAGCTTGCTGCTGCTGATAAACTAAGACGCTTTTAGTAATATACTTCATTTATTTGGAAAGATCAGTTCTTGGAATTAAAAAAGTTAAAGTTTAAATATTGCTTACCCCTTTGGTATCGAATGTTACTGTATACACGAAATAAATAAGTCTCATAAATTCCATAAGTCACTTTTGACGTCTCTGAACTGTATATTATCACTTTCTGACCTTGAATAAAATTCAAAATTTGGCATTTTTCTGAACTTTTGGTCAAAATTGTATTTAAAGTATCTTTTTCTACCAAACTTAAATAGATTTGAAATTTTCTTCTCCACCAGGCAGCCATTTCTTGTGAGTTATGTAACTGTCCTGATAAACAGGTGCTCAGCAAAAACTATTGACAAGCCGAATCTAACTTTAAAAACTGTGCAGCAGGGGATACAACTGATGATAAAGCTTTCCAGTGATACCAGGACTAGTTCCCTTACACTGTTAGGTGCATCTGCAGGATTTTTTGAAGACCGTCGCGACATGCGTTTCGACATGCAGTCAAGGGTATTCGGACCGTCATGATTGATATTTTGACATGAGTGGAAAGAGTTGCGTGTCAAGCGTGCAGAGTATTTAGGTCTTCCAGCCAGCAGAGCAAGTATGATTGTGTACACACATCTAGGCTTGCGAGTTTTCATATGTTAGGTTCTGCTTGTCATGCTGAGGAGATTCTAGGAAGTTCAGTGGATTTTCTATTTGTTGTCCTAATGCTTATGTTTCCAAGTACTGTACAGCATGTGTAACATGCGCTAGCAGTTGGTGAAGTCATTTTTTTTCTTGTTCACAGCAACTGAACCAACGCTGGGTGACCCTGCAGCAAGTGTCTGCTGACCGTGCTCAGACATTAGGCAGCGCTTTTGAGGTGCAGCGCTATCACAGGTATAAAATGTTACCATTTATCTTTGATCATTAAAAAAGTTTTTCAATAATGTAAGTAACTATGAGTTTGTTTGAACACTTTTACTTACAAATATTTGCTTTCAACCAGGTTACATACCTGGAAATGAGGAATGTGTCACCTTTCGATCTTTTCTTGTCCCCAGAGAGGCAGATGAGACCAAGGACTGGATCCGAGAAAAGGATACTACCTTGAACAATGACAACTATGGTTCAGACCTGGCCAGTGTCCAGGCTTTGCAGCGCAAGCATGAAGGCTTGGAGCGAGACTTGGCTGCTCTGGGTGAAAAGGTCAGTTGCATGTCTTACAGCTGTTATTTTAATGTTTTTAAGGCCTATTCTACATATGGGATATATTGTCTAGTTAAGATAATCATCGTAAGACTAATCACTATAAAATCGTCAACATGATGGTCAACACAATAGTGGTCATCTTGGCCTTGTGTGAGAGCTTTCCCAGTACCACCTCATCAACATCATGCCTAACATGCCATGAAGAGGCACCATTAAAATCCATTCGTTAACACTTAGCCGCCGCAGGGCTCCTAGCTCATGCTGGCCCTGCTGATGTGGGTTTTTAGCCTTTTTTCAAAAATTCATAAAAGTAACTTATAAAGAAATGATTCAGCTTTCGAATGTAAGAGTTCTTTACCTTAGACCATTACGCATTCCCTGCAAATAAATCGTCAAACATCTATACACATGGTAAAATGACGTTAAGTTCATACAAGCAAAGTGAATCCTAGCGAGCAGAATATATGTCTTGGCAAGAAGAACATTGACCATAAACTATCCTGCCACTATGCTACCTGAAAATGAAATAACTGTCAGGTGACTAAGACCTGATAGGCTTGTTGTTGGTGTTGGCAAGCAGACAGCAATCCAGGAGCATATTCTTTTCATAATCTAACTTTTGTTTCTTTGTAGGTGCGAGATCTGGACAGCAATGCACAGCGTCTGATGCAGACCCACCCCGATCAGGCAGAGAGCATCTATGAGCATCAGACAGAGATAAATGAGATGTGGAACTCTTTGACTATCAAGGTAGATTTTAAAAACAATTTGCTGTTTTTTTGTGGGTGAAGTATTTCATAATGAGGTTATGGTGATTCTTCACTTTGTAGCTACCTTTTGTCACATAAATTACTTCAGATGATTATATTTCTTCTGCTCATAGATGTGTATACCTGTTCATATTAATAACCATGTCTCACATGTGCAGATGATTGCAATCATGCACACATGCACACTCACGTACACATGCACATGCTGACGTATATGTACTCTTGTATGCATGCATGTGCACACTTACACACATGTGTGGTTGGATGAGAATCATTGTTTTGCAACTAAACTGAAGTAATTTTTTTGTGGCTGTGCGTTTTCCCCATACACCAGGCTGATGGTCGTAAAGGCAAGCTGTTGGACTCATATGACCTCCAACGTTTCCTGTCCGACTACCGTGATCTGACCTCCTGGATCAACAGCATGATGACCCTTGTGTCGTCTGATGAACTGGCAAAGGATGTGACAGGTGCTGAAGCCCTGCTTGAGAGACACCAGGTAAGGTGGACATGTGGCGCCTTCTTTCTGCAGATTCTGTACCATTTTATTTGATACTTAAACTCTAGGGGTAGTAAAAGTGGTAAACATGGCAGAGAGTGCTCTATTAGGCTTAGCTGAATGTTACAATTACCTCTAGCCTCTCACCGCAGTCAATCTCATCAGTAAAAGGAGGGATTGTAGGGTCGTGTCCTTTCTATCAACACTCGTGCAAAACACAACACAAGACCGGCAGTGAAAATCAACGAGGCCCCAGCCAGGTCTAATTTCTTAAACTCCCCGGGTTTACCAAATTCTCAAAATTAATAGAATTCACTCACTTCAATCACTATAGGTACAAACAGAACAATTTTCAAGATCCCGATCCAAAGCCCAGATCGGTCAACACTCTGTAGTTTCACTAAACACAGATAAACTTTACAAATTCTTAAAATTCCCAGGCAACTCGAGCAGAACTTGCATCCACACTCATTCCTTTTGCAATCACACCCACCATTTGCACAACAGCGTATAGAGCGTAACTCCCTTTCAGCCCTTTCACCAGTTCCACCGTTACTAATAACTTCAAGACACTTGTTGCACCCTAGACTACACCAAAGATTATCGCACCTTTCACTTCCTTCAATCTGCAGGTTTCGTTACTAGTAGTCCTAAATGTTTATATATCACTCAATTCCACAGTCACTGATAACTTCATGTCATAACAGTCTGACTTTCTTCAATCTGCAGGTTTCATTACTAATAAAGTCCTAAATATTTATATTTCACTCAATTCCACAGTCACTGATAACTTCGCGTCATTACAGTCTGTGTCCTGCTTTTGCAAAGGTTGGGGTTAATGACATAAGACCGAAAGATGTGTATATTACCGCTTTCTGAATGGTCTTCTACAAAATAAGGAATCGCTGCGCAGCAAGTTATAGCTGCCCAGGCTGCTGACGCATAGCGCCACAGAGACTCGTGGTCAAACCAAGATGGAGCCAGTAGATGAAGATTGCAAATGCTCGACGTGTAAACTCCAAAGCGCTCCTTCAGTGTGAAAACTCAAGAAGATATCAAAATACTCCAAGTGAGGGTGGTGCTCCAAAAACACTTTCGCTTCACTATATCCACAGGAAAATACTCCAACACTTGAACGAAGATATATATCCTCCCACCGGCTCGATCTCTCGGGGACGACACAAAGAATTCCCCCAGGCGACTTGAGAGTCGCACAGAAAAGTCTCCACCGATTGAGGAGACACTCAAAACACTGCAGAAAACACTCTGGTGTTCACTATGGAACACACATCAACTCCCTTCCACACAGAACCCTCTCTACCATCTCTGCCCTTCGCCCCTCCGAGCCAGAGTTTCTTTCCCCCAACACTACTCATTCTGTGCGCTTGTGTCTACAAGGCTGATGATTGCACTTTCATTATCCCGAGGGTGGGGAGAAGAAATTCACTTACTCATACTGTATGATGATGGAAAACAGGCCTATTACATGCACTTCCGGAATGAGTTTACAACCACACACAAACCAAAACTTCTTTGTCTTGGATCACTTGGTGGATCAGGTCTTGAAGCTGTAGCATGGCCTTGGATTTTAGCACTTCTGTCTTTATCCCTTTGAAGTCTGAACTACTGTGACTACTCCTTTCTGCAGAACCAGCACCATTTTATTTCATGCTTAAACTCCTTGGCAGTGAAAATGAAGGCAGCCAGTATTCTATATGCCTACACATGTAGTTGAATTTGAAGAGGTGCAACTGATGTAAATCTGCTGTAGCTTTAGGCTTCACACACAGCTGTAATAAAAGCTCCTGGAGCATCCAGGTGTTGAGTTAATGGGACACGGGACATTTTGCAGATGTTCAGTTCAGAAATTGTCAGCCATTACGGAATTTCTCCGTTGGCCGAGGACGAGGAGGAAGAAGTGGAGGTGATGAGAAGCAGCATGCGAGTGTTGTAGACATTGATGTTTAGTGAGGACTCCGTGCCCATGACACGCATGCTGCACGCACAGTGTGGGAGCATGTTGTTTGCTCCATTGATTGCAAGCAGTTTAAAAAAATACACTGTGACGTCCTCATCTGCATACTATAATACGGTAGAATATTGCTGGAATATAGTGACGTGGGTTGGTGTAAAAGATGTATTTCCTGGTATCACTGATGATGACAGAGCAGTATTTTCATAATAGTACCACAAATACACCAACAAAACCCATGCAGAATGTGTGCATGGTGTGAAATGCTAGATGGAGATCAACAATAAATTATATGGTTTCTTGATGAATGCTCAGGTCTGCTGCTAAATCTTCCCTCGCCCCTCGCCCCAGAAGTGAAATATTTCTTTTAAGTTATGGAGTCACAATTATGGAGGCATCTGTTCAGCTTGTACAGTTCCCACTTTTGCTTTGAATGCACACTTTGAAAGTTCTAACAGACCTGAGGATTATATCCAAAAGGTTGACATATTTCCTTTCTGTTTCCAAATATTCAGGTCAACGATGATCTGTGTATAAGTTTAAATAAACTGTTAATTCACTTTTCCGTATGTTTAGTTTCACACCCTTCCTCCCATAGATTTTAGTTCTGTTTGATTTTGTTTTTTTATATGAGGTTTTATGCTAAATTTTGTCATTATTTTTTCAATTTTTATAAATTGGTTTCCCCCTTGTTTTTGCATTTCATGCATAACAAAATTGGACATAGTTCATTCTTATGTTTGAGAGAGCCACATATCTTGCATGTAAAGCTAACACAAGTGTTATGGAGTTCTATTTAGTTTGAAAATTAAAACTTAAGTTCCTCTACTTTCTCAGTTTTTGTAGTAGCACTATGCATATACAAGTTTGTTGCATTTCGCTGTTAATGACCTGTAATGGTCTCTGTAGTAAGATAAAAAGATTTCTGTACTAATGATAAGTTTTAAAGTTTTTAAAGGATTCAGAAAATGATCAAGTAAATCTGCTACCATAAATGAAGTAAATAAAATCAGGCATTGTTCTTTGACAGTGCTATTATAGACAGCATGAAAACACATAGAATAGCATGCCCCTGACTTTAACTGCATTCTGGGATTATCATGTGGTCCGGATGTGTGCCTTGCTGACTTGCTTGGATTGGTTGTCAATTAGCTTGTCAACAATGTAGAGTGGTTATCTCCTCCTTGTTAGCTTGGCGGGCTGATTTCTTTTGTGCATTTATTTTTTTTTAAAAGAGAAAAAGTTCATTTAACCAGTGATAATATTGCACTGGGAGGAGGAGGGGGCTTATGGGATTTTTTTTGATGCTTTATTTTTTCTTTCAGTAAAACCCAGATCATAAGTTCACTAATTTTTTTAGAGGGGAGACACTCTGTGGTAGCATGGGAGTGTAGGATCTCTTCAAGAACTATAGGTAGCATATTTAGCATTAGAACTATGGGTTGCTAAAGCCTGAAGTTAAGCCTGGGAAGAGGACCAGGGAAATTTCATCTTTCAGTCTGTAGCTCTTGTGGCAGCGAGGAAAGAAAAATTAAAAAGAAAACTTCAGTTGTACATTCAGGATGCATACGTTTTAATAAGTTATGACTTATTTGATTTATGAAGTTGGCTTTTGTTTTGGCTTTGAGCTGAAGTATAACCTCGGGTGTTGGGCCCTTTGTGATGATCATGTTACTGTTGTAAATTATAAAACTGATTTGTTATGGTAGACAGCAGTTGTTCATTTTGAAGAAGAGTTGTGTTACACATTAAATTAATTTGACCAGTGAAATAATAATGACTTTTAAAGTGAGACAAACACAGATTTAAAGTACTTTGCTGGAACATTGCCAGCATCATCCCCCTAGCTGTTCTGCCATCTGCTCCCATGCCCCCTTTACTTCCCATTTTCTACTTTCACTCTTTTTTGAGAAATATGAGAGTTGTGTCCAATTAACCCTGCATGTTCTGAGTCTACTCACATTGCAAATATCTCCATACCGTCTGAGACAGTACTGCTTGCTACTTTTTCTGACATAAGCTTTGATTAGGAAGGAATGGGTGTGTGGCTATTTGTAGATATAGTAGTTGGCATGGCATACACTGACTATATGAGTATTCCAGAATAAAATGTAAACCCCAGTTAAAAGCTAGTACAGGTGTGATCTGTAAGTTTGGACAATAAGTTTGAAATCTTAAAATCAGTCTCTTAAAAAGTACTTATTATAGGAACGGTGAAGCTGCTTAGCATTGTCTCTCTGTAGAGCAGTCTCACAGTAGAGGTAAACTGTTTAATTATCCTAGAAATAAGTATTATAATAGGGAGAGAGCATCTTAACCTGGTACTTCCAATTCGCTCAGTTTCAGTTTGATAAAAAAGCGAAGTTGGTATATGTAATTTTAAAAATGTGTTCCACCTGGACCTAAGGCAAAGATGTGGCAGTTTTTGATACTTTATATTATTTAAATCTAAGAGAAGAACGTAGAAGAATAGATGCAACTGTTACGACTTCTAAATAACTTTTTCAAAATAAGATGTTGACTGAGAAAATTTTGTTGTGGCTGGAGGAGGAGGTAAACATTCAGGCATTCAGAGTGAGGATTATAAATTTACTTGGGTCAAAAGATCATCAACATCTCCTCCTTTGTTTTCTATC
>SMGT01002548.1:83188-104606 GCA_004794575.1 Lanistes nyassanus | reverse complement strand
TTTTATTTCGTTTTAGTTTCTCTGTTTTTATTAATTTCAGTTCTCGTTCTCGTAAAACGAAAAACAATATTTTTAGTTCTAGTTTTAGTTTTCGTTATGAAAATATCACTGGTTTGCACATGTCTAAAATTGCGGCCTGCATGTTGTATATAACAGGGCATACATCTAACAGGATGCCCGTTATTTTTCGCACACAGGGAATCTTGCATTTTGTATAGTGTTACCTACATTGTGGATGTGTCTAGCAGTGCATCCTCCATTTTGTGCACATGTGTAAGAGGAAGTCCTTCATTTTATACACATGCCTAACGTCCTGCATTTTGGACACATGCCTAATGTCCTTCATTTTATGCACATGCCTAACATCCTGCATTTTGGACACATGGCTAGAATCCTGCATTTTCTACATGTCTAACATCCTAGATTTTGTACACATCTAACAGGTGGAGCAGATGCTGAGCACAGAAGACCATGGCAAGGACCTGGCATCTGTGCAAAACTTGCTCAAGAAACACCAACTGATGGAAGCCGACATTGCTGCTCATGAGGTAAGACCAACTGAAAAGGAGTGTGGCTGGGGGAATCACCATTGCGGCTACTTGCCCTCTGACCTTTCTGGGTTGTTTCATTTTTTAAATCAGTTGAAAAGGGTTAGACGATAACAGATTGTTAAGATGTCAGTATTGTAATTTTTGGTCATGATACTTTGAGGGAAATGTGTTCCAGGTAATTTTGGAATAATGTCAGTTCCCATGTATTAACTGACATACTCTGATGTCTGTGGTGCAGGATCGCATTAAAGACTTAAACAGTCAGGCTGACCAGTTCGTGGAGGCACGCATGTGGGAGGCAGAATCCATCAACGAACGCAAACGCACCATCAATGAACGCTATGAAAAGTATGTGTTGACTGAATTTTATCAGGGTTTGAAACTAGAAGCAGGCAGCTTTATGATGCATATTCTCCCATAAACAGTTTAAAGAGCATGCAGCGGTTAATCTTGTCCCAGCCTAAAATGACAAATCAGTTATTGTTTAACTACTGTTGAATGATAGATATCTGCCTCACATCTGCACCTGATCTATGTTTAACGAAGGGCAGTTGACAATGACATGAAGATGCTGTCTAATATTTCAGGATCAAGGAGCTTGCAATGCACCGGCGCAGTCGGCTAAATGAAGCTAACACGATGCATCAGTTCCTAAGAGACATCGACGATGAGGAGGCTTGGATCAAGTGAGTATCTCAGTCTGCATTGGCTTTTTTTTTTGTCCAAATATTTGATTATATGACATTTATTTTATGATCTCTAGTTGTGTTGTATTAGTTTCTGTAATCTTTCGGACTAGTAGCCATTTTAACGACCAGATTTAACGCTAAATGTTTTTCAGATAAGTAGGTTAGGCTTTACAAGATTTTTACCCCTCAAATCTAAGTAAACACCTTTCTGTTCCTAATATGCTACCCTAAAAGCAGTTATGTGCAGAGGGGGTAAAAATACAAAACCATGAAATTTCACTAGTGTGTGGCTTTCCAAAGATCATCAAGGCTACAATCAGTGGAGGACCCAGGAACATGTCCTCCATGAAAGTGTACATTTTTCCACATGACCCACTACTTTACTACCCAAACAGAAAATCTCACTTGCCAAAGTCGTCCTGTGTTATCCAGTACAGTCATGTCTGGGAAATTTTGTATGGCAATCACTTTCTGCTCTTAGGCTGTGCAGAGGAGGGAATTATTTGCTCCAGCTATAAATAAAAAACATTCTTTGTGGATGATTTTTGCTTTGTTACTGGACAGGTTCAGCCAGTATTCCTTTTTGCTGGTATCGTTGGAGATGGCTATGTGTTTTGCATCGTTATGTTATACATTGCAAGAATCTGTGATTGAGCTGTTCACATTTTTGTGTAGTAGTTTATTATTTATGACACTTTTTTTTAATCCAGGGAAAAGAAACTTCTGGTTGGGTCTGATGATTACGGTCGTGATCTCACTGGTGTTCAAAACCTGCGCAAGAAGCACAAGCGCTTGGAGGTTGAGATTGAAAATCATGAGCCCTCCATCCAGGTCAGTTGTATTCTCACTCTGTATTGTATGTGGCCTTTCTGTTTTGCCTCTCTTTCTTTGTGTACTTGTTCGTGCGTGCCTGTGTATGGGTGTTTGTGTTTCTGTGTGTGTGTGTGTGTGTGCATGCATGTGCCTTTGCATGAAAGCATATGTGTGCATGTGACATGAACAGTTTTACATGCATTCCTCAACTGCTATAGAGCTAGGTCCTAAAATTAGTAATTTAATATAAAGAAGTGTCTTTTAAATGGGGATTTAATGCATCCCCTATAGTCTATAGTCCTGAAGAACAGGGCGAATGTGCATCATACTTTACTGAACTTGTTCATTGTATGAATGGTCAGGTTCAGAAAGTAGGAAATACATTTGATAGCTCAGGAAGGCTTTTAATTAAATATCTCTAACGATTGAATGTGTGTTTGAGTAAGAGGAAGAATAAGATGATGAGTGCACATATATGGATTGTTTTGGGGTTGTGGAGATGCGTGCAGAGGATGATTTGCCTGCCTTCCTTTCTGCCTATTTAAAATGAGATATGAACACATGGGGTTCATTGCGTTTTTCATTGACAAATCAGATGTTACTTTGTTTTATTACCTTGAGGATTTTTATTTGGAGCTGTTGAAAACCGAAGTTTTGCAAGTTGATTAGATTTATAAAGAAAATATTTATAGTCATCAGCCCAGACTTGCAGAAATGATGAAAAGTTTTGCTTTTGACAGAGTGTGCAGGAGACTGGCGAAAAACTGATGGCAGAGTCTGACATCGGAGTAGCTGACATCCACAGTCGCCTGGATCAGTTGGCTGTCAGTTGGGAGGAGCTGAAAGACATGGCAGCCATCAGGTGAGCGACATGCCAGGGTTGATGCAGAGTGGGTGTGAAGTACTTGTTTGGCCCATGTTACAAAAAATGACTAAGCTTTTGTGGGTAACAAAATTGGGATGTTGTCATCATCAGGTGTTTACGCTCATCGTCATGCACAGAAAGAAGTGTGAAACTGAATGTGTGCCTGTTTGATTGCATGCGCTCCATATTCCTCATATGCAGTTCTTCCTTCCTGGTTCTGTAGTTATTTCTGTGAGCTTCTGGTCCTCTTACTCCACCCCCCCCCCCATAACTGTTGTTTTTTGTCATGAGATGTTAGAGATCAGAGTTTTGTTGTGTTGTTTGGATCTTGTCATGAGATGTCAGAGATCAGAAGTTTGTTGTGTTTACCTGCAGGGGTCAGAAGCTAGAGCAGTCATATGCTTTCCAGCAGTTCAGTGCTAATGTTGAAGAAGAGGAGTCTTGGATCTCTGAGAAACAGCACTTACTTTCGGGCGGTGACTTTGGCGACACAATGGCAGCAGTGCAGGTCAGTCAGAGAGTCCTTCTTGTGCGTTCTCTGTTTTGACACATTTTGTGTCTTCTTTTTTTTTTCTTTCATCCTCATCATCGACACCAGTACTAGTTGAAGTTTTAGGAGATAATTTGCTATGACTGTTCATCTTAACAACATAAGCTGACGAACGTGTCACTAATTTGCTTGACAGGGGCTGCTGAAAAAACATGAAGCTTTTGAAACAGACTTCCAGGTTCACCGTGATCGCTGTACAGAGATCAAGAGGGAAGGCCAGAGGCTCATTGATGAGGTGATTACAGGGACATTTAGGGATTTGACAAACTGCATTTTTTAATTGAACTTTCTAAATATTAAAAATGCATTGACTCTTCAAAAGAACTATTTCTTAAAAATCCAAAGGCAACTTGAATACAGTTATTACACAGAAATGTTTTGGAAGAAAATATACCAACTCCATTTATATGTTCACAACAGGGCAACCACAATGCTGACAGCATTTCGCAGCGCATCGCTGGTCTGGAGCAAAAGCTGTTGGAGCTAGATGCCATAGCGGGACAGAGACGCGGTGGGCTGGTAGACAACTCTGCCTTCTTGCAGTTTATGTGGAAGACGGATGTGGTTGACAGCTGGATTGGTGAGCCATAACTTAATTTTGTTGCTTTTGAAATGTACAGAAAAATTAGCCAACATAGGCGACTTCTCCTTTGATCCACAGATAAGTGTGCTTTTTCTCGTTTGTCTTTCCTTCCTCCTATTTCCTTCTTTATTTCCTACCATATTTGTTTAGGTTGCGTATTGTGTACTGATTTAGGGGTAATTCCTGAAACATTGACTTTGATTAGTGTTTAGCTTGGCTCAGTTTCCTTCTTGTTATCACATTTTATCCCAGTCAGCAGTGACTTGCTTGATTCTTATTTCTTAGCCTTGTTTATTACTTGCAGTGAAGAACAGTTTTAGCCAAATTTTATTGCTGTGGGATGGAGACAGACACACCTTTTTCTGTTTTCTGGTCTCATAAACTTATGAGTTATAATTATAATTTATTTATATAACTTATAATTATGACTCCTGATTTTTACCTGGCAGCTGACAAAGAGACTCAGGTACGATCTGAGGATTTCGGGCGAGATCTGTCTTCTGTGCAGACTCTTCTCACCAAACAGGTAACGCACATCATGGTACTTGTGTGAGTGTTTATATGGATGTTTGTGTGTCAGTGACAGTGTTTCCGATAGCCTGTGTTTAAAAGTTCATACTTGTGAAACCAGTCCTCTTCCTCCACATGTATAACTGATAATGGATTGGCCATGAATTCATTGCAGTATTCTTTTCATTTGTAACTACTGTTCGTGGCAAAACTCCCGGCATTACTTGTTTTTAGTTCCTTTATGGCTTATGTTATTCTTTTGCATACCTAGGTCAGTGCAGTGCCCTGCCATGTCTATTTACCAAACATTTTGTTTTTGTCTTTGCACAGGAAACTTTCGATGCAGGCCTTCAGGCCTTTGAAAAGGAAGGAATCCAGACGATCACGGCCTTGAAAGACCAATTAGTCAATGCCAGGCATGCCCAGACACCTGCTATTGAGCGCAGATACAATGATGTTATTGCCAGGTGTGTTGTCCTTTTGAAAGTTTGTTGATTTTATTGTTTTGTTTTTGATTCCTTTGATAGGTTTTATTTACAGCTGGCACCAGTGTCCTTTCACAAAACTTATGAGTCGTTCCAGCATATTCCTAAATAATAGCACATACCATTTTATTTTTTGTTATGGCAATGAATGAATGCTTAAAAACTGTCATTGATTTTACATTAAGTGTTGGAGATTTGGGTGTTAAGACTTGAAGTGCTCAAAATAAGAAGCGTCTTATTCATTGTGTTAATGTATGCTGCACAAGAAGTGGTGAGGTTTTTTGCCATGCCTTGATAGTGACGATGCTGATTGCATTCTTCTCTGGTTGCTATGACAACAGGTGGCAGAAGCTGCTGGCTGACTCAGAGGGTCGGCGTCAGAAGCTGCTCCTTTTGCAGGATCAGTACCGCCAGATCGAAGACTTGTATCTCACCTTCGCGAAAAAGGCTTCTGCCTTCAATTCCTGGTTTGAGAATGCTGAGGAGGACCTCACAGACCCTGTGCGATGTAACTCGGTGGAAGAAATCAGGGTGAGCTGTTGCTTGTTGCACGCTGGTGTAGTTTTGTTGACATGCGGTAGTTGAGCATAATTTTATTATTTTTGTGATTTTTTTCACACTGATATTATTTCTTAGCATGTTCAATTTAAAATAAAAGGGCAAAACTGAAGCAGTTGTCTACAATCTGTAATAGCCTTTGCAGCTTTGTTCCTTTTAAGTCGTATTTTGGAAGAAGAAGAAAAGTCATTCCACAAAATAAAAGCATGTTTCTGTACAACTTACAGCTTGATTCTTTTGCAATCATAACATCAAAGAAGGGAGGACAAATTTTTTCCTTAAACTACAACCACGTTTTTGCGACGACAGGCTCTGCGTGAGGCTCACGATCAGTTCAAAGCGTCGCTGAGTGCTGCTCTGGCAGACTTCAACCAGCTTGCTGCCCTGGACAAACAGATCAAGGCCTTTGAGGTGGGACCAAACCCATACACCTGGTTCACCATGGATGCCCTAGAGGAGACATGGAAAAACCTGCAGAAGATTATTAAGGTACAGTCATCTTCGTATCATATAACAGCAGGTAACAGGTTTGATGACATCTTTGAAGAAAGGTACCTCCTTAAAAGTAACTGAACTAGCATTTTAAAACTTCATTCTATTTATCTATTGAAGAGACAGTTGATTAATGTCTTAGCATGTTTACATTTTATTTTGTTTTATTTTTAAATATTCTTTTGTATGGAGTTTGATATGGATAATAAGTTATTATCATAACATTGGGGGTTAGCTGGATTTTATATGCAGAGCGTGTTGTGTAACATAGGAGCGGGATACTGACCTTGACCGTGAAGAGCGCAGGCAGGAGGAGAACGACCAGCTGAGGAAGCAGTTTGCACACGCCGCCAACAGCTTCCATTCTTGGCTCACGGAGACCAGGTCAGATATTAATGGGAACAGCCTGCGTCTTACTTGGTTTATAGGCCCAACCTGTTCAGGAGAATTCTGCAGGAATTGTTGATGTTAGCTACTATTCTTATCATAGATGATGGAAGGGGTTTTCTTGTGCACTCTGCTAATTGAGTGGAGTAATACATAAATTGACATACATGTAGGTTTGCTTGCGCTGTGTTTCTTTTCAAAGATCATCTAATGTATTAACTTTTTACCCCCTGTTTGTTTATTATCGCTATTGTTTAAAACGCTTTTGATGGTTTCCTGGTTGTTAAAACGGAAGTTCATGTTAATACAAATTATTTTGTGTCTTTTCTGTGTGTGGACGTGTTGCCACCTGGTGGTCTTCTATCCACCTACATTCGCCATCATGTCCTTCCTTCTAGACTCTGGCTTCTCGACGGGTCTCGGACATTAAGTACTTTGCATGGGGTGGTGTCTGTCTTGCAGTTTTTTTTAAGCTTTATAATCTGCACCAGAATATGAAAAGAGTATCCACAGATCATTGCAGAACAAGGACATTGCCTTACTAACATGTTGGGATAAAAAGTCTTTATGTGCTGTTGGGATTAGTTTTCTGAAGCAAAAGAGATCTCCAGTGTTCATAATGTTCATGAAAGAAAAGAGGAAATGAAAGAAGGGGAATTAGTTTTTCCTAGAAAATTTTAGGCATGCCAGAAGGTAATGAGGGTATCCTTTGGGATAGTGTGATCTGGAGTTGGAAAATAAGCAGTCATTTTAATTTTGGAGTGGTTTTGTGCACAGTTTTAGTTTTTAATATTCGTTTTGTTGTACACTGCACTGAAAGACTGTAAGCATGCTGCTTTCATTAGCAGAAGGATAGCTAGGTGGAAAACCTTAATATGGACGGGGCACACCAACGGATTTGCCAGAATCTGCACGTTAGCATGATGCATGATGATTAGCCAAGTGCCGTGGTTATAGAGGGTAAAGATGATAGAAGTTTTAGTTTACACCATTCATTGCATCATGCACCACAGACAACAAAAATTCGAAGCAGACAGAGAAGGGGAGCAAAGATTTGCTGTGGAGTATTGACTAGAACTCAGATCTGGGTGTGGATAGTTTTTATCTTTAATGTGGACATTTTCAGTTCTTGTTTTTAGAAATGCTTTCAGGAGGCCACTGAATTTTGTTTTTGAAACAAAATATTTGAGGACTTTAAAAAAAACCCCACTTCTTGTTTTGGCACATAAGTGAGAGACTCAGATAACACACAGTTACTTTGCTAGTGGATTTTATTTATTGCTGTCTTGCTGTCAGTTTTCTGTTGTACCTTTTTTTGCCTGTTCACCATAATTGTATTTTCCCTTCAACAGGTCTGCCATGATGGAAGGTTCTGGGAGTCTAGAGGAGCAGTTAGAAGCCACAAAGGTACAACAAATATTGTTTTGAAGTTCTGTCACGGGCTGGGTGCCACACTTAAACACTTACCCAATGTTGAAAAACAATGAAGAAAAGCACTTTTTAAAGTTTTCTTGGTAGGAAATGATCAGACCAACAGCTGGGACGATAAAAGTACAAAGCAGTAGCAAAGAAATACCAGACATACCAGCTGCCTGAAGGATGTGAGCATCAAGAATTGTGTGGAACCATTTTGTGTAGCGTTTGTGTCCATTGTGTGTGTACAGCGCAAAGCCACGGAGGTGAGAGCCCAGAAAGGACAACTGAAGAAGATTGAAGACCTGGGAGCTGCCATGGAAGAGAGACTCATCTTGGACAACAGGTGAGGGACACAGTAGCCATGGGAGTGATGGAGATGTCTGTACACACTCAGATCGTCGTCTTATTACACACCAGACAGTGCGAAATGTGATGTTTTTTTTAAAGTGTTGCACAACGTGGATTTCAGGTACACGGAACACAGCACAGTGGGCCTTGCTCAGCAGTGGGACCAGCTTGACCAGTTGTGTATGCGCATGCAGCATAACTTGGGACAGCAGATAGAAGCAAGGTATGATTATTAGTATCAGGATTATTATTTTTCCTCTGTGTGTGTCTGTGTGTGCATGTGTCAGTGTGTATGTTCATTAACTCTTGATCAGGCCTGTCACTGAAGTCAGCAGTATTAACCCTTGAAGCACATGGCTGGGTGGATTGTCTGCCAGCCAAACTGAAGTGGACAGTTGCAACACAAAAAGTGACACCTCACAAAGGATCGAAAACACTGTAGACATTTGAATTTTTTTCCCCATGTTTGTGAAAAGGAACATGGGACCTTACTTTAGGTGGTCTTCTCCTTATTATTCGTGTTATTATTCCTCGGCTTCAGATGACAGTGAACAGGGGGCAGAGTGTTCTTTTAAATAAAAAAAGAATTGGACAAGAAATGTGGATAGAGAAAATAATTGTTTTCCACTATCATATTCTGTGGTGCTACCCATTAAAATCTTTGGAAAACTGTAATGATGAAATTTGAATGTTTATCATTGAATAACACCTTTCATTCTTTTCTGCAGGAACCGCAGCGGTGTGTCTGAAGATGCCCTTAGAGAATTCAGCATGATGTTCAAGTGAGTAGTGTTCAGTGCCAAAAGGTTTTTCCCCTAGAAAAACTTTTCTGGTTATAAATATCCTTGTCTTGACAGCAATGAGGCTCTAATCATTTGAAAATATTAGCAGGTGTTAACATTTTTATATAATCAAAAGGTACGATGAGAGAGTTTAAGAGGCATTTTTAAATTACTGCTGTTGGCATTGAGGCAGAGTGCTATGCACAAACAAACAAAAAAAAAAAAAAAGAAAGAAAACCTGATCTGGATGTAAATGTGTTTTCCTAAACATCACCGAGAGATGTGACAAGTTTGAAAAGTACACTCAGTGGCCTGCCATAGCAGAAAATAGACAAAAAAGCAACACACCTGCTTCACATTTAGATAATGAAAACAGGAGGGGCAGAATTGAAATTCTTGAGATCTTTATGTAAACTTTGGTGATGCTGCGTCCGTTAAACTTAAGCAGATGGTAAAACATTTCCAAGGTGTCCAGCAACGAGTTTCACCAGATCAGAAAATAAAGTTAGTATTCTTTTTTGGCAAGGTTCAAATGAACTTTGGTGAAACTTGCTAGGAAGATCACTTGATCGTATTGCAATAAATATTTTGCTGCCAGTGTTTGTGCTCACACTTAATTTTGACTTCACTGTCCTGCTATCGGGGAATGTGGCATGGTTTTGATAAAACGTCTCTCAACAGGCACTTTGACAAGGACAAGAGCGGAAGGCTGGACCACCAGGAGTTCAAATCCTGCCTGCGGGCATTGGGTTACGACCTTCCAATGGTGGAAGAAGGTCAAGTTGACCCAGAGTTCCAAGCCATCCTTGACATTGTTGATCCTAATAGGTGGGTTTCAGAGTTGATACTCTTGCCTTCAGGTGGCACGGAACCGAAGGCATTCTAATAATCTGATTGGAGTTGAGTGTTTTGCAGAGGCATTGACGCACCAATGAGAGAATCATCATTGAAAGGGTATATGGATAATGAAAAAAAATCAAAAGGGTGGAAGGGGGAAACTGTAGAAGTTAAAACTTTCTTTTAGTAGAGAAGATGTGGTTCTGGAAATCTTGCTGATTTGCAAATTTCTTGTCTCCTTATCAGGGATGGCTTTGTCTCCTTGCAAGAATACATGGCCTTCATGATCAGCCGTGAGACTGAGAACGTTCAGTCTAGCTCTGAAGTGGAGCAGGCTTTCAGAGCTCTTACATCCGGCGAAAAGCCATACATCACTGCTCAAGAACTATATGCAGTAAGTTTTGTGTGTTTTTGTTCATGTCATTTGTCTGTTAAAGATCTTTTAAATAACAACTCATTTAATTTCATGGTGCATGAAGTGGACTTGTATGTACATGAGTCTTGTTACCCTCTCACTCTTTCACTAATAATCAGGTACATTTTTCTTTTTCGTGGGTATTGCTAAATCTTGTTTTAATTTCTGTTAATGCAGAATCTTACGAAAGAACAAGCGGACTACTGCATCGGCCGCATGAGACCTTATCAGGACAAAACAGGGCGAACCATACCCGATGCGTATGACTATGTGGACTTTACTAGACAGTTGTTTGTCAACTGATGACATTTTTTTCACCTTGGATTTTCTGTGGATAATGTTGTTTTCTTTCTTTCTTTTTTTTAAGATCTGAGAAATAACATTTC
This sequence comes from Lanistes nyassanus, assembly GCA_004794575.1. NCBI lineage: Eukaryota > Metazoa > Mollusca > Gastropoda > Architaenioglossa > Ampullariidae > Lanistes > Lanistes nyassanus. The sequence goes on along the minus strand of SMGT01002548.1, from coordinate 93,939 downwards.
ATATTGCACCCTCATCTTCCTGTTTTTTTTTTTAATATGAATAAAAATACTGAGGAAAATACCACTGAAGGTGCTGCTGAACTTTGTGCTTCAACGTTGTTAGCAGATCTTGTTTGGACATTGTGAAATGGTTGTGAAGTAGAGGATTTGTTGATTTTTTTCTTTTGTTGTTAATCTGGCAATTTGCTTTCTGTATATGGATTCCCCTCATTTCTCCTCTCATATTGAAGTGTTGTTCAAACTGTGCAGACTGCTTTCTTCAAATAAAATGATGCCTAATGATTGAGTACATTATTATAAAGTTAATTTAAATGAAAAGCACACAAAGGCTGGAAACAAAGAGCAACAATTTGTGTTTTTAAATGTGGGTGCAAAATGATCAGACTTGAACAGATTGTATGTGGCCAGAAACCATCCGAGAACAACTGGTGTGCCCAAATCCGCAAGTTAACAGGATGGATCAGGATTGTATTGCAAAGTAATGTTTGTCCATGATGACGACAAAAGTAACGTTGCAAGTCCAATACTGCAAGTGAATTTTCTTCTCAGATGTTACCCCCACCCCCAAAGCTCCCTATCCATTTGCACCATAGAGCGGAATACATGATAAAGAGTTGTCCTTTCTTGACACTATTGGAGGTCTAGATGTCGCCCCTTTCAGCGTGGCATTTTATGCTCGTCACAGGAATTTCGTTACAAATTGTATGAACCATAATCTTCATCGATCAGTTAGCTGATAGTATTTCTGTCAGCAAACCTGTCCATTATTACCTGACCCATCAGTGTCGGCATTAAACCAACAAACGTAACTGCTAAACTGTTAAATTGGAGTTATTGCTTCAACTGTTTACTGCTTAAAGCACTCCACAGACTGCTACTGCTGGCGCGGCAGATTGAACAATCATTGATTGCATAATAAGGTATCTTGTGCTAAAGGGCGTATTAGAACACCAGCTTCAGAGGTTGAAGGCTACTGCTGCTTTGATGCAGCGTTTGTTTTTCATTCATGCTGTTCTGCTGCAGTAGTTGTAGTGTTGTGGTCTGATGTAGGACACTTGGATGTTAAGCTGAACTTCAGTGAAGGAAATTATTAAACAGATGTAAACGTACTAAGGACAGACTGGATTTGTCTTTGGCGGCAAGTTGGAGATTAGGTATCTGATGTTGCAGCTGTTGTGTTGCTTCACGCGTCCATCGGACTTCTAATGCATACTTATGGATAAAATGTTACTTGGCATAAATGCTTCATCTGTGGGCACCAACAGCTCACAGGGACCAACCACCAGTAAATAATCATAACTACCAAAGCCACGGCATTGTTAATTACGGAGGATAATGGTTGCCGCTTTCGTCATAATTGTGGCAAAAGTCTTTGTATCAAAACCAGTTTCTATGGCTTGGCTGCGCATAAAGTGTCAATTGTTTTTCACTTTCCATGTAACAAGCTTTTCTTGCAGTACTCCTGTATTGAGTAGAACATGAGCTGCTAGTAGTCTTTGTATGTTCGGAATAAACGCTTGAAGGAAAAGGAGGCATACGTTGCACAGTTTAGAAGGGTGTTTGTTTGCAGTTGCATGTTTATGAGACATGAGTGAGCACTTGAGAGCTAATCGTTCAACGGCAGTGTGGATGCACGCACAGGCGTAGAAATGGGTGTGTAGATTGAGGCAGATCTCTATTGCCAAATAATGCTGCTTCTTGTCGGATATGCAGAGCTTAAATCTGAAGTTTTGGTCAATTTTTGGCTAGCTTTCAGCTTTCCTGACTTCTGGAAGTTGCACCCATGCTTACAGTATTCCCATTAAAACTGCTTCTGATAGTCACCCACCAGCCCCACACGCACGCGCGTCCCCACACATGCACACATATCAGGAAAGAAGTGAATGGACATATATTCATCTTTTAAGTTTGGCGCAAACAAGACGTGGAGAATAGAGTGCGTTTGGACCTCCTGTCCGACACTTCCGCTGTGGCCCGGGCCGGTTTTATAAGGCCAGCTGCCTTACAGGATAAGGCTTACTCGGTGTATAACGTTGAAAAAAGAAATCGTAAGTGAAGTGACCTCGGAAATCGGTTGTTAAATGTCTTTGTTGTTTCGCAGTTTCTGGGTTTCCCGTCTGCATCCCAGCTCCTGGTCAAAGACCCCTTCAAAAATAATATAAATGGTGAATTAAAAAAAAGGGTTTGTACAAATTGTAGCCAACTGGATTGTGGCACCTTGTAGAGTAACTGAAGATACCTCCCCTTTATTACTAGCTTATGGGAAAGGCAAAGGTCCCGTGACCTGGTGTAGGGTCTAAGGCCAATGTGTATCAGTATGAGACCCGCACTTTTCAGTGGGTCAGCATCGTGAGTGGGGTGCCCATCTCCCTTCCCTAACTGCCTTACCTTCCCTCCCCCGTGGGTCGGGTACCTATTCCCAGCTGGGTGAACTGTAGGAAGTGCGGTACGGCGCACAGGTATCGAACCCATGGCTTCGGGTTCGGAGGATAGGACTCTAACGGGTCGGCCATCCGCCTCCCTACTGCTTATGAAAGCTTCTTAAAAAAATAAGAGCGATTATCCATTGGATCTTTTCACGGTCCCTGCAAGTCAACCTAGACAACACCAGAAAAGAACGATCACTCTGCCGCGGTGTTATATTAGTATGCAGAGAGTCAACGACGACATCACGTGTATGTCCAAATGTTGGAAATGACACCAGCTCAATGAACTGCTCAAGACACTTTCTCATTTATTCGTTAATAACTACAATAAGAAGTACTCCCATAATTCGTCTTCCATAGCCTTCTACAACCGCCTCGTTTTGAACTGGTTAGCTGCTTCATGCTGTGGTGACATTTTGTCGGTCTTTTTTTTTTTGGGGGGGGGNNGGGGGGGGGGGGGCGACAGCGTTCATGTTTCTACTTCTTCATTTTCATGCTGTGCTGGCGATCATGCCTGTCCTTGAACCGTTTCACAGCTCAACCGATCGAACCTCAGAGTGAGCTGTTCATATTGCGTGTGTCATGCACATATTCTCTTTCTACCTCCCCCCGCCACTTCCCATGTTTTCTAAGCAAATGCTTTGATTGTTTGTTGGTTAACGTCCCCCGCAAATTATGTGCATATTAGGACAGTGTTGCTTGAGACAGTTTAACGTGCTGCCGCACTCGGACTGTTGTTTGCCGCAACTTCAGTCCCACCAGTCACATTATATTGACACCAGGCCAGCCAGTCCTAGTGATGTTCCCTATAGTGCCGGGCGTGTGGCAGGGCCGCTACTAGACTGTCAATTTTTAAGTCTTAGGTATGACACGGCTGGGGTGCGAACCACCGACCTTCCGTCTCGGAAGCGGACGCCATAACGTTAGATCCCCGATGCGGTCACACAAATCCTTTAAATTAATTCCAAAGTTTATGGATATTCCGTCGAATAGTGAAACAGGTGGTAGACCACTTGCTTTGACTGTTGTTTTTCAATACACTGCAGACGCTGTACGGTTATCCTTCAGAGGAATGTCTTTCTTGCACAGCACGCTGGTGTTGCGGTTATTGCTGTGTGCGTGCGTATGGACACTCCGCACTCGGATGCGCGATTGCAGGTGTGACCGAGACATCAACCTTAATGATATGCCGACATATTTCTGTGTATTAGATGTTGATATCAGTGTACCTGGGGACTGGGTGTCTACTTTTATAAGACCGTTCACCTGTTCAAATTTAGACAGTCATTTTGTGTATAGGCAGTCAGTTGAAACCTGTATCAATACACCTGTACACCTGTGGATGTACGTTCTGCCTTCTATTATGAGACCACTAATCTGTTAAATTACTGTAACTGGTTTGCCTGCCCACCCCCCCTTTTTTTTTACTAAAGGATGCGCTAATTGAAGCCAGTTCTGTCAAGGCTTTCCGGCAGTGGCAATGGATGACAACGCTGGCGCCTTTTGCAGCTCACAGCAAGACTTCGATCTCTGCCACAGGCCGAGAACCGCGCCACCTGCTGCCATAGCGACATTTCGTAGCTGTCAGTCAGAAGTGATAATTTTGCCGTAGGGCGTGCGGTTGTCATTTTTGGGATCAGCTTTGAGAAGGGGTTGGAGGAGAATTTGGGGCTGACCCTTCCGAAAATATTTTAGAGTAATTTGTTCGTGCCCATGATAGATCTTTCAAACGGACTTAAGGAACTTTCTTCGAATGTTATCCATCTGTTTGTCAGTCTGTCGGACTACTTGTCAGGCTGTAGGCCAGTCCTAATTGTGTTGGAACATGTCTATTTAACGAAATGACAATGAGATCACGTTATGAACATCTTAAGCTGGTACCCACGCAGCCACTCTCTCACACACAGGCACGTACACGTGTATTCAGAAGCAATGACCTTGGGGATTTTCGTATCTTTATTATGGCGACTTCGCACAAAATAGAAGCAACAACAAACAGAAAGTCACAAAATATCACTTCAGAATCCCAAATATATATATATAGGCTCTTGACATAAGGTTTCAGGAGAATGTAGTAATGCTGTAAGAGGAACGGATGTCATGGAATCACTTCAAAGGGGCATTCACGACACCAGGAGGTATGGAAATACAGGCACGTTTTTCAGCTGTACACAACACGCTTGAAACATTCTTAACGACAAGGTACCAAGTCATCAAAACAAGATGGAAGGAAATTTCAGCATGTACTTTAAGGCCCGGGTTAACTTTTAACGAGAAAAGTGACATTTAGACTTGCACCTGTACATAATCAATCAATGAAAGCAACGCCTTGTCTTCCTCCTGGAGCATAGGTTGCCTATGAGAGTCCTCCAGATGCCTCGGACCTGAGCCAGTTTCTTTAGCTGTCCCCACGTGTGGCCCTTCCACTTGGAGTCTGACATACTTTATAATAAGAAAAACACTGCAAAAATATTTCTGGTACAGTCTACATCTCTATAAAAAGGAAACCGATTTTAAGTTGGCAAATAAATCTGATGTTTATGAATTAAACGAGTGGGAGTGTGTCCATGGAAGGGGGGGGGGAGGAAGGCTAGAACAACGTCAGCAGTGTGTTGATGTGGGTCACTGCTTCACGAAGCCATGTTTGCGAAACATCTATTACTCCTCTCCAACCAAGTCTTAGCCGTGAATGTGTACTCAACCCCATACAGGGTTGAGGAGAGTCAGCGAGACGAAGGGATGAGCAATGCTCTCGTGACGCTGAAGACCAAAAAGTCTCGGGACTACTGCTTTGCTTGTAGCATTAATGCTTTTTAAGAGCGTTGGAAAAGGACCCGAAGAATATTCTTCTCCCTTGCAAAAAATCGACAGCAAATAGAATAATTGTCGCTGCCCTGGCAAAGTTAACAAAAATTCTTGATATACTTCTTGTGTCGTCTTTCGACCAGGTCTTTGCATTGCTGGCAAACAAAGCTTCTAATGGATCCCAAGGATACCCCCCCCCCCATCTTTTAGGAAATAATGACACGAAAGAACGTGTGGGAACACCAGATGGCGCTGTTTGGGACCCAGTCGATGTATGCATAAAAATCGAAAATAAAAACAAAAGGAAACCTTCCGGCTATATAGGAAACAGAACTTGTGGAATGGATTTTGCAAGCGTGACAGCAGCCAAGTAGTCTTTTTTTAACTGTACACCTTCAATTCGTTCGGGATTCGTTCTGCTGGATTCCATTTGCTTGTTGCACACGACACACACACAAACACGACAACAGGTACACTTGCTTGCACGCTCCGCGCGCTGTCTCTCTCATTTTTTCTCTTTCAAGTACAAAATATTAAGGAAAATATCAGAAAAAACCGATGAAAATTGTTTCCAAACCACATGAATCGATCGCACGAGACGCGGACAGGGCTAAAGTACCACTGACATTTGGAGCAGAGAGAAACAGGCAGTTAAGATAGCGCAGGTTTCTAGTTAATAGCCATTCTGGTCTAATGAACGCCCACAGGCTGCGAAAGAGGCCTGCTAGGCCATCAAAAATTAATACAATTTTTATTGGCTAATTGCTAATTTAACCAGTGTAAAAATACGCGCGCCGTGCACACACACACACACACTTACACACACACACACACACACAATCAAATAAGACTATAAGTAGCTATGCCCTTCGAGTACGACCCTGTAATGCAGCACACGGGGGAAAAAATTACACCAATCAGTTAAGTTTGACGTTGTAGCAGAACACAGCAACAGACGGGAACAAACCGGAAAACGAAACTCAGAACACTTGAACAATTTAGTCTGATAATACAAGAGCATACACATATATGCAAATCAGTATTTCTTAATTCAGTCTGACTGTGAAACAGCGACGGGTACAGGTAAAACAGCCTTTGGAAGCACAACTCCACGAAAGCGACAACGCCACACGTGCATTTTGCAACGATCGACAGAAATGAATAACAATACTTACTGATCCGCTCAACTATATGAACCGAGTGAAGCCGAGGACTCCTAAAAGCGTGCAGACTTGCTAACGAAGTGTCGCTGAACAAAGCATATTTATTTCCGTCAATAAAGATATGCATATTGTGTGCTGGTCAAGTGGTGTGCATGCTGTGTATATTGGTCTGAGGTACACATTGTGCCCTGGCCAAGAAGTGTACGTATTGTGTGTTTTGGCCTAAACGTGTAGATTCTGTGAGTGCTGGTCGCAGGGTGCGTATAATTTGCGTGTTGGTCAGACCAGGGTGTATATTATACTGTGTTGATCAAGAGATGTAAGCATTTGTGTGATGGCCAAGAGGTGTACAGACCGTGTGTGTTGTCCAAGAAGCATGTGTATTTGAACCCCGGTGTGTGGAGGAGGATTGGTATCACAATTGCGTAAAGTAAACTTTCATTCATTGGTTGCCCGGCCATGTTTGAGAAGGACGTTCCTGTGGGACCAGCGTTTTGGGGGGCATGTTAAAAAAAAAATGTTAAAAAAACCCCATATGGCCTAGAAGGGTGAAACAACTGATTTTTGAAAACAAAAACATACTGAAATAAACTGTACTTGTATTGGGCTTTGATGTCATATAAGTGTTAGGTAAAATCCAACAGCAACAGAATAAGTGAAAATTCATGCAAGCAGAACTTCGTACCGCCATCTTTGCTATGTCATGTGACTAGCCTAGAGGGCTTATGGATTCTCCTTTGGCTTAGGCAGCGAAAAACACGATTCATGGTCAAAGGGAAACAACCCTTTATGTATGACTGACTTAGCTACTGGCTACACACATTTGTTTCCCTTAGACAACTTTCGGTCAGAAGCGTTTGAATTTTGAAAGTGTGGGTCGCTGCACGACGCCCCTGGCCAGCCAAGGACGATACGGCTGGAGCAAACTATGAAGGTCCAGGCCCTCAAAGTGTTCAAGAAATAATCAGCTGTTAATGCCATCCCAATAAACATAAACGAAGGGTCTCTTGCTCTCAAAAGCAATCGTTTATCTGCATGACGTTCACACTGTAGGTGCGTGATTAAAAAGGAAAAACAGTGAACAACTTATTCTCAAATTTTTAGGATTGTGAGAAGCTATGTGTACTGCGACGATGCAACGACGCTCTGAACATGGCAAATTCCTATGGAAAGCAAACAGCACATGCACCTGAAAACAATTTAGAAAAGCTGACCACCAAAAAGACGGACTTCATATATAACACACAATAGCTGACCGAACCATCAATCAGAAGCTGATAAAATTAATAAATTTCGCCTTTTCGGATATCGACACTATTTTGGGGATTTTTTTCTTCTGTCAGGCTGCCATCAACTATATTTTTACTCTCCTGTCTTCTTATGATGTTTGTCTCGTTCCTTAAGGAGTTGGACCTTAAACAAGTCAAGGGCTGTCATTAGCATAGTGATAGCCAGTGCTTTGCCACCTTTTCAGAGGTGGCACCTGTTTACAGGGCTGACCATTGGGAAGAGGGGGGTGGGGTTCCTCGGGTACTCCGTTTCCCTCCCACTTCCTCTTTCCCAGTACCCTTCATCATCGTCTCCTCCTTCAGTTCATCATGCTATCTTGAGGTGAACAACAAACAACCGGACTAGGGAACTCAGGCTTTTGTGGGGGCAGCTATATCACAAAGTAGGATTTAATCGAAGAACAAACTAACAGACAAGTTAGCATACTGATACACTCGGACGATTCTAAATATATAATGTAGTTTCATAAATAGGTATTAAAATACGTTTCGCTCGTCACATGTAAGTGGTGTGGGATTCAATTTCAATGAAAAAGCATTCATATTCACATGAAAAAAATCGGTTCAAAAATAGCCACAGTGCAGTGTGCATAAAACTGTAATGAACATTTGATTATGTCCCCCGAATCTTTTATTTTTTTGGCTGGGGGATAGTGGTGGAACATTTATCGGTGCCTCGTCGAAAGACCATTGTTAATAGTGCACAAAAACCTGACAAACATAAAAAGATATTCAGGAAAATAATTTTTTCAAAGGTAAACAATTTCCATTATAATCTGAAATTTTGTTCATTTTTTCCAACGGAAAAATACAAATATTCAAAACAATCTGTGAAACAGTAGCATTTTGTGCTATGATCAGTCGTTGTAGGTTTTACAAACTAAACACACTGAACAGCTTTGATAATTTCGCTTCAACATATCAGAGCAACCTTAATTTGGCGCTCTTTACATATCTGTTGGATGCCTTTCTGAAGTTTTGATGCAGAAGTACTTTTCTTCTTCCAATCTAGAAAGGTTATATTTAAAAATGACAAGATCACAAGATGATTGGAGTCAGAAAAGCACGGCAGCCTGGTTTCTTGGTAACCGTTGCCAAACGATGCAGTTTGTGAACTGTCTAGTCTAGATACTAGGTTTTACACACCTTTCAACTGCTTTGGAAGGCAGGATAAGATAAGTAGGTCTGAAACCTGTCAGTCCTACTAAGTACCATATTCCGCCATACATCCTTAAACAGAAGTGAGTGTGGGGGTTTGGGGTGGGGGTGGGGGTCGAGCGCAGCACGAGCACCGACGTAGGGTACATTTTTCTCAGTTTGACGTCATGCACTTGGCCATTGGCTCATTGATTTTTAATGCAGGGTTTACACGACTTGACTTAATCGAATGAAAGTTGTCGTGAGGAACTTGTCCAGCCAATGAGTGCATGGGGCAGCGAGACAATAAAGAAATATGCATCGGGTATTCTTTGCAGACATTTATTTTCAATAAAACTCGAGAAGGAGGAGTTTGCTGGAGAAAAATTCTCTCAAGTTTGAATAGGTCATTTACGACTGCTTTCATTTGACGTGGCTGAGGCGCGTAAAGTTAGCATAACAATGTTTTTAAGACATGGGTTGACTAAGTCGAACGAAAACTCTGGTAAAGAACTGAAGCTGGCTTTACATTGCTAGACTAAATCGAATGAAAACGGCGGCAAGGAACATCATTTAGCCGACTACAACACTTGTTACGCAATCGAAACAGAATGCAATGTCTTGTGCAGGTGTAGATTATTGTTACGGTCCCTTGAACGGGAGTTGGGGTGAAGGAGATTGGGGGAGGGAGGGGAATTGGATGGAGGCTGCATGAAATCTTTGTTCCAGACAAGACTTTTTTTCAAAACTATTTTCATTCGACTAGCCTTGTGACGACATCATAATACTAGCATCTAAAATATTATTATATGATTTTTTTCTAGAGATTTCCCTGACAACTTTTCTTCATCAAGAACGCAGCGACCATTTGTGCAGAAACACCCAAACGCGTGATCCAATTTATCAAAACGTTAGTTAAGTCATTCTTTTTATTGCAGACTGCTTGACTACCAATTCTTTGTCGACAGCTCGCGCTCGGCTAAATCGCACCGTGTGAAACTGGCTTAGAACGACCAAGACCCACAGCGGCACAACGCCATCTAGCGGCGACTGCCAACCCGCACAGACGTTCTTTTTCTTCCATGTTTAATGGCACATCAAAACGGCTGCGACACCGCACAGCGGAATCCCCACTGGCAGGCCATTAACAGTCAGACATCAGCTCTGTGTCGTTTCCTGTGGACGTCCCTGACGCCATATTGATGGGGCTACGTGACAGAGGCCGAAGGGCGTCTGGTAACGTCGAAATGGCGTTGCCAGTGGCAAGGACTAAGCATCTTTCCAGGGGTGGCTTCTTGTGAGCGTTTTAGAAGGTGACTGGTTTTTTTTTTGGTGGGGGGGGGGGATGGATGCGAATCTGATGGAAATGTTTCTTGAATGACGTCCTGGCGGCATCGCTGTCTGCTGTAATCATTGCGACTAACCAGCCGAACCACTTATGGATCCTAGCCGAAAGGGTTTTAGGTTCAAGCCACAGACAAAGGCCGGGTCAGTCCTCAGGTGCCTACCGAAGCTACAAATTTCAGAAATATTTCGACATTTTTAAGACACATTATAAATGCGTTTGCTTTTCGTGTAAATGCGCCTTCCGGGCGGCGTTTGGTGCCGATGTGGGTTTTATTGGTGGGAGGGTGGTGGTGGTGGTGGTGGTGGTGGTGGTGGTGGTGGTGATATGTTTAGTTAAATTAGTTTCGTGACTGCTTCCCCCCCCCCCTCAAAATTTTTTTCTAAACAAGAAATTAATGTGGTATGTGGTTCACGGAAGGCGTTTTCACAGCATGTGAAAGAGTGGAGGGTTAGGGTGGGGGTTTTCAGTGCTGGATGGGAAGAGCAAGAAATCTTTCTTGACGTAAATGCGTCCATATGTCTCCGCTTGCGTCAGAGCAGCTTTCTGGCTCGTGACTGGCCAGACAAGACGATCACTCGCAGCC
>SMGT01002548.1:57200-71720 GCA_004794575.1 Lanistes nyassanus | reverse complement strand
CTTAAAGACGTAGCGAGATAACAAAGGAACTCTTCACCATAAAGACGTAGCGAGATTACAAACGAACTCTTCGCCTTAAAGACGTAGCGAGATTACAAACGAACTCTTCACCATAAAGACGTAGCGAGATTACAAACGAACTATTCACCATAAAGACGTAGCCAGATTACAAACGAACTATTTCTTGCCGTGTCCTGAGTGCAGGAGAGGATCTCATGAAATAAAGGAAAAGGAGAATAACGTCTTATAAAAAAGAGCCAATGAATGAGAAGCGGACAGCACTGTCTTATAAAATAAAGAAGCCAGGTCCTGAGATCAAAGAAAAGGTCTTATAAAAAATGTTAGATCCTAAACAAGGGGATAACATCTTGTACAGAAGCCACGTTATGAGAAGACGAGAGCACTTAATCTTATGAAATATATGAAGCCAGGTCCTGATAAGATCAAGGTAGGGTCTTATAAAGAAGCCAAGTCTTAATGTAAAAGAAGCCACGCAATAAGAAGCAGAAAGTGTCTTATAAATCAAAGAAAACATTAAATGAAAAAGTCACATTCTGAGAAGGGTGACAGCGTCTTATAACGCAAAGAAGAAATGTTCTGATAAAAAGACAGTGTCGTTTAATATAAAAACAGCGACGTGCTGGCATGAGAAATGGCCTCCAATGTCCTGTGATTGTAACAAAAGCTTTAAAGGAATTGCTTGCAAGGATAATATTGTTTCATATTCCAGACGTTTGTTGTTGTTATTGTTTTGTGTGTGTGAGAGAGAGAGAGAGATGGAGTGATATAGAAAAAGAGAGAGCGAGATCTTGGATTCACTAACAAACGATTACCTTTTGGTGGGATTGGCGTCTGACGCAAGTGCCAAGATAACAAGCTGAATAATGAGCCTGGTAACACCCTTGGCATTTATAGGCCAACGGCATTCATAGCACACTGACTTTGATTTCTGTTTCAGATACTGAGCTTATGCCATGCTTTTCCCGCGTCCTGCGTTTCACAGCTTATTCGTCCTTGTCTTTATCTGATACATGGCTTACAGAGTCGACAGGAAACTGAAGGTGATAGAGGAGGAGGAGGAGGAGGAGGGGAGCGTGAGAGAGCGAGAGAGAGAAAAAGAGAGAGAAAAAGAGAGAGAGAAAGAGAGAGAGAAAGAGAGAGAGAAAAATAGAGGGGGAAGAGAGAGAAAGAGAAAGAGAGAGAGAGAGAAAAGACAAAGAGAAAGAGAGAAGAAATCCCAAACAGGAATCTTTTTCATAGCTGCTCCCCCAGATAATTAGTTTCCTTAAAATTAATACACCTGTGGCTTAAACTGCCAAACTGTCTTAACGGTATTGTTGATGAACTTCAGAAAAATGTATTTCGTTTCGCTTTTAAAGACAAAAATGATTGCACGAGGAGAAAGTTATTATTTCCTGTGGGGGTATTACTCTGCCAAATGTTAAACTAACGTGCGCTCCGAAGTTAAAAAATGGTAACCACAGTTGAAAAATGTGTTTCCCTCTGCTTAGAGAACTGTTTACTTTATGGGTAAGTGGGAAATTTAAAGCAGTTGCGTACTTTTTAAATTTGAAATCCTTTTTAACGCATCCATTTAAAAACATATGATGAACTGAGACATAATGCTGCTTACGGCAATTCAAAAGAAATTATTTCTTTGCCTTTCATTTGCAATAAAATAATTAAGTTACGCAGCACGCAGACTCTTTAAAACCATTGTTAAAGAGATACATTTGATTAGACATACGCTAGACGGCAACGAAAACTTAAAGCAAACGCAGTGTTTGACACTCACAATGAGTGAGTACAATCTGTGTAAAATATTGAAGCACATATAGAGCTAGCGTTTTGTTTTCTTAAAAATTCAATACAGGTGTGCTGTAGTTTCAGTGCATTGAATTGGACCTTACCGTCAATAAAATAAAAACAAAATAAATCAAGGGAAGAGAACGTCAAAAAAATAAAAAAATCCTCAATGCCATCGCCAGTTACGCAAGGCATGTCGGTCTTTCCTCCTCCTTCGTTCACTCTCCCGTCTGTGCACCCCCTCCTTTTCTTCCTTCCAGTCCACCGACTCCCCCTTCCCGTCTTCAATAAGAAGACAAAATGAGAATCAGGCAGGGCTGGCTACTCTCAGCTCTCATCTGAAAACGAATCCCGCCAAGGTGAAAAAGAAAAGAAGAGAAAGATTTAAAAAAAAAACTGCAGACAATGACTCTGACGTCGGAAGTTTCGATGGGGAAACATGGAGTCGCCATGCTGCGGTAGATTCAAAGATCGCAGTTCGTGGACTCTGGTTTCAGGCAACCGATAATTGCGCGTGCTTCGCCATTTTCCATGAGAAACAGCTCGGGCAGCAGTGGGCGCAAATAGAAGCTATTAGTCTGTGAGAGGCATCCACGCAGAGAGAGAGAGAGAGAGATGACTGGAGGTGAGGGAAGCGCCAAGCGAAAAGAGTAGAGGTCTGGTGTGTGTGTTTTCCTGGTTTTGTTGTTGTTGTTGTTGAGGTTTAACGGCGTGTCAGCAGCTTAGGTTATATCACGGCGGGGGATGGGGAATGGAGCCTTTGTTAATAACCTATGCATGAAGCATCCACCAGACTGATAGCTGCAACAAGATGGTCAGGGTGGAGAACCAGTTGCATGTCTTGGAGCCGTTCTTGGCCACTGCTGGATTCGAACCCGCAATTTTCGACACGGGAGTCCGATGCTCTATCAAGGCCCCCGATGAGAGGTAGAGGCGATGAAAAGCGAGAGTTGGGAGAGAAGAAGAGAACGGCTGGGCTGGGAGACGGTAAAATAGAGAAAATAGACGAGAAAAGGAGGAGGAAGATAGAAATCGGGCATTAATATTGTAAGGCCATTAATTACAAAAATAACAGTTCGCGAGTTTATGGTACATATACCCATATTCCCGGGAAAGAAGGGAAGAAAGAAAAAGAGAAAGAAAGAAAGAAAGAAAGAAAGAAAGAAAGAAAGAAAGAAAGAAAGAAAGAAAGAAAGAAAGAAAGAAAGAAAGAAAGAAAGAAAGAAAGAAAAAGGACTCACGGATGGACGTAGGGGTAAATACAAATGCACAAACTAGTGACCTATATGGGACTGGCATCTAGTATATTTTTCCTTAAGTTTCTACTTAAATTATTGCGATGCAGTCTTAAAATTTCTTCTTTTCGTTTGCTTCGGGTCAGATGAAATTGACTGCGGCTTTTACTTTTCTTTTTAGAATGGACCAGATTTTTCAACCTGGACCGGACATGTTATCGGATCCTTTAAAGCAGTTTTATTTCATTCTTCACTGCATGTTCTCGCTTGTTCTGTCACACAGGATGCAGCTAAATTTCTGTAGTATTTGCCTTCCCACATCATTTTTGGGCGTGCATAAAAGATCCCCCCCCCCACACACACATGTAGGCATGCACAGCGCAAAGTTTGCTTTGAAAAGCATATAACAAGCGAGTTGGTTTCAAGATACAACTACATGTATTAGTTGTCAGCACAGTCAAGCCGTTGCTGGTCATCTCCTGAAACTTAAATCCTGTCCTGTCTTGTCCTGTCCTTTCTTGTCCTGTCCTGTTTTGTCCTGTCCTGTCTACACCTACTCGGGGGTAGTTAACATGTACCAATGTCTGCTTGTGCGCGCGTGCGCGTAGGTGAACGACCTTGATCGAGTTACTGTGTAAAGTTTGGGGCCTAAATATAGTTATTATAAGTAGTAGTAGGGCCTACTATTAATAAACTTTTCATTTATCTGACCAAGAGTATTGGGCTTGCGCAGTGAAAAATCAGTTTTTGCTAAGTTCTAGCCATTTAAACTATTACTGTACCCCTAGGGTCACGTGGGCCCTGACTAGGTTCAGTTTTGTATGGCCTGCAGGAAGATTTATTTTCCCCAGAAATCCTCTGTCCAAATAAAGTTATAGGGAAAGGTTTGTACTTATATATATAAATATCCGAGATGAATACTCTCATGATCCGAAACGTGGAATCCAAATTTCACAAGAACACCAATCCTCTCAGCACGACACGTGCAAGTGCACGTGGGCGAAATCTCTGCGGGCGGCCAAGGTGAGTTTTTGAGGGACGCGGCTTTTGATGGTACGTAATTGGCCATCTTTGACTGACAGCGGCTTCAAACGGTCATTTGTCGCTAGGAGAAGCAGGGTCGCGGGCAGCAGACTCAGGTCTGTCTCAGGCGCGTATTTTCTCTCAGTCTGAAGCCTATTCAGCGGGCTTCTCGATCCGTCTTGGCATAGCTGCTGACTCGGGGGTAAAAAGCTGACAAACTCATCTGAACAGTCATTAGTGCCTGATGCTCTATGTTTCTTTTTCTTTCTGTCGTTCTCCTTTGACACAACCAGCTCTCGCACAAGGCAGGAGGGGGACGAGCCAGCAATATCTTGTTCCTGAATGACCATGCTGACGTCAGCAGCTCAGGAATTTCGCTTGATCCGTTCCCGCCCCGAGCACGTCAACCAGAATCGATTGGCTACTGGCTAATTGAACTTGATCAAGTTTATTTTTGTCCTCGGTAGTCTTTAATTTCCTAATTCGTCCTGAGATGCAGTTCGTCCATTCAAGCTTCTTTCCTTCCTTCCTTCTTTATCCCTGTCTTTGGTCTTTTGTACGTCTTGTTCTTTCCTTCCATCCTTGCTTTTTCTATCTATCTATCTATCTATCTATCTATCTATCTATCTATCTATCTATCTATCTATCTATCTATCTATCTATCTATCTATCTATCTAGATTCTTTCTTTTTTCTTTCTTTCCTTTGTCTTGTCTGTCTCTCTATATCCCTATTATGCGTTTGTGCGAATTTGTACGTGTACCCGTATTTGTATATTTTATGCGTACATACATCGCTGGGCGGTCATCTTGAAACTCTTCTTGGCAAATGATGGTCGAAAATCCAACTCAAGAATGCCGATGAAGCTGTTAGACTGAGAATTATTGCACTAGTTTATTTTAAACAGATTTTTGGAGACTGATTACATGTACAGTGTAGTTAAAACAGCTCCATTAGCCTAAGCTAACATTACACACAACACGCTAATATTACAATAATTATTTACCATGCTCATCACATAACGTTCCACATGTACCGTTTCCAAGTACTTTTACCAGGAGGGATTCAAGCAGGCCTTAAAAAAGGTTTGTTGCTAAGCAACAAAGGACAGGCGACAGGTCGTTTCTTTCACATTAAGACATCCGAGTGTCCTACCCCTTCTCACGCGATAACCTTTCGTTTCGGCTCCGAAGCTGTTGCCTCTGGGAATACACTTTAATCAGCGTGCGAACATTCCTAACATAGAGCAGCAGCCATTTTGCATTGTCTAGAAATTATGATGAATTTTGTTTAGAAGACAAAGCCTGTGCCAGGACAACATTTTTCAGTTTTAGGCAATCGTCTCTTTCTCTGGTCTCTATTCTCTGTCTGTCTGTCTGTCTGCCTGCCTGCCTGTCTCTCATGTGTATAGTAGCGAGCGGCTTAACATTTATAGAATGTTCTGTGGTCTTGATGTGTACTTGGTATTATATATCGATAAATACATAGAAATGGTTATAAAATTTAGACTTGATGTCACTGGAACAGCTACATACTTGTATAGAGCTCCTAGTGAATTTCATCTATTTATTATTTATTATTTCAGATAATGAAGCAGTTGTGACGAAACTGTATTTTTATAAACCAAGTTCCTAGAATAAGATAAACAATATCTTCGTAATTGAAATATTGAAATGTTTTGCTTAATATCTTATGATGATCTTTTATGATGTTCTATTTATGCTTGTATGCTCACTTTCCTTCAAAAGAAGGCATGAGCCTCTTGAATAAATATTCCTATTCTCTTTTTATTCCCTTCTTTTGTCCTTGTACTTTTTAGAAAAAAAGCTATGACAAAGGGAGGTAAATGTCAAAGCGAAGATTTCGTTTTCTAAGTTGCTTAACTAATTTGGAAAAGCCATATCCAAACCACTTGGCAAGTTGTCATCAAATAACAATAGTAATAGAACGTCAAGTAACGGAATTTAATGCAGTATAATGTAATGTTTGTATGTATTCTATGTAGGTAAGCGTGATGTTAAAAAATCTTTTTTCTTTCTTGCTGCAAATCTGAACAGCCATCCAAAAGGTGAAACGCCAGTTTGCCAGTCTAATTCTGGATCTAATTGACTCAGTATTGTGGACGCCAACACGTCAACATTAAAACCGGGATACAGCAAATCGATGAAAAGTGGAAGGAATTAGCTTCCAGACGGAACTTTATGATTTTGCCGACATTCACCACGACGTCTATTGAAGACGTGACAATTTAGCGGTCGTGGTCGTAAACTGGGTCATCAAAACGAAATAGCCCAGTCCTAAAGTCTCGCGTCCCCTGAGGTCACTCTGTCCAAACCAAGAGCTGGATTATGATGTTTCCTTGATGTTGCTGGTGGTGTTGCTGTTGGAACAACTGCCGTTTCTTATGAGCAGAAGGCGTACTTCGTCGTAAATTAATCCCTCTGCTAGCTGGTTTTTAATTTTATCATTGCAAAGGGTTACTTTTATCATCTCAAAATAACTCCAGTAAAATAAATTTTCAAAAAAATACAAAACTCAATTTTTTGGGGGGTCAGGGTTTTCGGTGCACCAGAACCGCATCAAGAGCCTCTGAAAACTGAAATAGGTTTTTGCTTGTTTTATGCTTGTCGTTGGCTTAGTTATATTGCGTTCTTAATCAAAGATATGAGATATGTTAGTAGATAAGTGTTAGAAGTGTCGAACAATACAATTTTGGAGACAGTGAGATGTGTCAGCAAGAGAGCAGAAAAAACCCAATACATGCGCACAAGGTTGTTTATGAAAGCTTTTAGTTGGGGATCATGTTTTTTTTCTGCGACTTTACATCAGCCGTGTGTGTGTGGTGTGGTGGGGGAGGGGGCGTGCATCAGTGTGTGTGTGTGTGCGTCTGTGTGCGCGCATTCGTGTGTCCTCACTCTCTCTCTCTCTGTGTGGGTGAATGCGTGCGTGGTGAGAGAGAGAAAGAGAGAGGTTGGGTGGGTGTGCGAGAAGGTGTAAATGTGTGCATTTTTTGTGCATGTGTGTGGATGCACCTGTGTGAGAAAGCGTGAATGAGAGATGGTGTGTGTGTGTGTGTAGCAGAGAGGATGGCTGCGCCCAAGAGAAGTGTGTATGCGAGGCGGGCGTGAGTCCGGGCGTTCATGCGTTTATGCGCTCGCGCGGGCGCTCGTGTATGTGTGCGCGCGTTTTGTTTTCATTGTGTTTGCCGACAGTGTTCCAGGTCCGACATGTCCTGTCACATGCCACTGTTATCTGGTTCCTACTCCACGGCTGCTCACAGCCTGTAAGTCACACGCTAAAGGAGGCAGTCAGGTGATTAAAGAGGGAGAGAGGGACATTGAGAGGGACAGAAAGAAGGTGAGAGGGAGAAACAGGACGATAAAGAGGGAGAGAGTGGGTGACTGAGGGAGAGAGAAGGAGGCGGTGGGGGGGGGAGATACAGAAAGGCACCCCAGGGCTTATGCCTAAGAATAAACGAAAAGACATGAAAGCAATGTGTGATGAATACATGAGTACGTCGAAGATAAATATCAGCCACACAAGACACGAGGCTGTGTACGTAGAAAGACAGAAGTGGCACAATTACAGCGAGAACAGAAAGTGTTCGTCTTTCACTTACTTCCCTGGATGCAGTCTAGCACCGCTGCAGTCTGCGGGTCCCCGCTCTCCGTCTTACAGATCTTCATCTCGGAGGTCAACGTAGTGACCAAGCTGACCTTTGCCCTGCTGCCGCGTGCTGACCTGTGGGTGAGGGTCATTCACATCGGCTGCTTTCCTCAGAGCGTCTGAGTCATCGTCGTCTGTTGAATATCTCGCTGAATGGCGGACACCTAACAGCGCGCACCGCTGTCCTTTTGACGCAAATCACAACAAAACCTGGAAATGAGAGATTTTCTAAAAACTAAATATTGAAGATTTTTTTAAAATGATTTGTACGGTGTACCTGGCACAGACTACTCGGGGAAGAACGCACTCTGGAGTACATTTTGCTTCGATAGAAGTGACTTTACAGTGAGTCCAGCCTTAGACAGGACACATTCTAGAGCGTCTCCTGCCTGGACAATGCCTTGTACTTTTTAAACCGACCCCTAGAGCGAAGATAAAACGCCAGCGTCACAAATTAATCTGTATACCAACCAACCAACCAACCAACCAACCAACCAACCAGTTTTGGTCGAGTTTCATCTCTCCCTCCACGTTTTCCGTAATGGGATTGAGCAGAGATACGTTCTCCACCTTCCACAGAGAAGACTTCATCTAGTCGTGAAAGAAAATTAAATCACATTTTGTTTTCGTTCAAAACGGTTGGACCATTTCTTCAACTGCTGCTGTTTTCTATCAACCTCGTCGAACTGTGTGAACTCAGCACTAGGGTCCTTCGTTATTCAGTTTCCTGCCACTCTCCTTGACTATGATAATCGGAAGACAAGTATACGACCACATTAACTTGATAAGTCTGCAGGAAACCAGAAGGCTCCTTTCAAGATCTCTGGCAGTAATACAGAACCCGGGCGTAGGGACAGACTTTTGTTAATACCGTGAAAATGTCAGCGCGAAATCCGCAACTGTGCCGGGGGGGCTTTTGTCAATGGATCCTCCAGCTCTGTGAGAAAGTCTGCTGTATCGTTAGGTGCTGTTTTATGTTTCGCGGAAAACTTTAGCGCTGCACTCAGTATGCTGGAAGCACTGCCTGTGCAGTTTGCATGGATGAGACTGTCAGAAAGTTTGATGGGCAGCTGCAGCTGTAACCATACACCACATAATTGCTTTCGCTGATGTCGCTTTGACGCAGATGCCGACGATGAAAAGCCGCTTTCAGTTAGTCTGAGGGAAGCTGGTGTGTGAGGAATACATGAGTTTTTTTAAACGCACGGGAACGCGTGTCTCTTTGTATCAGTGGTATCTGGGAAGCTACGTTAATATGTTCATGAAGGCAATTTTGCTGGACGCTAAAACAAATAAACAAACAAATAAACACACAAAACAAAAACAAACAAAAATACAATCAAAATAAAAACAACCACAATCACAACACAATACAACACAACTACAAACAAATAAACACAAACCATCCAAACATTGGGTAATGCCTGAACCAGTCATCCATGATAGTAATTATTTCATCCTGGACTGAGCTTGAGGCAGCCAACAGGACAATCTGAGCTGGATTATTACTTTGAAGTCTTTCCTTTCGGCACGTGATGTGCGCATGAAGTAGGCAAGAAGAAAGGAGTCTGGCAACTGCTTTTATGAACGGACGTTTAGGTATGAACACTCATGCAATCCGACATATCGCTGCACTGCAGAATGGTACATATTTCTTTTCTAATCATGTGCCTAAGTTTCTCCTCGGTTGCGTAGGAACAGAAGACAGGAACTCTCATTCAAGCCACCCTGGTGAATGGGTGAATGGACAAGACGGTCAATGTTACGTAAGGCAAAGCAAACACATTCCGTCCGTGTAACACCATGTAAAAGGGCAGAACTACTGGAACCAATCAAATGACGAGCTCTATTTAGGACGTGTAACAAGCGGAGCCAATCAAATGGCGAGCTGTATTTCGAAGGTCTTTCCAGGGGCGGGGGGAAGGGAGGGAGAGGGGGATGTTCCGGGAGGAGGGGGATTTAGGGGAAGGGGAAGGGGTGCGGTTAGGGTGGGGGCTAGGAGTAGGGGATAGGTGGGGGTTGGGGGAGGGGTGGGATATAGGCAGTAAAGATTTTCCAGGAAACTGCAAGGTTTTCAGTGGTGACCCTACGAGATTAGCATATTTTACGTGATACTGTATTTTGATTGGCTCCAGTTATTCTGCGCTTTTTCATGCTCGTAAGCCCTAAAATATCTCTAACTCTCATCTGACCTCCCAAGTTTCAAGTTTCTTTATTCTTTTACCCTCAGGGGGTATTCAGAAAAAAATGTCAAAGAACACATGTCAATCTTAGTTCAGCTGACATTAAAATATACATATTGATATAAATATATATGCACACAAATAACACGCTCAATCACGCACACAGACGTAGCCACACGCAAAAACGCAGGCACCTTTTCATCTATTCATTAATGCACTCTACTAAGAAGTATTTTAACAAAATTCACAACATTGATCAATACCCTTTTGTTTTTACAAGAAAAGAGTTTATAAAGTTTAAATGTAGTTGGCCGGCTCAAGTAGTATGGTGTCAGCGCGGTGCTGCGTTCAGCTGTAAATTTGTCACATAAGAAAATATAATGGACTATAGCTGACTATAGCTGTAAGCGTATTTTTTAAATTATTAAAACTTGTTTTCCTTTAGGAAGCCATGAGAGTGGGCAAATTCAAGTGACCAGAATCAAGACAGTGCGCAAGACAGTATGCTTTCTACGGAAAGAGAATATCTACTTAAGTAAATAATAGTAACAAAACGTCCTAGGTGGTGACAGGGGCTCTCCACACGGCCAGGCTGTAATGTTTAGTTTGTTTCTTACCTGAGCGAGGACAGCAAAAGGACGACACCCACAGAGATGTTTGCGCGAGTTGCAATGACAGCTTAAGATTTGCTTTTCGTTCGAGTCATTGCGCGAGAAAGAAGTCGAATGGTATTGCGAGACGTTAGAGCAGTGTCAGTGCAAGTCTCTGGCCGCTTCTTAACGCCCCTTACAGATCTTCTCCGAGCCACTGGAAATCGTTTCTGGAAAGAACATCAAGTTTAATATTAAAGCCTTTTAACTGGTATTCAACAATTGTTCAACACCTCTCCCAAGAAAGGGGTTGACTGACCCATAATCCAGTTAACCAACTTAACTATTGATAGACCTTAATGTAACGATTGACAAGTCAATATAATGGCACACTCAGGCACGTTCGTGAACCAGCACGGAAGTACACACACACACACACACACACACACACACACAGAGTCCTCAGAAAAACCAGCTAATTACCCCGGTGAACGACTGAAATCAGCAGTAAGGAAATTTTGGAAAGTTCCCTACTCTGTGAATTTTATTCCGTAAATAGTTCATCCAGCGACGAAAACAAACTTCATGCAGATCTGTTAAGAATTTGTTTCTCGTTTCATCAGCACCTATACGCACATGGGGAGTTTTTTTTTCTTTTGGCTGAATGTTCACAATGCATTTTGTCGCACCAACAAATTGATTATTCTTGCTTTTATTTTCCAAAATAGAAAAATATGAATATCATGCAGCAAACATAAACAGAGTTATAAGTATAAGAAAAAACAATAAGACGGTTATTTCATTTTTTTGCGAATGCCAAAAGATTTAGAATCTCTAATTGGTGGATATTTGACCCTTATAGTGAAATACAGTCCGCAGTACTTTTTCCTGTTTTCTCTTCCACTCAACACGCATGCATACACATTCAAAAAAGTGGATATGTTAATGTTTACACTGAACTGACATGCGTACACACGGTTAGTATTTCACCATTCGGCGTTTTGCATTAAGCATCCAGTGAACCATACTCAGTCATAACAGTTTGCATACGGCTTAGGTGATAGAATATTTGCCCCCCACACCCGGTTATTTCTGTTCATTATTTAAGTGACGAAGTTCTACCAATTAGAATATACAGTGCTTGTAATTTCTTGAAAATATTTGCATGTCGTGTACAGTCGTCGCTACCTGAAGACAAAGCATCAATCGGCTCGCGCCAGACGCTGTGCCATATGGTTGCGTGCAAGTCAAAACTTACCTTTACCAACCCTTAAACAGCAGGCACATCATGGTAGCAGTAACGGAGGCTGTGGTGGTGGTAGAGGACGTGATGGTTGTTGTTGTAGTGGTGGCGGTGGTCGTAAACTCCAGCCTTTGCAGCCCACCAGCAAACAACGCGAGGATTTAACTGACGTACAGCAGCTGGAACCAACAGCGCCGATGTGTATGCACGCGCGTTCAGTGCCAGTGCTGCCTGCGTGCAGTGGAATGTCAGCCCTGCTGGAATCTAATGGGATTGTCGCGTTGGTAAAACGCTACGCGCTTTGAATCTAGACGTCGCTGGCGCGCGTGCAGGCCGCCTGCCGTGTTTTCTGAGCGTGGCAAACGTCAGGTGAGGACCCAGAAATGACGCGCGTCCTTTTTTCTTCTTTTTTTCCCCCTTTACGTTTCTGTTGTTGCCTGCAATATTGATCCTGCAAAATGGTAAGGCCAGAAGTAATCCTGTCCGTCAGAAAGGAAGCCAGCTATAAAACTCTGTTACTTTAGTTTTGAAATTCTAAATGCAGCAAAGCACATACAAATGCGCTTTATTGTTCAACATCCGGTAATGCTTTTCACCAATAATTATTTTAATAAATCTGATCTGTTAATTGTTGCACGCATGTGAATTCTGAACGCTTGACAGCGAGACAGCATTTAAGACTGTCTTTAACCTCGTTTATAACCATGTTCCGCACAAGGTTTGGAAGACATTAAAATCACTGCGAAGAGATCGGTTAATGAACGAATAGATGCAAAGATTTCATCAAGTCAAACAAGAGCCACGGCTTTAAAAGGTACTGCTTGATAAGCCAAAGGTATCTGAAGAAAGTGGTTGAAAATAGCATTGCGCTGCTTGGTGAGCAACCACTGTCTTAGTGGGGCTTGCTTTAATTAGGTGATGTTGGTTTACGCTTGAAAGCTGAACACCAGTTTTTGGTATTACCCGCCTGCAAGAAACGCTGTGTATCGTCTACACGCAGTGCCACCACACGGACAGGAAAGATAACTCTCTTGAGTTAAGTAATACACAAAAAAACTAAAACAAAACAAGTGGCTACAACCTTGATACCAGCATGTGGTTAAGAATTAACAAAGACAGTGAGCCAAGAGACAAATTAAATGACAACAAAGGACATGTTTCGGAAAATTAAACCTTCCTAAGGATAGACCCAACACAACACTCAGACACGAAAAGACGGCTTAATTTGACAGGCTGGGTGTTTGCTCCACCTATAGGTAAACCTACCGCCATTCAGCGCGAGATCAATAAACTCTGACTGCGACAGGTCTCTAGAGTTTTCACTACCTGTGCATTTCGATGCCGAAAGTAGCTGTCGTCCCGAACTCCAGGTGTAGTGTTCGCGCAGTGGTTAAGAAAACACGAGAGGTGCTTGTTTTTGTAGTCATGCATTTCCCAAGCGAAGAGGACTGGAATATTTTTGTATTTACCAAGAGAGAAAAAAAAACTATTGCTAAACTCCGCTAACTCATAAAGTTACCCAAGACCAGACAAGTTGCCTGTCACCCTGATATATCGCCCGTAGTCTGGGGCTTAGCCACATCAATTAATTAAGACCGTACAGTACTACAAGTAAAAGATTCAGAAATCCCTACTACTCTTGCACGTGCTGAGCTGAACTTGAAACGGGATGCTAATTTGAGAGACCTTGCTAACTTTGACCCATCCGAAAATTCCAAACCACAATTAAATAAGCTTGGATGCGTAACAAAATCGCTGGAACACAGCTGTAACAAATGTGCACGTTTCGTGTTACTTTAACACGGGCGTAAATTGGCATGTCTTTAAAAAAATCGTTGGCTTTTGATAAATAGCTGCGAAAATACTACGGAAGAAATCAATCACTGAGGATAAAATTGCAGGACTTTGGAGGTCGAAGAAAAGAAATGTTTTAGGAGGCCCAAAGTGCAGGGTAAATATAGGAAAACGGCAGAGGATAGTTCTATACGCGCCAAGGAAAGTCACTCCGTTCTGTGCTTAGAGGCGCTAGCAGGGATGCAACACATGGATTGCCGAATTCATAGTTTCAAAATGGTATTCATAATTCGTACAATATGAACTTGGTCAGTTTAAAAACGTTTAAGAAACCTTTTCTTCACTTTTTAAAACAATTCAGCTTTCGATGTTTAATTTAATAGCCCCGCATACTCGCGATTGTCGGGTTTTCGTTGCAACGCCTCCATATATTCCCAAGCCGAGCTCATAAAAACTGCTGCGGGGGTCGAGGCTTGCTGCGGAGAAAGAATTAAGAGGGAGTGGGGACAGTTTTGAAGCAGCTTATAAACTGCAGACAACGGAAAAGCATTAAGAAGACCGAAGCAATCAAGTTGTTATGGCCTGGCGTTCGCTTGTATAAGGGACTCAAGGAAGCGAGTGAACGTAAAAAAAAAAAAAAAAGGTGGAGTTCACAGTAAACAAAGGATTAAGGGTCACGACAGGCAGACAAAGCCGAGCACAACACGTCGCTGATGGCGGACTTCAGCAAGTACAGCAATGCCAGCAGACCAGCACAAAACATTCGATTTACAAGTTCCTCGAAGTCTGTCGTAGGGAATATAAGCTCAAACCTGTAAGCGTGTGACTAGGTCATCTGCAGAACGTTGAACAGAACAACTAACGAGGTTTCGAAAGACAGGGCTGAAGACAAATCCTAGATAACGAAGGCATTTGCCAAGAAACCAAATCCGATGCACACCAGGAACTGTCCATATTATCTGCCGTTTAACAGGAATATCG
>SMGT01002548.1:0-42104 GCA_004794575.1 Lanistes nyassanus | reverse complement strand
CGGACTAGCAGATGGAAGTCTGCTGGTTTGAATCCAGGTATGGCAAAGGATTGCACGTTGTCCAAAACTGCATTCGACCGTCTCCCCGCACATTAAATGTATGCACTGGCCATCGTACTGCTGCTATCAGTCTGGTGGTTCTTTCAATGCATAGCTTAGTAACAGGAGCTCATCCCCCCACCCCATAGTGCGAAATCACCGCGAGGTGGAAGCACTGTCCGTTTAAATAACCAACCAACCAACCAACCAACCAACCAACCAACCGACCGACTCTTGATGTCTGAATGGTTCTCCAGACAAAAATTTGGTGGAAGGCTAGAGGTGCGGAGAGCCACATTGCTGGTGTACGACCGTACAACCTTTAAAATGACTTCATTATACACTACAGATCTCGCCATGTTTTTTCTCCCTCTCCTTTGTACATCTGGCCGCCGGGCGCAACCTGCAGCCAGTCGTAAAGATCAAAGTTTCCAGCAGGAGTGACTGGTGGAAAGCAAACGCCACGCGCGCTTCAAGCAGCCGGTTGTGGTGGGCGCCCGCTTAGTCCTGCAGATCGATAAGGAAGTGTCGTTTACTTCAAGCTGTCTTCCGGACTCACTGTGATCTGGACAGACAGCTCGAGAACAGAGCCTGCGGGCTGGAAGCTTATTTTTCTTCTGCCACCAAACCGCCTGCTCGTGATGCGGAGACAGAACCAGCTATCCACCCCACCGTGTCATATTCTACCCCCATTCCAAACAAAAAATCTAGGTGAAGGATGCATATGTGGTAATATATGTTCCCATATTATGTGTACCCATATTTATATGTACCCATATTTTATCGGGGATGGAGCGGGACAGAGGGAGAGAAAAGGTAGGGAGAAGGTAAAAATGTAAGTGTATTGTGCGTGTATCGTGCGAGCGCGCGCGTTAGGTAAGTGATTGTGTCGGAAGAAAGGAAAAGAAGAGATTGTTTTCGGGTGGGGGATGGGGTAGGAAACAGAGGGGAGACGTTTTGTGGAATGTGTTCGTGTGATGTGTGTGCTGTAAACTTCCATGCACACGTGCTTTCCGACAGGAAGCAAATTTATGGTTCATTATAACACAAACTCTGTTTCGAATGGGGTTAGGAAGAAATGGCGGAATCGGGTAGATGTCTAGCTTAAGGATTATCTAATGCTTCGGGAGAAATCTGAGGCCAGTGATGGACCATGACGTATTTCATGAGATGGATTTTCTTCAGTTTTTATCTGGTGCACTGAACTGTCTGGCAAGGCCTGGTTGCTGAAGATAATTTATTTCCTGTCAGTAGCCTTAGCTAATTGTTTTGGTACTCTTTTTCGCTGTTTGTTTAGCCACTTAATCTATTCTCGGCTTCGATCAGTCGAACACAACAGGTTTAACAGCGACCTCTCCTAGTTGATTCGAGGAAGTCGGACAGTAACAGCGTGGTTAAAACGAAACCAATGATATAACCGCTTAATACTTGATTTCACCTGATTTTGAACGAAATATTCTCTCAGTAACCTGTGTCTGCATGGAAGAGCGCATCTATTTTTAACAAAATGAAATATATATATATATATATATATACTGCTCAAAAGAATTGAAATGCCAGATGCACTTTGGCAGGTAGTTCAAATTCACCGGAACTAAACCCGATCGAGCACCTGCAAGAGGTGCGATGGGCCATGGCCTGCGGGCCAACCACACAACGCCAACTAAACTTAACCAGATGTTCCTTTTGGTTCAGTACGAGTGGCAGGCAGTTCCGCTAATGACCCCCTGGGAACATTAATTGGCTCAGTCCGTGCAACGCGCAACAGCATCTTGCTTTTATGCAGGCCAATGGAGGGCATATACGTTTTTTGACATTATTTTGTGCTGTACCTGCTCTGATTTTTGTATACGTGGGTTGTGTCCTTTGTGGTAGGGGATCTTGCTGCTGCAATGAAAATAGTCCATTAAATCTGATGTTGGTCGCTAAATTCGTGAATGAGGCACAGTTCAGCTTCATTGTGATAACGGTTTGTGTCTTTCCATCACTTAGCGCGTGCAGTTTGCATTGGTCTTTCGCGTCTTTTAAACTGTGTATATTTATATATTTATACACAGTGGACAGGTTTTTAAAGTTGCATTTCGATTAGGTTGGATTGTGTGAGACTGGCATTAGAAACAAACGAATCCACGGCAGGCAAAGTGTTCATTTTAATTGTTAAAAGCATTTTATGTTTTGCATTGAAATTTGTGGATACGAACTGAAATATTTCCTTCTCAGGATTTGCCCAACGATATCCCTTAATTTAAAAAAATTGAGCTGCTTTAAGGTACGTTTTTATTAATTTCAGTCTGTTTCAAATAAATTGTCTGTTTGGTTTGCCTGGCACCTTGTCCATCACGTACATTCTACGTCTTGTCACGTAAAGTCTTTCGCCATTCTTACAATTCTACTTTGTTGTAGGAGGGAAATGGATGCACGTAGACTATGTAAAGACTCGACTGTTCGATGTTGACAATGATCTTTGTCAGATTTCTCTCTTTCTCTCCCCTCTCCCACCCCGCCTTTCTTCCATCTTTTTTTCTCTGTTTCGCTCGAAGATAGATAACCACACGGCTCCACTGACCTCCCTCTGGCCGTCTGAGTCTTTGGATCATTTCCGTTGTGGAGTGATGACTTCTTGGGTGAGCCGGCAATTTTAGCAAAACTTATTTCCGGTTGAAGTGCGAACAATCAGTTTAAAAAAAGCTGTTTTTTGTAGTAGTTGCTGGTTGTGTGCCCTGAAAATGTTCGGACTAGGGCGCCTGTTTCATAGTACTCTTGCGTTTGATTCTCAAAGTTTGTTATCCAGATTTCAAGAGACTGATTAGACATTCTTGAAATCTGCAGTGTAGCTAACAATTTTTCTTAGGACTTTTCCGAGAATAAAAATCCCGACCTTTGCAGGAGTGGAAGAGAACTTACAAGGAAGATATTCCTTTGGGGCCTACCATAGTTGGTGAAAAAAAAAGTGTGTGTGTGTGTGTGTGTGTGCGAGCGAGCGCGCGGTGCATGCGTTCTTGCGGTTCCGCCCGCAGCCATTACTGTAAGTGAATACAATGTAGATACAAAATGTGGAGACAAAAAACCCCCACCCCTGTATAGTTGTTAACTGATTAGATCGACGCGTTAAGGTTTTTTTTCACTTTCAGTAACAAGAATTAATTCTTATAGATTAGGTAAGCATTACATAATTATCAAATAACAATCATATAATAAGATTTTTCTGTTTTTGATGTCTTGCGAGATGGACATGACGCAACTTCGACATGTCTTTGAGAAACATCACAAAGCCTTGAAGAGGCTGGCAACCAGATTTCTTTTAAGTCTGACATTAGTCTCCATGGAGATGGGATCCACAAAGCCTAGCAGTACTTTCCTTTCCATCGCTGTTCTTTTTGTGTCCCATAATTACTGTCATAGGGAGTTCGTTTTGCGAAACCAGTATGGATTATAGTGAACTTTTATTTATTTTTTTGGTTTTAGATGCCGAATGAGAGCCGCCAGAGTATCGGCTTTTATTTCCATCGATTTTTCATGCCTTTGGGTTTTTTTCTGTTCAGCCTGCTCTCGTGGTCACGCGTGGATTTGGATGATATAACTATGCACTAGAAATGAGGGTAACGAAGGGTCACGATGTGTTTCTTGTATTAGCAAGTTCATGCATCAGTCGAATAAGGCTTTTTGGTGTTCAATGGTAAGTTTCTCAGCGCTTTACACACCTTAGTTAACTATATTGACTTTGAAAGCTTTAAAAGAGTACGACGTAATTATAAGTTCCCAGCATGCAAGGCGATGTTGGCCGATAGTCTACAACCCTCCCAATGTCGGTTTGCTTGAGGGTTTGGGGCACTTGTATACACAACACAAATGTACTTGCTTGTGGACGTGACAATTTAAAATAAGCCAACAACGAAACAAGACAATAATTTCATGAAAACAAAACACAACAATGACGACATAAAGACGAAACAAAAAGAAAACAAAATTGGTGACATAAAGACAAGAAAAAACAACAACAACAAAACAACAACGGTGAGGCAAAGGGAAAGAACCGGAGACGTGGATCAAGGGAGGTCACCACGATAGCTTACTCACATTCGCATGCTGACTTATCTCTCTTTACACGTCGTAGTGAATACAGAGCATCATATGTTGTGTCAGTATGCCTCAAACGTCGCCAATACATTTTATTAACAACACAATACATAAAAAAGTTAAATAATAATAAATATTATAATAAGAAAATAATAAAATAATGATAAAAGTATTTGTCGTTTTCCGATCATATCTTTAACTGGACGTGCCATTCCGTTGGAGAATTACTCTTGCTCACGCTAAATGGCATCCGAAGCTAAACTTTGAAACTAATGCTGCTGCTATGGTATAGAGACTGACAGAGTTTTTTTTTAATGAAATGGCACCGTGCCAATGAAAGGATTGAACACGAACTACACATAGCTGTAAATATTTGCGGCTCTACAGAACGTTTTCGCAGTTAGGTGAATCCCACAGAACCACGACCTGCGATTGGCTGGCTGTCCACCTAGGTGAAATTATTTTCCCCTGGGTGAAATTGATTTCATCTCGGGTTAGTCAGCCTGATGTGGCCGTTTTACTTACTCATACCACTGGGGGTGGCCCAACAAAGACTTTTGTGAGAGAAACATGCCTTCAGTCTAACGTGTTTGTCTGGCCTCTGACAAACGTTCGGACTGCTCTGTGGCCATGACCATTCAGTAGTTCCACCGCAATGAAAGGTCGTAACAGGATAATAATAATAATAATAATAATAATAATAATAATAATAATAACTACAACAACAACAACAACAACAACAGCAGCAGCAGCAGCAGCAACAAAGCAACGGACTCACGTTACTTACACTAAAATTCGCGAGGGCAGCTGTGTGATTGAATATGGATTGAACCGAACGTTCGCGTTTTAGATTTCTGTGACGTCACCCCAACTTTACTCCCAACTGTAGTGTGAAAGCAAAAACGTACATAATTAAACTACAGACAGAATTATTAGGGGGAGAGGCAGAAACAGGGACGAGGAAACGAATTCAAACGAATTGTAGGCCCTCTTCCACCAGTCGGCATCTCTGCGCTGTCTGATGTTTTTGTTTAAAGTCGGTGTTACTTCTCGCTTCGCTGACCAGACCAAAAATGCGCGTGTGCACGCGTGCTCTGCTGAGCACGGGACTGGCGTTAACTGCAATCTCACGGCCCTCTGAACACTACCACGGAAGGCCTTTTCTTCATTAAGAGATTGTTGTTTTCGCGTTTGCTGCTCATTATTCATGATTGACGAGACAGGATGTCGAGCGTATGGGAGGTGCGGGCTGAACGCATGCGCGCTATAAAGCGCTTTCGAGCTGCTTGTGCACCCTGTCATGGCAGCCAAACATAACAAGGGGAAATAAATCGATCGGTGCAGTAAGGTATCTGCTTAAAGCACCAGTTGAATTCATGGCTTTGCAGCAAATAGAAACTTTAATTTTGACAATGCAGGACGTCGTAACTATGTGATGTATATTTCGTATGCTTG
Organism: Lanistes nyassanus; assembly: GCA_004794575.1. Classification (NCBI taxonomy): domain Eukaryota; kingdom Metazoa; phylum Mollusca; class Gastropoda; order Architaenioglossa; family Ampullariidae; genus Lanistes; species Lanistes nyassanus. The sequence continues at coordinate 36,533 of SMGT01002548.1, read as the reverse complement.
TATTTAAATCCAAACCTGTTACAAAACACCCTCCTTTCTGTGGCTAACCCCTCCCCTACCCGGTTCCTCCAGTCTCAGAATCATGTTTAGGTATACATCTCTGTCGACCGCGTCACACCCATGGACAAACATCTGAACTGCAAACGTTTCAACATGTTCAGACAGCATGTTCACAGGAGCATGTTCCAATGAGTAGGACACAAGCAAACTGTGGCTGGCGTGAAAAGGATGTAAGGTAGAGAGGTAGATAAGACTGGGTGCTAATCCTAGCCACTTTCAGAAAGACTCGAAACATACTAGTTATCAGACTATCGTTAGTTCTTCACAAACCCTAGAAAACACAACCTGCCCAGCCGACAGGTATTTGTAGGTCCAACACCGGCCGCTTGTTGGCGTGCAATCGCCTGTTTTTGCCAGTTTTGACGTTTTTTTAAAAATCTGTTTTTGACCTTTTTCGTTTCTTCAGGTTGGTTCTGGCTGCAGCTCTCTCTGAGAAGCGGTGTTTTTGGCCGTGCTTAGAAATTAGAAGTGTTCTCCGATTCACTTCCCTTGCATAAAGAAAAAACAAAACAGAAAACCTAGCACACTAATCATAATGAGGTACCGTATACAATCATGCAAACAGCAAAATTCAACAACAGTTCAGTGTGTAGGATATTTAAGGTCGGTGAGACATGATTTCCATCAAAGACAATCAACTTAAAGAAAAGTGGGAAAAGTTAAGAAAATCTGTGTGCGTGTGCCTGTACGCGCATGTAAGATAAAAGGTGGAGTATCTATATTGTAGACTGGGCGAAGAAAGAAGGAATTAAGGAAAGAAAAGCAGGGAGAGAAAGGACAGACTGCAGACAGAAACGTGGGAAGGGGAGAAAACTGCAGACAGAGGGGGTAGCAGAAAGTAAGAAAGAAAGGCGTAATCACTTGTTAAGCAAGTAAGACCTAAATCATAACGTATATCTGATGCTTTCATCTACACTGAATTTATCCTCTAGCTAAATTCGGATTCGCTGATCGAATAACCTGAAGTCTTTTACTCCTTTTTATTCGTCTTCAGACCCTTCACGTCTAGGTCACAATAAAAGGGAGATAATTAAAATACGGGGAAGCAACAAGAACTTTGACCAGGAACTCGTGGAATTCGACAGGACAATCACAGGACCATTCATCATCAGATGCTAACTTTTTTCTGTGACAGGGTCTCGTCCACAGCGACAAATGTCAGGCATTACAAGCTGTGAAATGGCTTTCCGGAATAACTTTCGCAAGCGCTAAAAGTCTCAAGGGCTTATGGGTGACCAGCAAACTTTGGACAGTCTTGCGGAAATTTAGCTGTAGGAATTTTCAGCTCTTCATGTGATCAGCATGCTACGAAAAAAAGAAACTATCGATATTTTTGGATGACAGGATTACAAATTCCTATAAACAATTTTGGGCAACGCAAGTATGTGTGAACAGATACCAACAACAGATTTCTGTAGAGACGATATTTAAGAAGACTGATTGCAGAAAGTCGATACGTCACAGAAATATAGGATAGACTATAGAGGGTGGAGGATGCAGCCTGTTCTTCAATATTGATGATGATGATGATGATGATGATGATGATGATGATGATGATGATGATGATGATGATGATGATGATCGTCCTCATCATCGTCGTAGTCATTTGAGCATGACCAATTTAAATACAGTCCGATTGCCTCCGCTGTTTCGTATGTTCTGGTCTGTTTTGGCATGTTTTGGCATGTTTTGGTCTGTTTTGGCATGTTTTGGTCTGTTTTGGCATGTTTTGCCACAATGTGCTAGCGAAGCGACTACCAGCTCGGTTAAGAGACACCATTTGCCATGTTTAGAAGCCAGACATGTTCTCACATTAATTCCCCTAGTGTAATTATTAATTTAGTTATATTGCTGCCTATGCAAAGAGGTCCTCATTCCCAAAACTTTTGTATGAAATTAGACTTGAGCAATTTGTTAGTGCTTGTAGATATGCATTAAAAAAATCTTTCATTCCACCGACCCCCACCCCCACCATTGTTGCTACTCTTGAAACAAGATACTTCTCGATTGGAAATAGTATTTAGGAATAATGGTTGTGCTGTACAGATTTAGATAAGGGGCAAAGAGTTCAACCCGGGTTCAAACAAATTACCGACATTGTAAACAGAAGACAATGGCGTTTTGCATGAACTGATTTGGCCACTCGCCTCAAAGCTTTCACGAGAAGCTACACGTGTGTCAGCCGGATATTGTCTTCCAGCCAGTGCCTGTCCGCACTTTGTCCGCAAGACTGCTCTGCTCGCTTGGCAACCCTGTCAGACGACGGGCCGAGCGAATCCTCCCTTCTCGTCTCTCTCTCTTTTTTCTGCCAATAAATTTGATTCCTTGATCTCCTATCTCCCGTGGCCAGTCTGACAACCTTTTAAGCAATCATAAACACCTTCCCGGATCGCTCCGCGAGCAGCACGACACCCTCCTCAGCGCCGTTGCCTAGGCGACGTCGTCGACCAATCAGCGCCGCGGTCTAGGCGTGGGCAGGGTGCGTGAGCGCGTGAACAGTCATATAATGGCCGCCTTTTGAAACTGACGGCTTTCTTCATCTGTTGACCGCCTCGCCCGTGGGGCTGGCTAGCGTTTTGAACGCCATGCGGGGTGAGCTCGGGTTGGGCTGCCTTTGTTGGAGGCTGATGGTTAAATGAAAGCTCAATTCATTAAGTTTTATTGGCTCCGCTCAGCCGCCAAACTGCGAGGAAATAGCCCTTTAGCGGGGTTCCATACTACGGAGGCACACAACAACAGGCTCATTCAACAGACTTTCAGCATAAGCTACCCTGGTGAGAAGAACACCGAGCGAAAAGTGTGCGTTTCCTCTTTTTAATAATCGCACATTTTTTTGCTTAGTGAAACCTTCAATTGCAATGATCAGCACATCTATCTATCTATCTATCTATCTATCTATCTATCTATCTATCTATCTATCTATCTATCTATCTATCTATCTATCTATCTATCTATCTGCACCCGGTTGGCATCCATTGAATAGGAGACATAGCATTCCTTTCTTCCTTCTTAACAGGGGCTGTAGCATGCTAAGGTGCAACCTGTAATGCTATATCACCTACTGAATAAGGATCTGTTTGACACGTAAACGTCAGCAAGGAAAAAAAGGAAAAGAAGAAATGAAATGAACGGAAGATGGGGAAATCGAACACTGTACCTTCAGTCAATGACCCAACGTTTTAACTACTCGGTTACGGACCACATCGGCAGGTTGTCTTCATTCTAGTGATAAGCAGCTGCAGCTGTGACGTCTTGGCTCGTGCAGCTTCTTAGGGTTAGAATGAACAGAATCCGGAGAAGGGCTCTGTAGATGAGTGGTTAAAGCATGGGTTTTAGGAACTGATAATTAGGTGTTTGAATATCGATTGCGAAAATTTACTTTCTGTGATCGTTGTGGGGCTGGGGGTTATGGCCGGGGTTAGGGGAGGGGGTAGGTTCTTCCTAACTTTGTTCCTGACCCAGTAGGTGACTTAGCATTGCCGGCTGCACAGCAGCATGCTACAGCCTTTACTGAGGAGCCTGAAATGAATGCAGTATCTCGTATTCAGTAGAGGCGAACCGGCTGCAATCCATCCATCCATCTCAAATATATATGAGTGTATATATCGTACAGTAAAGTCGCACTTAACCATTTCATCGAAAGCAGAGACTCCACAAGGGATATCGGAGAATACTTTTAGCTTTTTTTCCTGATCGTGAAAAAATGTCCAGTAATTCTATGGAGGACGCAGATATATTGATGCTTAATTTCTTCATGATAACTTTGAGACGAAAAATGTATTCCTTTTACAACCACCCAAAAGGTATTCTTTTTACAACATATGCATGTTCCAGATATGTGTCTTAAATCTTTGTGAGATAAAGAAACGGCTTGGCCATATAAAAGTTTAATTAGGATTAATCTAACTGAGTTCGTTGCAGTAGAACTCATCCGAATCTTTCTAATGAGAAAATAGATAGACTGTCATTAACCTGTTATATTATCTCCTGAAACTGATTAAAAACATTCTTCTTCTGATTACGTCGTACAAAGGGTTAACACAAATAGCGAGTATAATCTCACAAGAGCCTTAAATTTATTCAAATTGCAGAAATCTACTTGAAATCCGTTGGAAAAAACTGCAGTGAAACTTCCCTCTGTTTGAAACACGGATGTGGGAGACGACAGAAGGAAGACCCGAAAAATGGCAGTAGTACTTCCTTCCAGCCTCGCATCGGGTGCATGGCTTGTCTCCGTAAAGATCAGCTTTCTTTCTTTCTTTCTTTCTTTCTTTCTTTCTTTCTTTCTTTCTTTCTTTCTTTCTTTCTTTCGGTTGGTCGCTCGGTCGCTCACGCGGTCGCTCGGTCGGTCCTTCATTTATTCATTATTTGTTGCGTCATTCTTTTGTTTTATCTATCTTTCTTTCGTTCTTCTACTTTCTTTCTTTTTCATTCACTCATTGCTCTCCCATTTTTATTCTCTTTCTCCTTTTCCTTCCTGTCGTCTTGTCCGAGGTCTTTCCAACCTGCGGCGATCCTCCAAGTGGGCTTTTGAACGAAATTCTTCTCTTTATCCGTCTGGCCTCGTTCAGCATAGCGCCCTTTATTGAAAAGCAAGTTTGAAAATGCTGTTCCAGAATATGAGCAGCTTTGAGGAGGTGGGATGCATTTCAAAGAGTTCTGAAGGCGAATGAAAAGCTTTCCAAGACCAACAAAAGGCTTGCACTAAGTGGTCTTGTCCGAACGAAACGGCTTAACACGTGGGGAGAAAACCATTGCACTCACTGAACTGAACCCAGCAACCTTAAATATCAATGTCGAGTACACAAACAAAATGTTAGTGATGTAAAACAGCAATTTCGGTGGGGTTCTGACCAGTGAGGTTCTGACCGGTGGCGTTCTGACCAGTGAGGTTCTCACCAGCCCTGATATATCCAATGCTTACTTTCAATTAGTAAGAATGTGCGACTATTTCAAAAATCATAATTACAACACAAATCAAAATAACTTTCAAGTGGATAATAATAGCTAGAATAAACAAAGGTCATACGGTTATGTTGTTGAGCGTTTCAAGTACTTCCTGTTGGAGTGATAATTTGATAATTTAAGCTCTCAGTCTTCATTTGTTCTTTATAAACAAAGGTTTTGAAAAAAAGAAAAAAACAGGAAGGAAAGAAGGAAAGAAAGAAAAAACAAGCAGAAAAACAGAAAGAAAGAGAGAGAGAGAGACCGAAAAAAAGACAGTAAGAGAATGACTGTTCTGTGTTATTCCTCCATAACTTCCTGTAGTTATATCTCTACATTAGAAATTACAAAGATCACCTTTCATAGGAAATTTGGGACGGGTCACCTCTTTTAACAGAGTTAGTTTATAACAATACACATGTGTAGTTACAATGAAAACATGACGGATAATGAAAATCACATAGGCTTGGACGATATAGGCAATGATAATTCAAAACAAAGTTTGGAAACTCTTTCATACGGAAAAGTTTAACGAGTTCTTCGTAGCGGAATGTGAAAAAAATCTTTGCACGATTATACGAGTTTCAAGGTGCAAGTTTGTAAAAGGGGAGGAACTATAATGAAAAGGGAGAGAATCAGTGGAGAAAAGGGATCATTTTCTCTCTTCATAACAGTACTGGCAGGACACAAGGGAGGCTATTCACAAACACGGGTACAGCAAGAAGTCACGGAGTCCACCCGTACAGCCAGTCTATTAAACGCCGGTCGCTCGACAGCTAACAGAAAGACTGCGCTTAATGCGGGAGACTGCCAAAACAGTTCGCAGCCCAACACTCTTTCCAACAAATTGAATTGCAATGGCTCCGCCGGCTGCGAGAGTTCGCTCCCTTTCTTCTGGTCTTTCTGTTCAAGTTGTAAGAGATACCGTGACAGTGACCCCTGTTGGATTGTTAAGCCACCCGGTTGGTCGTTTCCAGCTAGTATGTTCGTAATTCCAGATCTTTGGTGAGGTACGCGTTTTCATCTAAAGTTTTTATTTCAACTTTTCGCGAGGGTGAAAACATTGTTTCGAGCAGTTCACAGATTTTAATGTTTATGTTTTGTTTTGCTTCAAACTTGATACATCTGGCTGTGTTACACTGCACGCAAAGAGAAAATGTGGGCATATCTCGGTTAATGCCTATAAACAGAAAAATAAAATCTGTAATGCCTTAATCTGCCCTAAAAATAACATTTGAACTCTGCTATCTTCTATGGTAGCACCTGTAGCGTTTCTCTTTGTTTATTCCTCGTCTGTCTTTCATTTTCATTCATTCATTCTTTGTTTCTTTCCTTCTTTGGTTCTGCTCTTTCTGTCTTTTTGATTTTCTGTTGGGAGACAAATAAACGTAATAATAAGACAAACAATAATGCACCTTTATTCTCGTGAGAAAGTGTGAGACAGCAATATTTTCTTACTATTAGGAACCAGGATTAAAAAGCTAGCAAAAGAAAGCTGCCATTGCATGGCTTATCGGGAAAGCACACTCCTTTCACATATTATGTGGCGCGAGCACTGGACCTACAATAAGTGCTGAAAAAAGTCATAGTTTACGGAGCACTCTTTGCTTTATGTATTTTGTGTTGCAAACCACCAGAATAAAACAACAAAACTCAGAAACTTTCGAAGACTTCTGGCGGGTCGTACACGCGCGCACACCTTTGGCATGATAGGTTGTCGCTCATCGTCTCACAATTGCACGAGAGCCCGGTGCGATCCTCTAATCCTATTCAGACCCCCGCCACCGAAGATTTCACACCATCTGGGTTCCCCGACAGCGTTCTCCGAGGCTTAGTAAGGGTACAGAAAGGCTGGACCGAGGGGGTAGAGGTTATCAGGGTTAGAGTGTTGGTGACTACGGCTCTAACAAGCGAAACACGATCGAGCTGTGGTGGCTGCAGCTGTAAATGGGTCGAAAGCTTCCATTCGTAGGTTGCTGACGTTCCCGACCGTCTTCTAGAAGCGGACTTTATCAGTTATGACCAAAATAATTCTCTTCCTCCCTCCAAGGCAGATTTTTGTCATGGGAGATGCTTCTGGCCTGTTGATATCTCTCCTTGTTTGTTTGATTGGATTTTTGCTTAGGGGATTTGGTGAAATTACAGAGTACTTTATCACATAGTTATAGAAATTTATAACAGGATATTAAAAGCCATATAAGTGGCACCTATAATTTGTATCAGTTCTCGGGAAAAATCTCTCTCCCTGCTTCATTCCCCTGTGCCACCCTAAAACAGTTCTTACCTGGACGGGTTCGTCCTGATGATAAGATTATTCCTAAATTTCTGATGACCTTAAGAGCTTGTAAGTTGAATGTTTATATTTTTAGGCTAGGAAATATTTCATTCTGTACTCTATAGTCTAAGCAGTAAGGTGATCATCTTTCAAATTTTTAATCTGGCGGAAGAAATAAAGGAAGCGGAATGAAAGAGAGAACGAAACAAAGGAAGAAATAACCAAGAAAAAGACCAAAATGAAAAGACAGGAAGTTAAAAGTAAAGGAAAGAAGAAGAAAGGGAAGGAAGACAGAAGATAGAAAAGGAAAAAAAGAAATCGAACAAAAGACAGAAAAAAGAAAGAAACGAAGAAAGGATCCAAAACACAAAAAGGGGTGGGGGGGGGAGAAAATTAAATGAAAAAGAAGGAAAGAAGGAAGGAACCAGAATGAAGGTAAAGAAATTTTCTTTGATCTTACTCTAGTTAATAAACTTATTGAATAGTCGTGAAGCGAGCGAAGGGGCATGCAGATTCAAGAGGTGGAGGCTCAAGTCAGTCAGACAGAAGACCCTCCGTTTCGTCAACCTAGTTCCAGCAACAGGATTGGCTGACGAGAACGAGGGCGTGGCAGACGCAAAACTAAGGCAAAGCTTGGAGATTAATCGTCCATGAAAAGCTGCGATGACAGACGGGAAAGGACCTGCAGCATGAGTTTTGCAGAAAATGGTTTCTGCGCCGTAACCTCTCATTGCTTTTCACATAACCCAAAAATAAATTCTTGTGTTTTATAACTAGCATCACTGATAAACACAAATACATACATTTTTTTTCTTCGGTTGAAATAGGAGCAACGACTTCCATACTATCTTCCCTGATAATCGTGTCTTCCATGACCTATCGCCTTGTTCCTAACTGAGGATGTAATCTTAGTCCAGCCACGTGACTCAATCACCGCAGTCTATTCGCTCTGGCCTTCCGTTCCCTCCTTATATTATCCGAGTAATATTCATAGTTCTGTGCCCTCCCACTTCTCCATTCCTTTCCATAATTAGTCCCTTCTAAGATCTTTGTCGGCATTTTGCCACCAAGGAATTTCGATCCAGCTTTCGTTGCCGTCTTCTGTCGCAAGCTGGTTTTGAAGGAGGTTGGCACTGGACTACCCCGCTTACATGTACTCCTCCCACCCTCCCCATACCCCTGTTTACACCACCCCAAATCAGCGGGGATTTAAAGTACCTGCCCTACAACTCCCGGTGGTTTAGTGAAGCTTTTCGAAGGAACGTGTGGTGCCATTGAATTTGTGCGTGCTCGGCGCACACTTGACGAGTGTTCGGCAAAAAAACTACCATTGTCCTTCCGGGTTTCTGTAGCTCCATGCAACGCACTTTGTCAGTAAGTGGGTGTAAGCAGTATGCAGTATGCATTTTAAGATGGCTGTGTACGTGATAAGATAATCAAACGTGTCTGTCTTCAAGCTTCACTGCTTACCGTACCGCATCACTCGCTCTTGTAGTTCGACAAACACTGGGATCGAAATGCCACTGCTTGAAATATTCGATCTCCACCAATTATCGGAGGATGAGAATGTATGTGCACTGACCCAAGAAAGGTTAACACATGTAAATGGTTTTAATTTGTCGGTTCTCAAAGGTTGCTGTTTGAGTTTTAAATTGAATGCTTAAATTTTCCTTGCAAATTTCTGCTGATGTTATGAAAAAAAGGAAACTATGTCGGGCAATTCTGTCGTCGAGGACCAAGATGTGGAAAATAACATCCAAAAGATGGACGGCAACAACGAGGAAAAGCTGGATGAGTCCGATATAATTGATGTGGACGGCGTGGATAGTCAGGTAGCAACAGATGCCGCTGATGACCTGAAGGCAACTAAAGAAGATCCCCGTCATCACCAGGTTTTAAAGGTCGTCGCCACTTACGCTAAATTCGACGAGAAGGAGACTTTTGGAACCAGTCAACAGGACCAAACAGAAGCACCAGACACCAAACAAGGACATGCGGTCACGGAAGACCACAGTAACAATCCTATGATCTCCACAGTTTATGAATGCCAGCGTGTCACAAATGAATTCTCGTTCCCTACCAGAAATGACGCTATTTTCCGAGACTCAGACGCAGAGACTGAAGCAGAAACCAAAGACACAGAGGTAGTAAAACCCTCAACTGACTGTACTTTAGAAACCTTTAACACCGATTGGTTTCGTTCTTCAGGTTGTTTCAAAACTCCACGTGAGCGCGTTCTGCGAAGCAGGTTCGGTGTCTCGACCTCCGTGGCTAAAGTAAACCCGATAAAGCGACTGCTGCCCACGGCCAAAACCAAACCCAAGGAAAAACACCGAAAGGTGAGTAAGGACAACTACCCGCCAAGAGCTCGAGATTCCGAGCGGAAAATCTCGCCTCGCGAGATCAAAATCTGTGTGGCCGGCGTCTATTCCTCTTCGGCGTCTGCTGACGTTCGTCGCGATGCCACATCAGCCGAGCAGAGATCTGTGTCATCCCCCTTTTCTCCTCCTCCCCCTTCATCGCATCCGTCGTCCAAGCCTTCTTTCATGATCACGGATATTCTCAAAGACACGCGCCACGCGTCCTCGCCAAGGGTCGGAGTTCAGCGGCGAAGCTGTGACACTGTGCCCGCAAATTTTCACCTGCCCGCGTTTCATCCACCTTTCTGTCCAGATGTTTCCGAGGAGGACGAAGATGACGGAAACAGCGATAACAGCATCGACGAGGAGAACAATTTTCAGGGAGGTAAGGACGCAAAGCTGTTGAGGTTCTGTGGATAATGGGGGTGATAATCGCATGTAAACCACAAATAAACAACAACAACACGCGTGCCTTTAAGTAATACAGTCTGTGTTGCCAGAATCCTCAATAATAGCAAAGAGCTGACTCGTTTAGTCCGTCGTTTTAATGGCATCACCAATTATCGTGTTCAGAAAAGTCTGCGCCCAGTCCCTTCTGTTTGATTTGACTGTATGCGTTTCGTTTCCGTCACACAGAAAGATGCACGGAGTTAGAAAGAACCTCATTAACTGACTGACTGACTGACTGACTGACTGACTGACTGACTGACTGACTGACTGACTGACTGACTGACGGACTGACGGACTGACTGACTGACTGACTGACTCGCTAGCTAGCTGGCTGGCTGACTGACCGACTGCCCGAGCAACCAAGCAAAGAAACGAAGCAAAATTATTTAATTATACGTGATAACTTATAGTCTATATACGATGCGCAATTATCAGTTTCATAATTTTCGTTTAGAAAAAAAAACCCAGCAACCTACAAATTTTTCTGAAAATATGACGTTTATCAGAAAAAATATGTAATTGTTAAGCTTCATGTGTAGTTGAATTTAAAGGCATAAAGTGCAAACGCATAATTGTGCATGCGTTTGTAAAATCATCGCATTTTACAAACGCATGCAAAATTATGCGTTAAATAATTTTGCTTTCTGAACAAATATTTAAAACACCATACTTGGTTACCTACATTTTTTTTACTGCATGACGAACAAATGCCCTCAGCTTTCTATATCCACAAGCTTCGCTCGGAGTTTAGGCGAGCAGAAGAAATGAATTAAATTATGCTACAGAAACTTGAACTTGATTCAAAAAAGGAAGCGCTGGTTGAGCACAGAAAAAAAATTATAGGTTGCTGGGTTTTATTCTAATCGAAAATTAGGAAACTGATAACTGCGCATCGTATATGGAAACTCATCTTTACACTTGAAATTCCTAGAACTTCGCATTTTATACAAGTAAACGGTATTCTATAAACATGTCTATAACTACAGATGTTATCAGAAATTACTACTAGCTTCCCTGCTAATGGATGCTTCTTTGAGAAGCTGTGAAATATGTAGGGGTCATTAATTAATAATTCATTAGTAAAAATTAGAGGGAAAATGAACAAGACGAATCACGCAACTAATAAAAATGAAATGAAATAAAATAAAATAAAAAACAAGGGCATTTCTATTCCCCGAGTGACCTGTTGGATCATTCAATACCTGACGTCCGAAAGTTTAGCGTTTACGTTGTCCTTATTTTTCTTGACGATATCGTCAGCTATTTTGTTTCAAATGACCTATTTTTTTTATTTTTGTGTATTATAGTAATCTTTTTATTCATTTTACTTTTATCCTCGTTCTAAAGAAAGGTCTATCCTCATAGTTCCCTTGTTAAACAGTGAAATACCGCACATACAAAGAAAAAAATCCAACCATACATAAAGGAAAGACGCATAAACTGCACAACAAGTTTTCAAACGTAGATCACAGCAGTGACAGAACGATGCTTTGACATGCAAGTTTATGCAGTTTGAGTCGAGAACAAATTACTTCGGGTCGAGCACTTACAAGTGCGGGCCTTTAACAATATGTTGTCGCACATATTTCTTTCGGCCAGCGCGAGATTAACTGATTGATCGAGTGAGTTACCTTAAAAGAGTCACAGACTGATTACGTGGCTGGTTTTTTCAACTTGTTAGTTTGTTAGTTAGTTAGTTTGTTGGTTGGTCCTCTTTTAATTCTGAAAAAAGATGCATACAACATCCCACCCTCTACGCATCCCCACCAAAAACCCAACTGCTTATACATTTCAGGTTAATGGTAACAGATTCTGCAGGAGGCATACAACAATGTTCAGCGTCTTACGGCAAGAGATAAGCAACCCCCCCCCCAAAAAAAAAACTGTAATATAAGCGATAAATACCCACCTACACTTCAAAAAAGTGAGGTTGGGACATGTGTTGGTTATAGAACATGCGCAACATAATTAGTATAGTAGTCACAGAACAAAGTACCACAGAGTTTGCTTACAACAACGTATATGAATTCCCTTTTCGATTCCTGCACGCTAGACGCGACTGAGGACGTCAAAGGGAGACAATCCCCACTGCTGTTGCTGAGGTCGAAGCGGCCCCGCAAGGCACGGACTGCATTCAGCGACCAGCAGTTGCGGTACCTGGAGAGAAGCTTTGAGCGGCAGAAATACCTGAGCGTACAGGACCGCTTGGAGCTGGCCGCCAAACTGGGGTTGACCGACACGCAGGTGAAAACCTGGTACCAGAACAGACGGTGGGTGTCTTTCTCTCAATTGGTATTGTACACCTGGTCAACAATTTAGGCTCAAGGTGTGTGCAATAGTAGCCACTTGCAGAGGAACTCAGGAAGCTCGTGTGGCAACCCGCCATGAATGTAGCTGTCATGTTGACAAGCACTTCGCCACATCGCCTCTGGACCACCTGACAGGGAAGGATGGGGGGCAGAACGTCAGCTTTGGTTAAATAGTCTTGTCTGGTCTGTTTCTAGCTTTCTTAGCCACTCAGCTTGTCAGAGGTTAAATCGTACTGCTGGGTTAGATTCAACCTCCTTTCATTTTGAAAACAGAATCAAGCCAATGAATCGATTTATTGCAACTTAATCTCATTACAGTATTATCGTTTATGAGTTACGATGGTTATAGATAGTAGACTAAGACTTTGTTGGCGGTCGGGTTTGGGGTGATAGCAGCATGAAATTCAATTTGTAACCTGTGGCGCAATTGTTCAGGGCTGGGTTGCATGAGCATTCTTATCTCATGTTCGTTAGTAAAGGTATACGTAAAATACACAGGACGATTGGGCAATACGACCACCCTTATGACCCAGAGAGCACCTAAGAACGCTCATGCAAGCCAACCCGTGTACTTTGCGAGGGGCGGAGAGTAGGACAGCACTAACGCGTGCTTTTCAGCGATACAGAGGGTTGTGGTAGAGAGAGACTCGTGTCCGTCACACGTATTTCTCCAGTGAGTGGAGCAGTACTTTGGCATGAGTTCATCCTTTAGCCACTTCAGTATTTTCGATTCAGAGCTAGAAGATTAGCCAAGTAGAAATTTGATGTTTGTTTTCATGCATTATTTTAAGCTTAGATGACAAAAAAGACGTTTCTCACAGGGGAAAATGGTTGCACGCGTTTAGGAAAAGAATAATGTATGGGAACTGTGTGCTCGTGTGATAACCATCTGTGCGTCCACTGATGGATTAATACAGCTTGGCGTGGCCAGCCAGTGGTGTGTGAATGTTGAACTGTGTGCTCGTGTGGTGACCATCTGACGTCGACTGTCTGATGCATTATTACAATTTGGCGTGGCCAGCCAGTGATGTGTGAATAATGAACTGTGCTTAGCATCTAATCATATTTGTGAAAGCGAAATGCGCTTGGCTTCGCCTGTCTCGCGTGTGAAAATTAAACTGTGCTTTGCGTGTGATCAGTATGAAACAAGCTGCGCTTGACCCGTCTCGGGTGTGTGAAAGTTTGTGCCCTGCATTTGATCATTTGAGTGAAAGCTAGCTGCGTTTCGTCTGTCTGAGGTGTGAAATGGAACTGTAAATATTCTTGGCGTTAAGGTGACTTTCTGCTGTGCCCTGTCTTAGGACCAAGTGGAAGCGGCAGACAGCTGTGGGGCTGGAGCTGCTGACAGAGGCCAGCAACCTGGCAGCCGTGCAACGCGTGCTGCAGACCAATCCTTACTGGGCCTCTTTCCACCCCCACGCGGCTTCCTTCATTTCATCCATGGACGGACTTCTGCCCCGCTTCTCTCGCCCTCTTCCCACTGGAAACAACGACATGGCGCCGGTGGTCGGAGGAGTGATCCCCCCTAGGCCAGCGCTTCAGCACCAGGCGGCATTCTTCCATTTGTCAGGCTTGCAGACGCCAGTCCCCTTTTCGGGCTTGCCTGCAGCTTTGGGACCAGTCATTGAGAAGCGAATGTGAAGCGGTTATCGATGTCTGAAGGAGCTTCTCGTCGTCATTGTCATCCTCGTCGTTCAAGAGAAATTTCCGAGTCTGCGCAGTCACTGGCAACGCGAAACTATGGGAACTGCACAGATCAACATTATACTGAAATGCCGGGTTAACACGCTGGGAGTGAGTTGAATGATGAAATATAACTAGTCCAACCATTTGTACCAAACGAAACCAAACGAAACCAGCCTAAACAACACAAAACCAAACAAACGTGAACGAAAGTAAAACCCAACAAACCACAATAAACAAACACGTGCAATTCTAAACAAGCTAAATCCAATCAGTGTCGACACGGCACGCGGTTTTTTCTCTCTCCACAGTCTCAAAGAAGTGAAATTATGGGAGTGGGGATCTGATTGAGCTTTGACAGCTGTTCTCTTGCAGACGATTGAGCTGGAAGTTTAAAGTTTGAACAAATATTAAATTAGTCGAGCAGTTTGAGGCTGGCGTAAGTGTGTTTAGTCTGCCGGTGACCTGCAGCGTGAGTCTGGTGAACATGGTGAAAACTTGCGCGATTCGCTGATATTTAAAGGTTCTATGACTGATGCTTGAGCTGCTTGTATACTTGTAGGTCCGTCGTTAAATCCCAGGATCCACTGAAAGTAAGGAGCACATCGGATGAAAACGTTTATTTATTGACGCCTACAGAGTTGCTCTTCATGTTACTAAAATGCATTCCATAAGGAGTCTTGCTTAGGGTGCAACGATTTCTCCAAGATTCCTGACAGAAGGACAAGTACTTGAGACTCTGATGTGTGTCTTCTCAATGTCACATTGCACCCTTCCCCCCCCCCAATAAAAATCATGACTATAAGTGATCCGTTTGTTGGTGTGTTTCTGACTGTTTAGATTAATTTGTTTGTAGTTCTGCGAATGAATATCTGACGAAATAGCCAAACCTGGCTCTAGTCTATATATAATCTTCAAATTAACATTTCGGAAAGAAAGAAAATATGAAAGAAAGGAAGAAAAATAAAATCCACTCCTTCTTGAATGCATACGTGTAATACGTTTATGTCTTGAGACAGTATTGCAATGCCTTCTTATTATTATTATTCTTAAAATGTCATAGTGCCTTTTACAAACCATCGAAAGCACAAAGTAATGTGCACGAATCGAAAAGAATTGCTCAAAGTCTTTATTTTCTCGCTTGTCTGGAGGCAGAGTATATGCGCGTAACATGGGATAACGTGCATTTATCCAGTCGGTACTCCGTACTCTGCGTAGTAGAGAACAGAGGCCAGGCGTACATAAGAAGTCGATGTTGCGTGTATTATCTAGTGCGAGGAGTGATGACGACAGTGTCGATGGCTTCCAAACGAAGATCGCTCCATTGTGTCAGAAACTCATTCTTGTCCACACGCCCATCGCCTGCAGAAGAAGGTATTTAGAGTAATAATGGAAGATGTATTAAAATAGGGACGAATGATACTAGCAGTCAGATGACGTGCACATTCTAACCTCCCTATACATTTACTGACGTTTTTGAGTCCCCACGAACTCAGGTCAACGACCTCTACGAGCATTTTACTGAAAAGAGAAACAAGAATGATCGTGAGTGAAAGAAAGAAAGACAGAGAGAGGGAAGGAAGGAGGGCGGGAGGGAAGGAATCCGGGAGGGAGGTAAGGAAGGAAGAAAGAAAGAAAGAAAGAAAGAAAGAAAGAAAGAAAGAAAGAAAGAAAGAAATATGACCATGATCTTTTTTCAAACCAGAAAGTTTTAAATATTATGCGTATGTATCCTCTTTGAACAAACTGTTCTGCCCCTACCCTCGGCTTGCACAAGATAAGCATCCATAAGTCTTCTTCTACAGTCTCATTTTCTCCTTGTGTTCTTTTTTCTCTCCATCTCTTCCCTGCTCTCACCACCCCACCCACTCCCCACCGCACCGTCCGCGTCTCCCTGTGCGCATGCGTGTACCATTCATGTCGAAGTAAGTGAAGATCTCCGGAAGGTCATCTCGCCCTATGTGACCGTCTCTTGTGACGTCAGCGCGGTCAAAGAGCCTGCCTGCCTCTTCTCTGTTTCCAAGGTCAAAACGCGTGGTCCAGTCGAAAATGAACTCTGTTCTTGTCACTACTGTGTCATCTGGGGTACAAGGAAGTTTTGGTGTGTATGGGTGACAACCAAATTTAAGTCAGGTAACCGCGTGCTGGTAAACTACACTGCACGCGTGTGCAAGAACTCTGCATAGCTTTTGATTTGTTTGTATGCTTGTCTTCTACCTGCACAGAGCAGTACTGATTAACAGATGATCATATCTGTCTTTGTGTGCGTGCGTGTGTGCGCGCGAGCGTGTATGTACGTATATGTGTATATGTATGTGTGTGTGCGCGTGTGTATGTGTGTTAGGTGTGGTGTATGCTGTATGTTTTATGTTGTGTGTATGTTGTGTGTATGCGTGTAAGTGGGGTTAAGGTGTGTGGGTGATCGAGTGAAAGGTTCCGTGAGTTTGTGAGTGGGTGCGTTTGCGTATGTGTATATACATATGAGGAGGGGGGAGGTACAGAGGTAGAGAGTCGAGTAACTTGAAATTCACAGTAACCAGCTGCAGCTAGTCGATTTGGACTATACAGTTTTGCACCCGGCTATACAACAGTTAAATAATATGTCAATACGTTGAAAAAATACGCAAAACATAAAAATTCTTGCGGGAACTTTCCTCACTGTTTGTGTCGAAGCTGAAGAAGATTTTTAAGAGGTCTTGCATGAGAAGAAACCCGTCTTGATTGGAGTCCGCGTTGTTGAAAAGAATGGATTCTCTCAGGGGTTCAGAACTCGACATCACCAACGGGCTGCGGGCGTGAATCAAGAAATGTTCATGTTAGTACACATACTTCTGCGGTTCCGCAAAAAAAAACCTCTTTCTCATGGCTTGCACGCGACATGATAGAAATGCGACGTTATAAAAGAGAACGTTTTAAAAATAAAATTACCTGATCGTCGAAACCAGCAGCAGAAAACACACAGGCGCCATTTCTTAGGTAAACTTATTGTACCACGCAGCGATCACAACAGGTTAGTTTTTAGATAAAGATGTTCGAGATAAAGACAAGACTTTTGGCCTCATTCAAATGACAGACAAAACTATCTTTGAAAACTAGAAGTAAGTTACTGAGTTCTGATGACAGAAGATAAGAGTTCTATTTATGACATAACACGTGGCCTTGGTCCCATATTGCATAAAGTACTTTCTAGACAGCCGATGATCTCGATTTGTGTTTAGAGCTAAACACTTTCAGGCAAACAAATTTAAGGGGTATTTTTCAAGAAACGTAAAGTCCATACACGAAAAGGTATATGTATTTAATGTTAACAAAATTCCTTGTTTTGTTCCGACATCAGCTTGATGAAAGAAGAATGTGGAGAAAGAATACGATAAACTTGAAGCTTGACTTAAGATTACGATTTTTCATTAGTCAAAAAGGAGTAGTTTATTATTCTTAAATCCTTATTATCCCGTCCTTATAAGGTACAGAAACAAATATCCTCCCCACCTACGATCCCCCAGGACAGAAGTTTGGCTGACAGATATACCCTCTACCCTTTTTATTCTCCGATTTTTCAAAATAGTCAGATGTGCACCCAAGCTCATTCGAAATAATGTATGACAGTGACTGCATTGATTGATTGATTGATTGATTGGCTCACATCGGCATGCCAGACCTTTGTTAGCAAGACGTGCTCTGAAATATGCTAAAGCGCGCTTTTTAAGATGCCTTCTCTTAATAACTCCCGAGGGTGGAAAAATTAAATATTGACTTGACTTGATCTTATTCGTTTATTGCTTAGTATCAAGTCAGCAACGAAGGCTACACATGACGTGGTTAGGCGGGGAGAAGGTGATGGGGAAGAGGGAAGCGGGCGGGGGGGGGGGGGGGNNGACGGGCCGTACCTTAACTTACTGGACTCGACTTCTCCAGATTTACTGGACAAACTTTTATGGTGATCTCGTAAATGTAGATTTAATTGAGCAATCGTCACCAAAACCTTTACTGCAACAGGTCAATGGTTTCTACACCAAAGGGTGACGACGCTATGAAATAATGTGAATAACTAGAGAAATGTACCGAGGGAAAAGATTCTCATACTCTCACACGTTCGCTCAGTCTCACACAGGCAAAACACTACTAGCTCAAGAGCCCCCACCCTCGTAAAACACACAACTGTAGCGAACCGTTACTCAACATATATTTCATAACTGACTCGACAACATCAAATATATCTACAGATTATTTACAAAGAATCACCGTGCTCGTGTCTAGGGTAAGACGCTGCCTGATTACGTCATACCGTGAGGAATCAGATAATGAAGATAATCAAACTAAAGCAAGAGGGAAATCAAACTGCAAAACGGCCTATGATCCCGCTCTCTACACAAATACAGTAAGTGACCGACAACAGAGCTCCTACTCTTCGTCACTACTGATTCAACTACTTCTGCGATACACAATTCTAAAGCTATTAATACCTGACCAACAACAGAGCACCTACTCTTGACTCTTGTCACTACTGAACCAACGGCTTTACTGCAATACACAGCTCTAAAGCTATTCAACGACCGACAATGAAGTTATGACAATGAAGTTATGACACTGTACAACCAGCACTTCACTCTATACCACCTCTTGGCGTTATTGCCCGGCCACTAGCTTTTGACGTCTCCTGTCTCCGGCAGGATAAAACCACCTATCTTAAATCAACGCAAGTCCCAGACTCTAAGATAAGTTTATGGTAAGAGTAATCCTTTACTTAAAAGGCACATCCAGTAGTCAACTTACACGTCATTACGTCGGCGTATCGGGCAACAACTGGAGTTCTCTTCGACGCGTCCTGGCTAAGATGGCGAGGGGTAGAGGTCCGTTGGTCTACACGTGTCCGCTTCACTAGGTCTCCTTACAAACTCTCTCTCCATGTCCGGTCCGAGTCTCCATGTGTCTGTGTCATCTGTCCAATGTTCAAAGCCTCTCCTTTCTCGTACTGCGTTTCCAGGAACCACCTATTGGAGTTCAAACCAGTTCTGGCACCCTAGGTTGGGCGGAGCTATCAGCCTGTCATGGCTAATGACGTAGCGCACCCCTTCCAAAGTGTCGGGAGGGGGAGGAGCTAGCAGGCTAAACTAAGAGTGACAGGTGATAACCTAGGAGTGACATGTGACACTAACCTGAGCACCCGGGAGCCACCTTTCCCTACGTCCAGCCCTGTAAACAGGTGCAACATACAGAGAAAGCACTTGAGTTGGAGATGGATTCGCACGATGGATGGCATGAATGGCGAGTTGGACTGATAGTCCGTGGGCAAAAAAGTCGTACAAACTCCATTTTCCTGACCTTTATAAATTCGCCTGCATTACAGACTACACCTGAACGCTAGAACGGAGGTGGAAATTACTGCGATAGGACTGGGTAAAGGTTATGATGAAAAAAAAAATTGTAATCTTCTTGGAGTGAAAATTATAACTGTTTGTCTTTTAGGCTGTCTCCGTTATATTTTTTTCTGGACGTTCTAAACAGTCAAAAAAATAATGAATAAATGTCAGTTCATTAACATACGGGGTCTTCATACAATTAAGTCTGGAGTTGACATTTTCTGCGATATCTTTTAATGGGTTTGTTGATGTCAAAAAACAAACATACAAACAAACAGAAAAACAAACAAACAAAATGCCTTTTCAAGTAGGTAAATTATTTACTGGATCTGTAACATATATTTTTTCTTCATTTGGTACCTTTCTTCGTCTACGCGTCACACACATACGAAACCGTCACAACAAGCAAACTCTTTCGCATCTGTACATGTTTAATTCGAAGCATAGTCCAGTAAAGTAAAAACAAATTTAAATTCAGCAGAATCTGCTTTGGTATACGATGATCTGCTTTCACGTTAATCAGTTTGTTACTCAGCACTTCCCGAAGTTGTAGATACGTTCGGATGAAATCTCCGAAGACTGCTTTATGGCGCAACAGTTGGGAACACCTGTCCCACCTGTGCTTGGGTAAAAAAGGAAGAGTAAAAGACGTTATTTGTACAATTCGAATGTGACGTGATTGTGACTGTGATTGTGATTGTGAATGTGCTGACAAGCAAAAGAACGGAAGTTAGAACACACAGATCTATCAACTGAATGGAATGAGAGATAGAGGAACAATGGATGTGTGAATAAAAAAATAAAGAAATGAAAAAGATGGAAGAAAGGAAGGGAGGGAAAGAAGGACGGAGATACAATAAAGGAATTTTAGAAAAGAAGCACAAGGAAGAGGAAGACAGAAAGAGAGAGGTTGATAAATTGAACAAAAGAAGGGACCAACAGACACGTCAAGGAGTAGACAGGAAAAAGAAAAACTCAAAACAAAAGAAAGGAGAAAAATGGTCAGATGTTCATTTTTGAATAATTTATAAAACCGTTTTAAATAGTAAGTAACAGAGCAATAGCAATTAATACTGACTGCACTTGATCCTAGCTGCATGTTAAGCTTCCATTATTGATGGTTTGACTAATTCAGCCATGTGAAATGTAAAATCCATGCAGCCGTTTCCGTGTTAAAACAATGCTTAATACTAATTATATCCTTCGGACAGAATAATCTTTTTTCCCCAGCTGTAGAGGGTCTGTAAACTGAATTGACGGCGTTGCTGAGGCCAGGCAAAAAAGTTATTGGATTCTAACAACGGGTTTTATTTTCTCAGCTCCAGTATGCTACATACCGCGAGAAGTTCCAGCAGCTCAACTCTTCCGTTATCTGGAATACAAAATTCACCTCGTCACATCCTTGGATATGTAATGACGTATGATCATCAAGCTGTGTTACTTTTATAACTAAAACTTTCGTAGGGGGGACGAAAAACGTGGAACGCAAGCAACTAAAGGCGTGAAGGGGGCCCATGAATGGGACGCTACTCACGACTAACGTCATAGGTGCTGAACACATGAGTGACTTCCCCTGTCGTGAGGATGCCATCCCGGTTGCTGTCCAGAGATCCGAACAGAGCGTCAGCATCTGTCTTGAAACCAATGCTCTTTGTCCAGCCAGTCTCAAACTCGAGTTTTGTTACCGAACTGTCAGCTGGGAGATCAAAATTAAAGTACAACAAAATTTACTTTCATCTGGCCATAAACCATCACAAACACATACACTTCTAAAGATCATGGCTACTTCATAAAGCGCGGCTTTATTCACCCGTGTATGTTTGTCGTAAACCTTAAATCACGTGGGATTGATGAGTGAAGGTTGTGACGATACTACACAATGGGTGAGGTTGTAAAAAGGCAGGTGATCGTCTTAACAATCGGGCAAGGCACAAGCAACGGCAAAATGATAATATATGAACATGGTGTTGAAGTTTGTACAATATTACCAACATTTTGAACCAAAGGAGGAAAAGAGAAGCGAGAACTCTGATTCCTGCAATCCGTCGTCATGGTTAGTGTCTGCCTTTGTGTAGAGCACAGCGATTGGTGCCTCGTGATACAGCTGGTGCCATAGCAACAAAGAAAGTCCAACGGTTGGCATAAAAAAGGGACACCATGCAGTCGGTACCTATAAATTACATACTCCTTTCTTCCGTCGAATTCGCCTAGCGAATATTTACTGAATTCGACGGCAGTTAATAAACCATGCAAATCTTGAATATATATATATATATCGTTTTTTTAAAATAACTCACTTGATATAAAAAGCAATTGTAATCAACCTTCTAATCAATTGTCTGTCTTTCTACTCCTGTTTTGTTGATTGTAAGTGCTAAGTTTTATATATGAGAGAGAGAGAGAGAGAGAGAAGGGATGAGGAAGGGAGGAAAAAAGTATGTTCACTTGCTGCCATTTGAGATTAAACTCCTGTGCTTGCACGCTGCCATCACCTACAATAAAATAAGGAAAGGGAGAATTAAAGATGAATTAAAGATGAATTAAAGATCAATCAATCAATCCATCCGCTATGCTAGGACCGCCCCTTGGCGATAGCGAGCGAGAAAGAAAGAAAGAGAGAAAGAAAGAAAGAGAGAGAGAGAAAGAACGAACGATCGAAAGAAAGAGAGAGAGAGAGAAAGAACGATCGAACGAAAGAAAGAAAGAAAGAAAGAAAGAAAGAAAGAAAGAAAGAAAGAAAGAAAGAAAGAAAGAAAGAAAGAAAGAAAGAAAGAAAGGCCTACCGTTGAGGTCGAAGCGTTGATAAATGGAATTCAAATCATTAGAGTCGATCTCCTCGTTGTCGTTGAGGTCTGCCAGCAGGAAGAACGCAGTTGCTTCCTCCTGAGTCATCTGCGATATCGCCATCCACACCTCGGAGAATTCACTCTCGGACACTACTTTATCACCTGTGATACAGATACAGCAGCCGGACCGTTATACTACACCTGAATCCGCTCTCCGCAGACTGAGGGTTTCTTCTTATTTCCCCTCTCCTTTTCTTGACCTTCGCTTTGTGAACTCTCTCTTTTCCTCTCTGCTTTCGATCTTTCTTCCTTTGTCCTCTCTTTCTCCTCGCCACCCTCTCTCTCTCTCTCTCCTGGACGCTGCCCCACGTTGTTCACACCACTTACCCATGTACGTGAACTTGATTACGTGTTGAAAGTATTCAGTCGAGATAATTGTAATGTAGAGAATGCCAAGACCTTACTACTTATAATAACAACACATACCAGAGCTGGGTTGGCTTGCATGAGCGTTCTTATTTCCTGTTCATGCGTAAAGATGCAAGTAAAACCCAGGGAGAATGGGCCTTACGAACACTCATGCAAGCTTGACCTGGGTTGTACCAGTGTTTGTATCTGCTCTTCGGGTCATCAGAGCGTCGTAAGATCGTTTCACCCTGTGTAACATGGGTGCATCTTTACGGATGGATAACGGACATGAACAGTTACGCAACCTAGCCCGGGCTGGGGTTGCATGTGCATTTCTATCAACCTTCCATACGTAAAGGCGCACGTAAAACAGTCGAACGGGCCTTGTCTCCCATTGCGACGTGGCGGGCCGTACCTTAACTTACTGGACTCGACTTCTCCGGAATTACTGGACAAACTTTTATGGTGATCTTGTAAATGTAGATTTAATTGAGCAATCGTCACCAAAACCTTTACTGCCTCAGGTCAATGGTTTCTACACCAAAGGGTGAACGCTATGAAATAATGTGAATAACTAGAGAAATCTACCGAGGGAAAAGATTCTCATACTCTGACACGTTCGCTCAGTCTCACACAGGCAAAACACTACTTGCTCAAGAGCCCCTACCCTCGTAAAACACACAACTGCAGCGAACCGTTATTCAACATATATTTCAAACACTAACTGGCTCGACAGCATCAAATATATCTACAGATTATTTACAAAGAATCACCTTGCTCGTGTCTAGGGTAAGACGCTGCCTGATTACTTCATACCGTGAGGAATCAGACAAAGAAGATAATCAAACTAAAGCAAGAGGGAAATCAAACTTCGAAACGGCCTATGATCCCGCTCTCTACGCTGTCAATAAGTGACCAACAACAGAGCACCTACTCTTGTCACTACTCAAACAACTACTTCTGCGATACACAACTCGGAAGCTATACAGACTGAATCAACAAGTGACCAACGACAGAGCACCTACTCTTGTCACTACAGAAGCAACGGCTTTACTGCAATACACAGCTCTAAAGCTATTCAACGACGGACAATGAAGTTATGACACTGTACAACCAGCACTTCACTCTATACCACCTCTTGGCGTTATTGCCCGGCCACTAGCTTTTGACGTCTCCTGTAGGATAAAACCACCTATCTTAAATCAACGCAAGTCCCAGACTCTAAGATAAGTTTATGGTAAGAGTAATCCTTTACTTAAAAGGCACATCCAGTAGTCAACTTACACGTCATTACGTCAGCGTGTCAGCGAAATACACCCGGTGTATCTGGCAACAACTGGAGTTCCGTTCGACGTGTCCTGGCTAAGATGGCGAGGGGTAGAGGTCCGTGGGTCTACACGTGTCCGCTTCACTAGGTCTCCCTACACTAACTCTCTCTCCATGTCCTGTCCGAGTGTCTATCTGTGTATGTGTGTGTCCCTCTAATCGCGTTTTGCCTCCTTAAGTAGTAGGCGTTCTGACGCATTAACCTCGATTAAACCGGTTCTGGCCAGCCTAGGTTGGGGCGGAGCTATCAGCCTGTCATGGCTAATGACGTAGCGCACCCCTACCAAGGTGTCCAGAAAGGGGAGGAGCCAGCAGGCTAAAGTAAGAGTGACAGGTGATAACCTAGGAGTGACATGTGACACCCATTTTACGACCAGAAGGGCAGATACAAACCACGGTAGTGCAGTCATATGCACCTACCGTTGCTGTCGAAGCCGTGGTATATGCTGTCCAGCTCCGTCTTGCTGATGATGCCATCAAGGTTTTGGTCAGCTTTGGTGTACAAGATATTGATTAGGCCAAACATGTCCACGCCGTGACTGCACGATACCAAGCACAAACATTAACAGCTGTAACTATTGGCCACGCTAAAAAGTAGTAAACACGTGCATCTTATTCATAAAAAACAAACCTTCCCCGCATCCTCTCCAGTAAGGCGCCATCAGAAGCTCCTAATTCCTATTTCTTCTTCTTTACAATGTTCTTGGACCGGGTTGCATGACAGTCTTAAAACAGTCCTGAGGAATAGACCTTACAACTGCTTTTATGACTAAGAGGGCGGAAATGAACCGCCATACGCAACCAGCCCTAAAGTGGTTAACAGTATGCCGACAGCTTCTGAAGAAATTCGTCCAAAATGGGAACTAACGAAGATACACAAAGGGCTGATTACTTACACGTTCTGTCCATAGCTGGTGCTCAAGAAACATGCCGCAAAGAAAACGATGGAATGACGGTGCTGAAATATATATGTATAATTATATATTTATATAAAGCTTTGGACAGTGATTTGTTCCATGCAAACGATATCATTATTGTCTCGATCCTTTTCCTTTTCCTCCTCTACATTGTTATCGTCGTCGTCGTCACTACCATACTGGACCGCCCCCCCCCCCCACCGCCACACTGATACCACTCCAGCCATCTACACCAGCTGAACTGCCCTCACCACTACCAGGAGCAAGAGGAGACAAGCCGCAGGAACAATATTTAGCAGCATATAGCATCTCATCAGCAAACTGTAAAGTGTTGTTCGGTTTTTAACCTGACTCTTTACGTCAGAGGCGCATCTTTTGCTTCTGCTGAAAGCCAGATCACGTGCTCTGTCTGGTCTCTTTACTATCCTATAAATAATAAATAATAAATAATAAATAATAAATCCTTTGTTTCTATTTCTCGAAACCCCTGATTTAGTAATGACATGTAAAAT
The DNA here is from genome assembly GCA_004794575.1 of Lanistes nyassanus. Classification (NCBI taxonomy): domain Eukaryota; kingdom Metazoa; phylum Mollusca; class Gastropoda; order Architaenioglossa; family Ampullariidae; genus Lanistes; species Lanistes nyassanus. Next base: position 11,143 of record SMGT01002548.1, on the reverse strand, counting down.
CTTGCCTTTTGTACAGCCTCAACACCAGCCATTCAAAATGTAGTTAAAAAGTCTCACCATTTCGAAGCCCTCGTGTAGTTTCCACTATCTCAATCTGTTCTCTTGCGATAGGCCGTTTCCTTCAATAAACTAGACTAATGACATTTTAAGACTAAAGACCCTTATCACAGAAGTTAAAGACGGGAACACACAGGCAGAAACTGGGTCGGTTGCACGGAAACAGTCTTATCGTCAGGGCTGCTATTTTACCAGACATTAGCAACGAAATGACAAGCGTGTGTTCAGCGCTGAGTTTTTTTTTAAAAAAAGTATGTTATATACGTGGTACTGGGCTCTCGACCTCTGGAAATAAGTGCAACGTAGGGAGATCCAGCAATCCGACAGGCAAAGGTCATGCGAGAAGTACATCTGGGGGAAAAGTAGAAATTCAGACCAAGGTATTACAGATGTTGCTTTTATATTAACCGATCTATTTCACGACGAACTCGCAACACATAGAATGCTTCAGTTAATAGTTTGGATTTATAATATTAAAAAGCTATTAAACTGTTAACTTCTTTTGTTCCTAATCGTGTGCTTGTAGGCCCCTATGTATTTAGAGGGGAAGCGGGGGTAAGGCTTATACAGAAAAGCCTCATTTTTTCTGGATTAAAAGTGGTTCTGTCTTTCATATTGAACACCTGTGCCAGTCACTTTCTCCACCCGAGAATAATCTTTCCGGTGCTTCTGCATCCGAAACATAGGAATTGCTTTGAAGAGGTATGTGTGAGGTATATACTGAAACTGAAGGCTTTGCACTTGCTTCGAACTCTCGAAGAAATTTAACAAAACAATATTTGAATAACTGTCTTGTAAATTTATAAGCACATTAAAAAGTTTCCAGAGCAACGATATGCCATGCTGGCAGAAACAAGATACGAAAAAGACCACACAACTATCTATCATAGCAAGAGGATGTACTACTGACAACAATATCATTTTCTTTACTTCCTGTATTCTATTATGTTGTCCCTACATGCAGAAACCATAGCTACTGCTCGTAGAACGAGTGGAAAACAAACTGATATTCATGCCTAAAGCTCTGAGAATGCAGTACATGCAGGGAGGAATTGAGCTATAAGATGGCGACACGCGCTAGTGGGTTATAACTTCATCCTGCTATCGTAGGTTTTCTAGCGGACAAACGAAGATGGCCTTTTGGAGGAAGAGGAGAAGGAGGGGGAATAAGGGGCATGTGGAGAGGAAAGATACTGAGTTAGGTTTTTTGCAGGTGTACTATACTAGACGAAAGTCTGAAAGTTTGACAAACCGGCCAACGTATTTTGACACAGAATGACAGTGTGTTCACAGTGTATACAGACTACGCAATTCTCGACCCCCTTTAAACCATAACATGGTTCTGAAAACCTTAATGGTGATAGGGGTCAAACTCCTGACTTTTGCTATTCCAAATAAATAAACATGCACTCTGAAGCAGTTATGTAAGAAGCCGGTTTACTAGAGTGGCTATAAACTTGATGAACCTAATACATGTGAAATCGGTTTTAAGAGAGAGAGATTATACCTATTTTGCTCAATAACAATTATATGGATAAGTTCTGAGAATGTCTGACATCTTAAGAGGTTATAGAATGATCTGCAGATAATTTTACATTAATTATTTAAATTTTTTGTAGGACCACTTCATTTTCAGAAATTTGACAGTTTTGTGTATAAAAAAAATATAAAAGGTGTGTGTGTGTGGGAATACAACTGCATAGCTTCCCACCCCGGGTCTCGTCCTTGGGAATAAAAAAAAAGGGTCATACTGAATTTCGAAACCGAGGGTTTGCCAGGGCGATGTGCACTTTATCAGAAGAATTATACCTTGACTGCGGCACCCTAAAGTTTCCTGTTTCACGGGGTTATATTCTCAGCATTGACACCTGTATTCTAAGTAATTTGTCTAAGCGTATGAGCTAGGCTACTTTTGAGTTTAATCTTCTCCCTGAACACCATTGCACACACAGATCTGTGCATCTGGAGCAACCTATGAGCCCCGTCTCTGTGCACCAATCCCTGGGCCACGTTTAGGTCAGCAAGAGCATCAGCCCAATGTTTGATCGAGTGGAGAGGCGATCGAGTTCTACAGATGCAGGAGGATTGCGAGTAAAACTATAGGTCTTGATGCCAGAAGAAACCGATTCGTTTGGAAGCTCTGACGCCAAGACCTAGCTCCGACTTTCGATCTCTTCACACCGATAAAATTTGCCTGGGACGTTATATAGGCCAAATTACAAATTACAGATGTAATCCCTTCACAAAAGGCTTGAGTTGAAACACCTCAGCTTGTGCATACAGGCAACCAAAACGCTCGCGTGAACACCCACGCATGCATGCACAATGCCAAGCGAGCAGATAGACGTTAGACAGACACGCAGCCGCAATCATGCACAAACGCACAGGCACCCAAACTCATTAGCCATGCATGCGCACTTACACTGAAAATGGTTTATCTTTAACAACGGCATGTAGCCTATCATGAAGCACTTGTGGGGTCTGACACAGACAGACCGGCAATTTCAAGATCTAAAGAAATAAACCACACGTGATTTTAACGTTTCAAGGTTCAGGTTTACATGATCTAGACAGGTAAAATCAGATAAGAGAAACTGCTGTCTGCTGGCCTGAACACGATCGCTCTAGAAGGTAAGTGGTCCATGTACTACTGAGAGTGATTTGCTGGGCAGAGAACAGACAAATTAATATGCGCCCTTGCTCTCAGCCTGAGACCCCGGCTGTGCACTTGCCTTACAATTAACGAAACAGTAACAGTGTAACGCACTTCACTTACATGCACGTCAGCTGTATATAACTACGATCCACATTATAAATGAACGCAGTTTCCCTCCTTGCTCGCGCTCCTTTCAATTTAGTTCGTAATACAAGGTTTCCTTAGGCAGCCTTCACCTGCAAAGAACGAGAACTTTTGGTTTGGAAGACATATACTATATAAGCGGGACAGTACACTTCCAGTTATATCAGTTTCACCTACATCTATCAAATAGTAAAAAACTGCTGCTTCACGTTGAGTCCTGCTGTACTATAGTCCAACAGGTTGAATGGATGTTGAATTTATATTACACTATTATCAAATTACGCAAAGTGCAAAATTGTGTGTGTGCATTTGCTATTGTCATACTACTGGTCACGTATTATACATGGGCGCTTTATCTGCCAGAAAGATGGAAATTATGCATTATTTGTAAGGAAAGGCAGACTGCAATCATTGTTATTGTGTCAGATATCCTAGAACTTAATATTATACGTTGTTCTATAGTCACTGGTCTGGAAGTGTTGGCATTATTCAATGTGATGTCAACCCGTAGATCTTCCAGGGCTGACCAAGGTTCTCTGGGTACCCCAGCTTCCTTTCCTCTCCTCTTCTCTCTCAGCCTCCTGAATGCCCCCACCCTCTCCAGCATAATGCGACATCGCCGCCATACCTGCACGAAGTGAAGCGCTGGCCTGCAAGTCGGACTAGAGAATGGATTGTTTCCCTTACACCCCAGGCCCAAAATGAATCGACACTACCTTGACAACGAAAATGCCAAAACAAAACCTGATAATGAACTCATTTAAAAAAAACGCTTACGGGAGGAAGTACCATCGATCTTGCACCTTCCCCCTACAACCAATGGTAAGCTTTTATAAATAATGATCCCCACCCCCCGAAAAACCCTTGCACCAATTAACCCACTTACACCCGACAATCCTGTTAATTGCGTCAGTGGTCACGCCCTTTCCCCCCATGCCGCTGAGAAACTGTAATTTAATAATAATCCTTATAAGGAAAACACAGGTCTATCTGACAAACATATACACTTCTTCAATTCACTCTGTCTTTCATGCACGCACGTGCACACACGCGCAACAGATGCTGCCAGGTCATCGACATGGATTTTTTTTTGTGCTCGGTATGGAAGTAACGGATGACATAACGATTCCCAGATTTAAGAATGAGTTATAATAATGCACATAGCAGCACGTTTATCTGGTTTGCATATAGTGTAATCATGCTTTCCCGGGAATAATGTCTCTCTATTTTGTTGATATATATATATACTTGTCTGGTTTTACAGCGAATACTCATACGGGCGATCTTCCCTTTTTGTTATAATACATTCATCTGTTTTTGTAAGTACAGTGTAAAATATTTAGTTCTTTCACACAGCCCTACGTTTTCCTTGCAAGTGCCGTTACTCAGTACTTCCGTAAGTGTCGTTCGGTTTGGTGGGAAATGCACTAAAGCACCACGCAGTCTGCAAAGCTTTTCGGTGGAAACAAGGGCATGACCCCTTGACCCAGGAAGTGGAAGTAAGCGAGGCAGTGCGCATGCGCGTTGATGACATCTGCGGTATCGATTGAAAATCAAAACACTGGCCACCAAAGCTGACAGCGAGTCGCTTGCCGGGACAAGCTAGGTGGAGTACACGATTACTTGGTGCCGGTGCTGTCATTAGGCCTTGCCATCAACTTGTCTGACATGATTTTTGCGACAGTGCACATTATGAATAGCCAGCAAAGCTGAAGCCCCCCTCCATTGCAGGAGTGCTTTCAGGTGAGTGCGCTGGCACACACAACTCCACACTCCAGCCTTCCTGTCGACGCGGAGCATTGCGATCTGTTACTGTGTGCACCACTCTGTACAGGGGCAGACTCGCCGAACTGCAAGGTGTTCAGTCAGTCCCGGATTGGGAGAAGTCAGAATGGAACTACGACAGTAAACAATATGGTCAGATGAAACCAGCCATGCAGACAATTGTCGATGCTGTTGTAAATTAGAATGTCTGTAGCACGCGAAGAGCTTGATTCCTAGTCCACTCCAGATCACCAGCAGCCCAGAGATTCATTGGTAAGTATGATACGCCCACTAGATGATCCTTACGATAACCCTATCCCAGTTTTAACTTTTATCAGCTCGCAGTAGTGTGAATAAGCGCAGTACATGTTGATGTTATCCCCTGTGTACAGCTAAGTACTAATAAGAGTGCGGGTGACCTATACCTTAGGCCGCTGTGAATACCTGACTACTGAAGTCAAGGGTGGATAAAGAAAAGCAAAACTTTACTGCAGATACACAGAAACCTTATTACTCCAACAAATGTGATTCATAGTCATATTAAAAAGGAAGGTATTTATTTTTGATCTGTGTCTGTGTTTTCTTAATGTGAATACAACATGAATAAGATTAAGAACTGCTGTCTGCTGCATAAATGCAATAAGGAAAATAATATTAAATTTGATTCGTACAATCTTAGCTTTCGTGATTTCTGTATATCACTATCAGTATGTATAATAATAATAATTATATCCTGAAAGTATCTCCCCAAGTACTATTCATCACACTTCTTAAACGAGTTACATACTTTTATTTTTCAAACGACTTATATGAGATACAAGTAGTGCATCACTGTAGTGTATGAGAAGTCAGAATTGTGCAGTTCTGTGCCATCAGCATGCAAGGTTTTATTAATAATTTATCATAAATTATGTATCTTTCAGTAGTTGTGTTTAGTAATAGTAGCAATTAGTATCACTATTAGCATATGGAGATAAAAGTAGATAAATTGCATAATCCTATTTGAACAAAAATGAATCAGGCTTTTTAAGGCTATGTTCTGTTGTACATCACAATTTACATTACTCTCACAAATTGGCATGCAAATGAAATTTCTGTTGTTATCGGTTGAAGTTTCATTGCTGTTTAAGATCCTTCCTTGTTTGTGCAGGATGTGGTTTTGTTTTAATCCTCCTGTTCTCATGTTTCATGAACTTGAGATTAAGCACTAAGCAGACTCAGCTCAGTTTTGATTAATCATTAAACCAGCTGCTATGAAGTTCAAATGTATCAGCACTGCACAGGTTTCCTAGTTATTAGATTAAGCAGCAGTGGATGTTTCTGATAAATGCAGAAATCTTACTCAAAAGGTTGAGTGTCTCATACTATGAATCATGGAATGCATTTAGGAAGACAGAATATGCTGCTGTATCAGTTTCCAAAGCTGACCTCTTTTCCACAGTCAGTTGTGTACTGATGTAGGATAAATGTAACAGGTTCCTTTTCCCCCCTCCCCCTACACACTTATGTCACCAGATTTGAGTTTGGTTTGATTCTTCAACAATGTGCCAGCCACAAAATGATGTCCTTCATGTCTAAGAAGAAGAAATTCAAGTTCCACGTTCGATTGGAGCTTGACGAGCTTGACTCGGTGCCCTTTGTCACGGGCGTCCTCTTCTGTAAAGTACGGCTTCATGATGGGGGCAGCTACACTGACTTCTCTCCCAGGTAGGACCTGCAATCACATTACTTTTGACTTGTTTTGTAGTTTAGTGCTAAAGTATCGTTCCCTGAGTGAAAAGCTTCATACACAGCCTAGGCTGGTTTTCTTGGGTGCCCATATCTGCACTTACATTTACAATCATGAGAATAATTGTACGACCATTTTCCTTGCATAGTTTTTGTGCATCCTTACCTGCAGAGATGAGATGTGATATCCAATGCAAAACATCCTTCATTATGGGTAATGTGCGCAGTGTATGCATATAACATGAGTATTGTGTAACCCTCTTAGGAAACAAAGGACTTGAAGTTGAATAACTTTTGGCATTGAATTTATGTGAAAGAGAAGCTCTTTAAATTTTTCCACTAAGGCAAATATGTTCAGGAAATAACATTTTCACCACAGGGGCATGATCAAAAAGTAACTCAAAATCTTGTAAAATTTATTGACTATCATGGTCTTAGGTACAGGATGTATTTCTGTTGTGTTGAAGAACAAAAGTTATAATTTAGGAAGGTCACAAATAATGCAGGCCTGTGAGATTGTGTAACTGTATGGCTTGAGGGCTTTCATTGTTGGGATAAATCTGTGTCTTAGCTTGTCTAACCTGGTGATGCATACAAGTGGCCAGGTTTGAGGTCGGATATATATTTATTCAGTTTAAAACAACCCTAGCCGAACTTTGGCCGGTTTTAGGGTATTTCCTGGTACATAGTTTAATATACATACTAAAATAACCCTGTATAGTAAACATGTCAGGCTCAGAATTGGTCACTTTTGAAGTCTGTGCACTTTTGGTAGACAGTGTTACCAAGAACTATACTTTCACTGTCGGTGTTATAAAGATGTAAAATGATATCACCAAAGGGAAAGGAGATAACACTAACAGGTTGCCTCATGTTAACATTAATGCCAAACTGACTTTAAGACAATGCTTCCACAGTATTAACTGACATTCTCTCTCTCTCTCCACACACACAGAGGCATGTACACCTGCAGATTGTCTGGTCTAGTCTCTTGCCATGTTATATTTTGTCACAATATTTTTATTCAGTGATTATTTTGATTTCTGCAAATAGTGAGGAAATAGTAAACCATGTTCACATTCCCTTTCAATTCCTCACCTAATTCGTTATGCAGTAAGATGTTTCGTTAATTTTGTAACAACAGTGGCTTCACTGATTATAAACCTCCAGAGTATGAAATATTAAGGTTCAGTCTGGCAGTCGTTAAACGAAAACTTGACTTATAGTGTTAAGAATGATATTTCTCTTTTCTCATTCGTCTCTAGATCTCCAGTCCAGTTTCTGCAATGAAGTTCAAATCTAGAAAGATTCTGTTGCTTGTCTCTTGAGCATCATTTCCTTATTAAATATTCCTCAATCGTATTACATTTATTTCCGTACAGTATTGAGGTTGACAGAATTTTGCTTTGATATCCTTTTACAGTGGGGTTTTTTGTGTGTGGTAATATTCAAAATAATTAGTCTTCTTTCTTCTGTGAGACAGTTGAATTTTCATTGCATCCTGAGTATTGCTTGAAATCAGGATGGCCTTTGGTTGCATTATGTGATTTGTAAGCCGTTTGAAAGAGACGGCTCCAAACGAATCTGTCACGATACACAAATTCCCAGTGGGGGATCGTTCCTGACTCAGGTAAAGGCAGCACAGTCGTGTTTACCCACAGACAAGGCTGATATGTCAGGTTCCGAATGTGTACATGTTACGTTTTAAAATTGTACCAGCACATGGGGTCTTGAATCTTGTCTCGCAGAAGTATTCATAAGTATTAATTAGGAACAAATTGAGCTTCCTTCAGGATATAATGGCTAGTACAGTTAACAGCATCTGCACAAAATCCAGACAAAAATGAGATTTTTTTCTGAAAGTCCCTATTACCAGACATTTCATTATTATGGGATTAAAAAAAAGATCAACTTGAAATGTATACATTGTTTCTTAAAATTGCCCATTCAACATGCACACATCTTGCTTTCTGGTAATGTGTTTTGTACTGGTGAACACTCGTGGCTGAGATGTTAATAAGTAAACATGTCTAGTAGAAAGTCCCAGAAAAAGTTTCCCCACATGTATGGATAAGTATTTACTTTGGGGGTGGGGTGGGGGTGAGGGGTAGAGAGTACGCTGATGCAGCCCAGTCCAGGGCCTGGTTGCATGAGGGTTTCTATCTCCTGTTCATTCATGAAGGTGCACGTAAAATACGCAAGTGAATTTGCCTTACGACCACTCTTGTGACCAGAAGTGCAGATACAAACGCTCATGCAAGCCAGCCCAGGATCAGACTGCTTGAATTGTTTCTTCTCGTTCATTCATAAAAGTGTCACCCTGTGCATTCTTTGTGAACTTTTATATGTGAAAATGACGAGCGGCCAGGTTACAGTGGGAGGAAACTTTGATCGCTGGAGATGTGGCCTTGCTTTTATGCTGGCGGAAAATGCGTCTACTGACCTGCTGGTGTTAAGGTCATTGTCAGCGTTCAGTCATGTTCACAGAGTTTTCACACACCGTGAGCCTGACGCTGATAGGACACTGGCAAGCTGCGTAAACGGGGTTTGTCAGAATGATTGGCAGGACATATAATCTCTGAGGTATGCAGAATAACCTTCCGGTGCATTAGCCGCAAAGCGGTTTTTTTTTCCTTCCCTCTTGAGTGGCCAGAGGAGTGTGTCGGAATCAGTGCAACGCGCCACTCACGACCGCTGCCCCCACCCGCCCACCACCCCGCCCGCCTGCCTGCCTGCCTGCTCGCTTGTATTCACACTCGCACTCACTGTCATACACCTCTATAGACCCTTCTAAAATCGCTTACTATAGGGCACAGTATGATATACTTATATGTTAATGTTCTGAATAACTGCAAAGGCCCTAATGGAACCTCCATTTCAAAAGACGTGATCCCCCACCCCCATTCCTCAAAAAAAAAAAAAAAAAGAAAAAACTCCTAGTCTGTCTCGTAGATTCTGCAGACGCGCCTGCAAGCTATTAGAAATATTTTGCCTGACAGATACCTTGCGAATTCAGTCAGAAGCGTTAAATATCCGACAAGCGTTGAGGACTTCATGAAGGAAGTGTGACAGGGTGCTCAGATAACCGTTCAGTTTCTGGCAAAGAGGGAGAAAGTGAGTCGAAAAGTTAAAGCATGAAGTGAATTCACAGCCCTGTTTAGTGTTCCAGTTACGCGTTTGCTGGTAGACCAACTTCCCTTTGACCATGATGTTTGGCAGTCTGTAGGTGTCTTGAAACCCTGTGGATGGAATCTGCAGAAGGGGAATGGGTGGGTGGGGAATAATGCCAGATTTTTGGTTGAAGATATGGTCTCTGAACGTAGTCCCTCTGTTGAACGGCAGCAGATTCTTCCACGAGATAAAAGGAGTCCGTGTGCTGGTTAGGGAGAGAGACCTATGCATTCGAAACATGTCATTTTAGCCTTTCTTGGGAGCAACGCTACTGTGAAACCTTTCATTAACTCTGCCATAAAGCGTCGCCAGCCGGGAGTATGTGTAAATGAGGGCCCCGCGTGATGGTGTCCACGCCGTTTGGTAGACGACTGCGTACGTCTAGCCCATCTGCAGGCGACTATCCAACCGCTGGAGACGGCTCAAAACGAAGCTGTCACGATACACAAATTCCCAGTGGGGGATCCTTCCTGACTCAGGTAAAAGCGGCACAGTCGTGTTTGCCCGCAGACAAGGCTTATATGTCAGGTTCCGAATGTGTACATGTTACGTTATAAAATTCTACCAGCACATGGGGTCTCGAATCTTGTCTCGCGGAAGATTCAGGTGCGGCTCAGTACAGGACTGTGTACAAGCCCCTTCTCAAGAAGGACCTCCACTTGTACCGTCGTAGCGCATTTGGCCCACCGAGATGTGTGCCTGCTGTTGCAGATTGTGTCCATCATATCGCATCGTAACAAAAATTGGTCCATCAAAGTGTATGCTTGCTGAAGCAGATTGGTTCAGGCCAACTGCGCTCGTCATAAATCTGGCCCACCAAAATGTCCCTTCTGTAACAGATTAGATCAAGCCAGCTGCGGCGTCTTTTATGGGAAGTCGGGCCTGTGCGCGTTGTAGTAAATTTGACCACGCTAATCCCACACTGAGATAAGTTAGAGACTGGTTTTCATTCCCTCGCCACTACCCCTCCACCTCCATGTCGTGATGCATCATGTTATGCTAGTTTCAGATGGCTTGGCCAAGTCGTATGAAAGCAGCCGTGAAGTGGCGAAACTAATCAAATCGTTTGCGAGAATGACGTCAGCAAATACCGATCCTGAGATTTTCCCCACAATTATAAAAAAAATTACTGTGCACAAAACGGTTTGGTCAGTTGCTTGATTTATGAGAAGTTTTCTTTGAGTCCCTCCACACTTTTTCCCAGCCGTTGAGACTTGTTATATACCACTGTTTTCACGGGACTTAGCCGGCCGTGTGACTTTGACCTAAGGTGGTAATTTCCCCCCTATAATTCGACTGGGGTTTGGCTTGCGTAAGGGAGTTTAAATAAAGTGAACGATTATGTACCTGTAAAGGGAATTCCCTGCTGAAAATGAGAGGCGGGAGTTGGGAGCAGCTTTTGTGTCCGGAATTCGGGATACACCTGGCGCCTGCGTGGCAAGTTTACCTGGCCTATCTGCCGTATGGGCGTGGCGCGTACAATCAGCAAGACTAGGTCAATAAATGTCGGAACAGAAACATTTGTCGACTTCAACGCGTCGATGAAAGATCCCAGAAAAGGCGCAGGAACAATCGGCTCTTTCTTAAGTTAAATCGGAGCGTTGTGACATGCAGACTACGGAG
>SMGT01002387.1:11242-22921 GCA_004794575.1 Lanistes nyassanus | reverse complement strand
ATGTTTCTCGTGTTTTCTTCCCTAGAATTCTAGCACACCCCACAAAACGTTACACTAAGCACCAAATATACCTAAAAACATTTTGGCACTTCTCCATCACTTCAGGCAGCCAAAAGTATTCACAGAATCTGCTAGCTTCTGATGCTTTAGCTACAGAGGTCTATAGCTTAAAGATGTTACAGATAAAATGAACATGGACAAACCTTCATCTCGCAATGTGAATCGACCCATCTGTGGAAAGTCTTTGAAAGTCTCTAAGCATATCATGCCACCAGTAACTTCTAAACGAGCCACTCCAACTTGATCTTGTTTGATGAACCGTGGCCGAACAGCAGTCTTCTCACCCGTCTTTTTGTCAATCAAGCAAATCAGTGCCTTTAAAAATAAAAAAGTTAGATCATTGGAAGATTTCAATATCATATCCACATAATAAGTAAAATCATGCCATCTTCAGTCTAGGACAGATATGATGAGATCTACTCTATGCACCAAAAAAGCACAAGGTACTACCTAAGAAATTCTGCTTAAAACCCAAGAAACTCAAAAGAACCTCATCAGACTTGAATATCTGCAACTGGCTAAAAACCACAAACAGATACATTAGCCATATTCCATGCTAAATCATCAATGCTAACCTTGATAGTAACTTCCTCAGCACAAGAATGAATGTGTAAAATACAGCTGTATCCAGCACATATAATTGATTTGTGTTCCAGGATCACAACCTGCAAAATATGAGAGGAAAAAAAGATTCACTATTTTAATCCAAAGAAACACACACGTTATTTTTCCAACAAAAGGAATTTCAACTACTAACAGGTGAAGAACGCGATGTCAGTCAAGGAGTACTCCAGCTGTCTACAGTATAACAAGATATAACAGTATAACTTTTTCAGAACTGGCCGCATCTTCTGTTCAGAACCAAATGTTTTGCTACAGTTTTGAGAAGCATAAGGTGCAAATCTCTTCAACAGAATTGGATGAAATCTTAACACTAGAAGACTGGTTTAGGTTACCGCCTCCCAATCAACAAATTGTTTTTATTAGACTCAACTGTTTTAGAAAGGCATTATAACAGTGTAGTACAGAATGTCTGATCACGGCATTTGTCAAACAAAGTGAAAAAGATAAAAGTGAAGTTACCATTTTAAATTCAAACACAGCACAGACGTGTGCAAATATACGAATGTAGGTCAATACATTTTAACAATATGGCTTGACAAATTTTTTGAGCAAGTTTTCCTTACTTGAAGCCAGATCTTACATGACAAATACTATAAAAGTAGTTTCAAATAACTTCTTCAGTCAGCTGTGGAATTTTACTTGTCTGACAACCAGGGTTCCCCATACCCTCCCAGGGACCCTCTGCTTCATAGTTCTAAGCTCCGTTATCAAGAAAAAAAAAGGAGTCGTCACAGAATATCACATAAAGGTTTCTATGAAAAGCAATGCCTGAGGATGTTACGAGAAAGCACCATGACTGAATTTACTCCTTAAAGGTGATCAACTGTCCCACACACATACACAATCTCTTGCATGCAGCCCCCCTCCTCTTCCCTCACACACATGCAGAGCAGAAAAAATTCACAACTCTTTCACATTACCTGTGCATCGAATGTGCGCCCAGTGTGGCATAAATTTTCTGGTGAGCACAGCACAAACCCAGGGGAAACATCCTGAACACATGTCATAAGTATTGCTGATTAAAAACTGTTCCCCATGTGCAACCACCAAGCATGGACCAGGGCAACATATACAGAGAGAAAATCTGGAGTTACAGGAAGATAACTAATCTTCCTTGTTACACTGATTTCATTCATCCCCTAACCTTCCTGGCTAATACAAAGCATTACCTGCATCCTGAAAAAGTTCTTCTGGGCTTTTTTTCCTTTACTTTGGGTATGAAACAGCAATGTAGTTACAACACTCGTGTGTGCACACACACAGTTTTTCTTTCCTGAAATAACTTATGAGCCAATCTATTAAGAAAACTTAGATTCTTGACTGTAATCGCCAAGCCCACCTTTCTTTAGTCAATTATCTTAAAGCCCTTTCTTGTTCCTCTGACTGCAATGCAGCAGGCACAGAGAGGACAGAAATCTTTTAACATGAGCAACAGCTGCTTCTAGATGCAGTTAATATGAATTTAATAGCAACAATTTTCACTCCAAAGACATTTCATGACAGTTCCACAGTCAATTAAATCAAACTATATGAAGAATTCTCTCGTCATATTAGTTTACATCCTGATCACAAAGAACAACATTCATACTGCAGTTGATCATCCAGCAATACTCTAGATTCCTTGAGAAATTTAGCAAACAAAGATCATAGTCAAAGGGAAGTAAATGCAACCAATGCACTGAACTGAGTCACTTCCTTTTCCCTGCAAAAGCAAACATTAATCTAGTACTGAAAAACATGACAAAAGAAAACACCAGTCAGCAGACAGCATGAGCAAAATAGCATTTTCAAACGTCTTACCTCCTCCTCTACTCCAGTGACCTTAATCTTGACATTTTCCCCAGGATATGCATCTTCACTTTCATCTTCATCTGTTATCAGTGACATTACTTTCACAGTTGCCTGAAAATAAAAAAAGATGAACATTTTTTGTAAATTTTGCCTGCTTTCTCTAAACCAGTTTCCTGATACACATCCTTGATGCTTTACACGGGAATGCAGAGCTGCCAACCTTAAAACTTAAGATCAGTAACACAAAAACAGAATTTCAGTAGTTTGGAACAGAACTTCAGTAACAACCAGTCGCAACTTCCACATCTTACATGCAAAATAGCTGCAATACTCCAATAGTGGCCTCACAGTGGCATTTAACATCATGCCTTCATGAAGGTACGTGACAAAAAAATTCAACAATTTTTTTTCGAAAGTGATGTATAAAGTGATGATCCTCTTCCGACGATCGCATTCTCGCAGTCCCCCGCATCAGGACAAAAACATATGGACAGCGCATGTTCACCTTCTCGGCATCCACCCAATGGAACTCACTTCCCCACAACATTCGTCACACCCCATCACTACAGACTTTCAAACGAAACTTAAAAACTTTTCTTTTCCGAAAGTACATTTAAAAATAAGATATCAATGGAAAGCTTAAACTCTCAGCAATACCTGAAGTTACACACTTAAGTGTGCACGAAAAACAAGATAAATTGTACACAGAGTACTAGAAGACTAAATATTTAAAGACTTTACACGGCGTTTAAATTTAAACAATGAAAATAAGGTTCAGTTCATTCATTTATATTATTTGTAAATGAAACACAAATACTAATTCCATTAACCAAACAATACTTTCTCTCTAATACGCCTGCGTGAGAGAGTATGTCAACACTTCTAGAGGCCTAAAGAGCAAAGGTTGCCATGAATAAATAAAGTTTAAATGAATAAATAAAGTTTAAATAATAAAATAAAGTTTAAACCTTTTCGGTCATGTGACAATATCTCATGCCACACTACGTAAATGAAGAAATGTTGCTTTCGGTTTACCTGCTCCATTTCTCAGTTCACAGCAAAATCTGCAGGCCTTAGATTTTCAAGATTATGTGTGAAACAGAACTGAAAATGATTCTTCTACCAAAGGAAAGAAATAACGAGCTTACGGCAGTCAGATTTTAGACTAGGTCTTTTTTCGATTAGACACGCTGGGATTTGCTTAACACGAAACCATTTTTTCTAAGCAGACGGGACTCTTGAGAAAAATTGAATTAAAAAAAGGCAGGGATTGAAACCTAAAAAAATTAAGAAGATGCAATCAAAAATGCTTAATTGGTCGAGTTATTCAATAGTTTATGCTACGGGTTACTTAGCTTCTGTATCGCAAGGTTGTTTTTGGGAGCGTCTTTTTTTGGCCTGCTTCAAGTGGGCTTACAAACATGCGTCACTGGAAAGAGATGCTTTAACGATAAGAACAATTATTGACTATCATAGTTTGGAGGATTTTTTTTTTAAAGTAAATATTTCACGTATAATTAAAACCATTGGTACCCTAAAACACTTGTGAAAAACTAGGCTTCAATCTCTCACGAGAGTTCGCACGCTGCCCCCCCCCCCCACCCTCCTCTCCGACCTAAATTGTCATGTACCTACTCCATACTAAACTAGCGAATGCTACACTCGGACAAGCACAGTTCGCAACGCACGAATCCCGCTTCGTGTAATCTTCTCTATAAAGCTGACAACCGACACGCAATTTTTCGTTAACATCTGCCTTGGCTTCATCAGCCAGCCTCTTTGCCATTTTAAGAGTTTTCAAAACTAGTTCAACACACTGCTACTGGCTGAAAGGCGATCGGCTTACCGAAACGGATACCCGATTGGGTGTTGACGTGAAACCGGAGGGCTGACTGGTCAAGAGAAACATTGTCTACACCAGCTTCCGGCATGACTAATTCATATGATCAGTTTGTCTCGCCGGGAAAAAGATGCTTTTTTTTTTAAACAGTCAGAATCTACGCAAAATCTGGCATTTCCGTAGGTCCGTAACAAGAGATTGATTTCCATAGCAGATTATGGAAATTCCGTAATAGTTGGCAGTTCTGGGAATGGTATGCTGCTGAGCAGATGTCATAAACAAGGCTACTGATAGGTAGGGAACTAATAATAAGGACATGAAATGAAAATATCTACACTTTATGAATTTACTTCCAGATTTCAGCTTTTACTTTCTCCCAGCATGGAGCATGGAGTAAGGAGAAACTCCATCCATTTTTTTCTCTTTCTGTGGCCTGCAAAAGCTTTTCTAAATTCAGGTGGAGAGGTTGACACCTACTTGTTGTAACTGGATCTACAAAGGAACTGTGAAAGTGAAAGATGAGAAAGCTGGGTATACCATAAGTCCAAATTGACTTACTCTGTTTGGCATCAGAGTCAACTTCTGGTTAACCTGAACCACACCCGACTCTATCTTGCCCAGCATAATGGTACCCATGTCCTGAGAAAGAGACACAGTAAAAACCAAACCAATTCAATTAAACTCTCAAATATGCACCACCTCAATAAACAATCTCAGTTCATTTACAGTCACTGTGTTTGAAAACAAGTTAATTACAAAAGTGTCCTTGCAAATAAATTCTAAACATTCAAGACATAAAATCACAAATGTTAATTATCCTGCTGACCAATACCGAATTGGAAAAATATGTAGAAAATATAAACACACGTCTCTTTAATACAAAAAATGTCTCAAAGATTTGACACAGATCTCTTCAAAATAAGAAACATCCAGCGGCTTTGACTCACCTTATATCGATCAACCACAGGCACTCGAACAGGTGCATCTTTGTCTCTGTTCATTGGAGGCAACTGATCCAAGTAGTCAAGCAGCGATGGACCCCTTACACACCACAGATATTGCACCATTCAAACATAGGCTGAAAACTTATCTTAAATCCAGTAAAAATGAGAATGGAAACTATTGCTTTCTATTTTTCTCAAGGGCTCTCCCCCACACCCTCACCATTGTTAAATAATTGTAAAGAAACATTTAACACCTCTACCTCACAAATGCATTGCTTTACCAGTTTAACCACACACTCCCTATCCCACTCTATGTCCATGATTCTTTATTTCCTTTATCAGCCAGCTTACATGGCTTGATAATAGTGGCCAGCTGGGTCAGCCGTCGCATGCTGCGGAAAGCTAGGCCACTGACTGCATTTCTTAAAAGACACATTTTATTACTAGTTCTAAAAACAGTAAAAACTGCTCGGGTTTCCTAGCGCATGGGTACAGAAGTGATACAAGTTTTCTTTCTCCATCTCCCCTCCACAAGGTCTCCCCCCAAAATGACGTCATCTCGTACTTCATGTCTTTGCCTGACTCTTGTCAACTACAGCATAGGGCAGTACTCTGAGCTTCCTCCATTTTCCATGCAGCTCTTTGGTTCTTTGAATAAACCTAAGACAGTCTCTACGCAGGCATGGTCTATAAAAGCAGCACAGGAACGTGGCAAGCATCTAAAGCTTTGTTCCCCTATCATCACAAGCTCCATCTGTGTGGGGCCTGGATAGCTCAGCTGGTAGAGCTGTTGACTAGCAGGTGTGGCCAAGGATTACATCCTGAGTTATACACTGAGCGAACTCCATGCAGCCATTTCCTGCACATTAAATTTCCTGTCCTCACTGGCCATCTTACTGCAGTTATCAGTCTGGTTGTTCTTTCAGTGCATAGCTTAGTAATAGGACCCCATTCCCCCATAGTCCACTGTCCTGATATGCACCCAGTTTGCGACAGAATGTTAACCAACCAACCATCCATTTGTGTCTTCCAAAGTAATGTCTATTATTTAAAAGCAACACAAAAGCCTTTTTGCTGGAGCTTACCGGAACCAGGGACATACAGATTCATCTGGGACAGTTCTTAAGAAGGACCCTGTTAAACCAGAACATGGCATGAAGTAGAGGTCTGTCTTGGGGTTAAATCCACATTTTTTTAAATATGGCATCAATTTATCTCTGCACTCATTGTATCTGAAACAGAGAGCAAAATGTTGTACAGATTACTGCAATCAAACTAGACAATCACTTTTCTCTCTAAATTGTGCAGCTGCATGGCCGCGCAAATCTTTTAAAGTTGCTGCACAGTGAAATGGCCAAGGTTCCAAGGCAGATGATACGTTTCAATAAAGGAACCTTTACAGGACCTTACAAGGACCCCTCTGAATTTCAAAAGGATGTTTTAAAATGCATTGTTTTGCTTTACTTTTTTGGTGAAATACATTCTTAAATATTACCAACGCTGAAGTTATAACTTGTATTAGTTATAATTCAAATATATTTTTATTAATTAAACCCATTAAGACAGCTAAAGCCCCTTACTATCCTTCCCTCCACAAAAGGGCTTTTAGCAGAAATCAAATGCATGCAGGTCACTTGTTGCAAATTTGCGTTGATTTTATTTATAATTTTATTAATAATATATGTGCAGTCTCAGCTTTAATAGTTTGGTGTCTACGGAGATTAGAAAATTGCAAAGGAAAAAAAAAAGATGAAAGGCAGGCTCCTGGGACCTGCAGAAGGCTTTGCTGGAGGCAAGGGGTAGCCGATGCATGTCTAACACAGTTTACACCATAAAATCTTGTAGTGGTGATTAAAAACAATCCTCTTTACATCCCTTACTGCCATTCTACCCGAATCTGGGAACTTCTCAAATCATGGCATAAAATTTTCTCCTAAAATTCACACATTTTGAAACTATCCTTAGACAGCTGTTTGTGCAACCCATCGTTACATGATAATAGGATGCATCTAATTTACGACTTTACACCCTACAGACTGAAGGAAGTGACGGTTTTGTACAATATACGACTTGGGTATCTTTTTGACATTTCACAGGACAAATAGATTACATCATAGATTTTGTTCTAATACATTCTTAAAAGACTTATTTCATATTCTATATTTAAGCATTTGTTTTGGCCGATTCACCAGTCAGTGCCTAAAATGTTTAATCCAATGTAAACTGTGCGAGCTGCAAGGGGTGGCTAGCAGCTAGAGAACTGCGTCCCACTAACTTGTGATCTCAGTAACTGAGATGCGAAAAAAAACCCAATTTTTTTACGTGTAATTCAGTGCTAAATAATAAAAAAATAATAATTTCAAAACCCATGCTGCACTGACTGCCATGACAACACACATGCAGATGTGTATTTCTCACCCTATCCATCACCATGCATGTACCTACCTGTACTAATGGTTCAGTGCAAGACCCCGCCATTATAAGACCTGATTTGGGTTTTTTTTTCAAAGTCGTATATCAGAGGTTATACTGTACACAAATCTATTTAGGTTTTCACTAAAGTGTAACTTCCATCTATCGTACTTCTAGTGCTAATCATTCATGGCTCCGCTTACTCTAACAACCAATCAAAACGCAAAGGATAAGCACGCAGTGTTCTGCAAATTACTTTCTTTTTCTTTTCATCGTCATTGTCTGTGTCGACCTATCATACGGAACTGCATTCTTTTTATGCCTCCTTCAAAAACATTCAAATGCCAGCGTGCAATATGCAGGGATCATTCTTGCTACAGGACATCACAGGTCATTTGACCAGTTGACAGAAAAATCAATAGGTCATTTTCCAAAAAGTAACAATAAGTCACCAATTTACTGGGATTTATACCATCGCAATGATTAGCAAACAGATGCGGCCTTTTCTCATAGTTGAAGGTTTTCATCGGTTGTGTTCATATACTACTATGCCTGGATTTCTTTTCCTTTCTTCCCTCACACACACACACACACACACACACAAACTTCATCATTTTATTTCCAGTTTTGTGTCAGAAGTTTTGATGTGGTCAAGAATGGCCGAGTGCCTGAAGTTGAGGCAGCCAGTGGTGAAGGAATTTTGCTTCCCACTTTCCATGCAGAGGCTACACTCTTTCTTTATCATGTCTGTTAAAGAACTTAGAACAATTGAAATTTGCCTAAAGACAAGCACAATAATTCTCTTCCTGACGCTAACCTTCTTGTTTTTGTCACTGTATTTAAGATGCTTGCTTTTTATTTTCGTGTCTCATGTTAGGTATTTATATGCTTGGCATGTGTGAGATTATTATGTGTGTATAGATGTATGTTTGATTTTCTTTTCTCTCCCCCCCCCCTCCCCAATTTTTTTTTATCTTCCTCACTTTATTTTCCCTCTAGTCTTCCCCAATTCTCAGCTCCAGTGTGTGTGTGTGTGTGTTTCGTCTGCATCATTTCGATGGGCCCAGATGCTAAAATGTCTAAAATTAACAGAAAGAGAGCAGCAGATGGCTTGACAAGATAAACACTGAAAGTATGTGAATTCTGCAAGCCACGAGAGAGGAGTGCTTATTTCAAACTGAATTAGTAGAGAACGGCTGGAACTCGAATAGCCAAGGCTCTCTGATTAAACGACTTGCTGATTTTTTCTTCGTCGCACTTGCAGTTTCAGGCTCTGTTGCGTCACTGTTGACTGACAATGTCACAATGCGCTTGCAGACGGTGGCTGAGCGAGTCCAAAACTAGCAAACAGATTCGTTTGTCCCTTTTCATCTCGTGGCTTCTTTTTCGGAGGCATGGCTGGTTTTACACGCGATTCTTTGTCGAAAGACTAAGAAAAGATTCTCGGGACGAACCTGTCTCGTTTACTAGCAAAGTAGTCATATAAGAGCACGTGGGAAATTGGTCAGGTCTTCAAAAAACTGGATCGGAACAGTTTTACTCGGCATGCAATACTGACAGTTAAATCCCATTACTTCTTTTCGTCGTTCGTTTCGGCAGATACAACTTTTTACTTCAGTTACGATACGAGGTCAAGGTTGAATACGATGATGGCAAACGACAAAAATTTTGAAGTTGTTGACTTCTTTGACACAAATCTATCGGTCATATGAACTCCTGGCTGCAAAATCTATCGGTCAAAATTGAAGTTTTATGCGTCAATGACCGATGACCGACTCTAAGAATGATCCCTGAATATGATGTCTGCTTCATGCCCCATACACTGGTTCTTAAAATAGAGCTAAAAAATTTATTTTTTACGTGTTTTTAAAAAATGGGTGGATGGTGGAATATCAAGATAAATATTGTGTGGGCAAGTCAGATTAAGAAGGTGGAGGGTGTAGGGAGGGCTTGAGGGTAACTGGGGTAAGCAAGGGAAGCTGAACAGGCACAAACCATTACAAACAGAGGATCTTTCGTTTTATTGTTTAATGTTTGTAATAGGGTTTCATCTCCCTTTCAGGTCTGCCGAGACAGCGACAAAGCAAGCAAAAAAAAAATGTGTTGTTAAAAAAAGCTCTAGAAAAGTACCCAAAAGATTGAAAACTTTCCCACAGAACCTAGGAAAAAAATTAAGAAGTACCCCTTAACTAAAGGGCTTTAAAGGCCTTTTGATGACATTTTAAAACTGAAGCACTTAAAATAAAAGGACCTAAAAGGATCCTACAAACCCTTATGGCATATTGTTGCAAATTTTCACAAAATCCGCAACAAAACCCACCTTTGATTTGTTTCTGATGTTGTATTTTAACTGATGTTGTGATTGATCAAACATTTTGGTGACAGTATGCATATCATGTGTTTTGTGTAAGACTCCATGACTGCTCAAGTTATCACCATATCTGCTAAGCAGTGAAAACAATTTAGTACACTGCTCATGACTATGCTGATCCAGCAATTAGAAGATTTAAAAAAAGGCCTCGTGAAAGCAGCGTGGCTTGCTTCTGTCGGAAGTACCGAAGTTGCCCAGCCACTAATGGGAACACAAGTACCAAAAATCAAGACAAGATACAGGGAAGTCTTAGTTTCGAAGTGATATCTGGAAAGCTACAAATACAGTGTGTATATTATTAAGAGTGGTCAAATGTAGGTAACACAACTCAGACTGATTTTCACAGCAAGCATGGAACATGCAGTACAGGAGGCAACTCTGCTATGCTAGTTCTATCTTGTACCAGAATGGCTGTTAACCTTTTCAGGGTTTCTGTACAGCTTATTCCCACACTGTGTGGTCCCATACACTGAGACTTGCCAAAGCAGTGTCCCCCCCCCCCCCAAGCAGTCATGTTGCTGGTCAAAGAAAATCAAAGCACTAAGACACTGCACTAATTCTGGTTTGGGGTGGGGGGATACGAAAAGGGAAGTCTAAGGGAGCAAAGCAACTGTGCGAGACATAACGGTACCACTGGCACCTGCAAAAGACTGTGCTAGATGGACAACGGATACTGTCTACTCTGCAGCAAGAGGCAATGTTTCTTGCTTATAAACTCCACAATGATATGCACGTTCTGGTGCTCCTTTGCTGGCCAGGAAGAGAGGGATGTAGTTTGCAGAATACCATAGTCGATTTCAATGAATCTGTTGTCCAGGCTGTTCAGAATGTAGGCGAGCAAGGGGGAACGGGAACCCCAAACCTGCTCCACAAGGAGGAAAGAGGACGAAACTAAGGGGGTGGTGAGTCAGCTATCTGCTGTAGGAGTGGGGAGGAGAGGAATCGCACATCTGCCCTGCTTGATTGCGGGATACAACTCGGTTGTAATGGTGTCATGCAACCCGAGGCTACACGAGATTCAAAGCATCCACTCTTCAATTGTAAGGGGAAGGAGGATGCACATGCGTTCTGAATTAAGGGTAAGGAGCTGGCCAAAATTTTAGGTCGTCAAATGGACGAGTTTGGATGAAAGGTGAGGTCACCCGACACAATTTTTGGGTCTCATTGGCTATTAATTCCAGCCCTGAAAGTGAAACGTATTAAAAAGTAAGCTTTGAAAACATTCTGTCTTCTGCAACAAGTTTAAAACAAACAAAAAAATTTCATACCGTTCAACATCCCATTCCACTGTGGGGTCATCCATTTTGTTGATTAGGACGATGAGATGCCTTACACCAGCTGTCTTCACTAACATAGCATGCTCTCGTGTCTGACCGCCTCGTTCAAAACCAGTTTCAAATTCCCCCTTTCTTGCAGAGATGACCTGTCAAAATATTTCTCCTTTATGCATCACAAGTATTTCACATATGTACATTTCAGGAATCATTTACCTATTGAAAACAGGGAAGGAGGGAAAGAGGAAGGAAGGAAGTGGCTTAGCAAGGCATTTTATGTGACTGGCTTGATATGTCCAGATCATTTGCATTTGCACCTACCAATATTGCCAGATCAGCTTGTGAAGCGCCACCTATCATGTT
>SMGT01002386.1:0-22933 GCA_004794575.1 Lanistes nyassanus | reverse complement strand
ATTTTCCGCAAGTAGCCTGTTACGATAGCACATTGACTCATATGAATTTAATTGTATGATAGTTGTGTTACTCAGTGTTCAGACAATTGTTTCGTGTCTCAAACTGTTGCGATCACACACACACACACACACGCACTGTTACATATTTGTTCAATTGCACCATTCTTTCCTCTACTTTCATTCTTAATGTTCACAGTTCAATAAATGTGTAAAGTTATCTGGTCGTGTACCTTTTGGTTGAAAAGGTGAGGGTCTGCACTAGGCGTATGTTTCTCGTGTTTTCTTCCCTAGAATTCTAGCACACCCCACAAAACGTTACACTGATGAACAGACAAGTAGACAAAAAATGGGGTGGACAGGCAGACAAAGAGACCAAAACATGATCAAAGGAAGAAAAATAACATAGATCAGGCCAGTGCATTATATTCTGTCACAAAACGAAATGGTTAAAAATTGATCCCACGTGTCTAGCAGACAAGATCGAAATCAAACTCTAGTTGTAAGGAACCCACTTTCGGAAACTCAATTTCGTCCTTAATGTAAACGGAACAGAATACTAGACACCAGGTGCACGGCGTGTCATCTTTGTCTTATCCTCCGAGAAAGCCATTTTGAGGAAACAAAAACCAGATTAATATAGTTTATAATGCACGTGGACAACTTATCAACTCTGGGCTGGATCGCTTGAAACTTTTAAACGAAAGCAGGTCATCTCTATTAACATCGATTTCGACTCCTCTCAATATCACAAGGTTCATAAAAAGTTAAATATTATAACAAAGTGGAAACAGTCAATATACAGTTTGAAAATAACGATAGCTGTCCTGCAACTGAAATAAATAAAAAAGGACATGGCAGGACACTTCCCCACACGAAAATGAATGTCAACGGAGTAACCCCCTAATACCTACATCTGGTGCAACTCACATAAACCAAAACGACGTGATTTTTCGCAGACGGTCACACGAAAAAGAAACGTGATTTGTTTGCAAAACCACTGATGTTGTAGTTTGATAACTATGATAAGTTCCATGCACGCTAAGTGGAGCAGACAAATGTAAGCGTAAGCACAAAAACATTTGTCAATCAAATATCAAATGAGATGCACACATGGATGTTAAACATTACTATCAATATTAGCATGCTTACAATTTTTAATCTTATAAAGGAATTTCCGTCTTAGAGGAAGGAGTCCTTTTTATTTTCCTGGTATTTGCAGATCAGACTTTTGGGGATGTTGTGAGCTAAGGTTCAGGAAGATATTTATTAGACCCCACCACCTTTAACACACACAGACACCCTTTCAATTTTTTTTTGGGGGGAGGGGTCGGTGGGTGGGTGGGTGAAAATTTACGACCTTAACATGGAGAGGTGCAGTAGGACGGGGTACGTTCAGCATCCCAGAAGCCCCGCTCTGAGAGGAAAGTAGGTGTACAGCCAGCTGTTCCTGATTAACATAGTTTGGTTCACCGTCACCAGTACACGAGGCGCCCTCTCCACCTGGTTTAACCTGCGAAGACATGAAGACTGATACCTTCTCACTGCATCGAGTTTCAATGTACAGAAAATTCACCATACATCCCATCATCTCACGGTGTTGCAGTCTGAGTTCTTAGGTCTTCTACAGTGGACGCAGATTCTTTTAAATAATTGAACATGTAAGACTGAGTGCCTAGTTAAAGAAGAGATTGAGGTCATGCAAGCATGATGTCCCATTAGTGTACTCTTGTGAGCGATACACGTAATACTTTTTCCGGTAGTTTATGCTACACCCTCCACCCTACTTCCCACCTCTCTCTGTGTCTCTCTCTCTTTCTCGCACATACCCACTTACGCTCACACAAACACACGCACGCACGCACACACACCTAGAGGCAGAGAGAGAGACAGAGAGAGAGAGAGAGAGAGACAGAAAGAACACGCGTATAATCTGAGACTAACCTTATTCCACTGATCTGTAGACAGAACAGTACCACTACTTAGGAATTCACATCAGAAGCTGTTCAGCATTAAGAAAAACAATATAGGGAGAATGTTGCTTACATGTGCTGAACGTTACAGCCAGATTTAACTTTTGGCTCTTTTTTAAAAATTAAATCGGACATTACCTGAAATCACTATTGAAGTGCAGCACAGAAATGTTATCTTAAATAATGGTAGAGAAAACAGCTTGCAAATAGCTGGGACAGAGACTGCAAATGATGGACTTTTATTGTAGACGTACTTTACAATCCTGTGACGTCAGCTTGTTATATTAATCGGTTAGTTTAAGGACAATCCAGGATAGGTTCGTGAGACGCTTTAAGGTTGGTAAACAGTCTTACATTTTTCCGTTATCGGGCACTGAACTTTGTCTGCCCTCTGACCTTTTGCACGTTTACCTCGAGTTTTACTTCCGAATTTATCGACTACCGCGTAAGCTGCATGTGTGTCTTGCTGTAACGACTCTGAAACTTCCTTAACTGCACAGATCACCAGATTTAAAGGAATGATTATTGAGTGGTCATAAGATAATCTTTCGATTAAAACTGATAACCAGACGTGTTTTTGTATAGTTATTACTGTTCAGGACTAGTTCTTGTGATAAATGTTTTCCAATAGATGGCAGCTCGAGTGACATGGAGAAGTCAGGGGTTGCGATCAGGTGGAGGAACACAAAGATACATGCACCGCGAACATTTAGAAAGAGAATATTTGGCGAGGCTCTAGTATTAATTAACATTATAAACTTATCGAGTGACCATTGCCCAACGATTATGAGCTGTTGATTGTATGAACAAAGAGAAACTCGTCTATCGTATATTTTCTGCTAATGATTGAGTCTCTAGAGGTATAGTCTATTGACTGACATCCCACCTTTTATTCCCTGTTTGTTCTGCTTTTCGATCCTGTTCACCACAGCGTAAAGGGGCGTCTGACAGGCTTGCGGACAATAGGCACCCATCTCCGCTTCCAGGCCTCGCATCCGAATCTGAACTGATACTGGAAAAGTTTTCTCCATTTGATTCGATTCCTACCGGAGACTTTTTATTGGATGTAAAAAAAACTGTTCGTAAACAAAGATACATTTCCACATTGGAATGATCAAATTTGCTTTCTGAATGGTCTTGTTTTATAACTGGTGCCCTTAGGAACCGCAAAAAATGGCACCAGATCCCATTTAGAAGTCCCATTACTTTTACATTTTACTTTGTTCACGATACACAGTAGTGGGTCTATGTATTATTGATCGAAGATTTGGTTAACAATATTGCTAAATCTTAATTTACGGAATTTAAAAAAAACTATAAACAATTTAAAGCATTCACCGGTGTCCCAGGGAGTTTCGTATATGATTTCAGGTGCTTGGACTGGTTGGCCACCTGAAAACAACAAAGCAGTTATAGTTTGCACACGTGATGAACCCGACATACAGTGGGATATCCAGATGGATTGAAGTCAGGATGCAATACACAGAAATATGATCCAAAGTGTCATTTTTTTAGAAATCCTGCACGATTTGACACCAGACTAAATCATAGTTTGCTGTAGGAACTCGGCGATATTATTTCCCGTGTGTATTCAAGTCATGATTTCGAGTCATACTATGTCACAACACGAACAGGAACTTACAGAAAGTCTATTCTACAATTACTTGAGGTTTCTACGGTAATGTTTGTTTTAGTCAGTTGGCAAGTTTTCACAATGTTAGCTTATTATTTGATAATCATCAGAAAGTAGCAGACAAGTGAACAGCAATAATGAAATCAATCTCTCCTGAGTGTTCACGAAGAGATGCATTTGTTCCCTGTCGCCCCTGTAAATTTCTGTGAATGCGTTCGTGTGCTCGATCATATATCTTTAACTAAATCCCTGTAAATAAAACCGTTTAATCGTAGACGGGTTTAATCGTAGACGGATGTGCGCGTGTAAACACCCTCGCGCACTCACACACCGACACCAGCCTCAACACAACCAGAGAGAGAGAGAGAGAAAGAAAGAGTTTTACCTTCATCATTATCACTTTTCCAGTCAAGATTTTTAGTCGACAAACTGGGGATAGAACAGATGAAGATGAAGACGACAATGATGTTGATAATTGTGGGATGACGAATATGATCATAGCCAATGGACCATTTAAATTATGCTAACCAAACAACCAACCAGCCAACCCACCAGCATAGTCAGTCAGTTTGTCTGTTATCCATCCATCCATCCATCCATCCATCCATCCATCCATCCATCCATCCATCCATCCATCCAGCCAGCCAGCCAGCCAGCCAGCCAGCCAGCCAGCCAGCCAGCCAGCCAGCGAGCTTACAAGCCAGCCAGTCAGTCCGTCAGTCCGTCAGTCACTCAGTCACTTGGTGGAAAAGTTAAGGTAATTCCAAACTTCTAGAACTTACGTGTGCTCAAAAGTCGAAGATTCTGCAAAATTTCGGCTCCCACGTACGCACGAACGGACGCACCAATTCATACACACACAGCATACGCAAGCGTGCACAATCGCCCACATAGACATACACCAAATAAAGAAAAATGTAATGAAATTAGAACATTATTTGAATGACAAGACTGCTTTTAAATATATTGACAACGAGAAATCAGATGACAAAAAGAAAAAAAAGCTGGAAAACATGTGCGTAGTACAGCTTTTTAAGTTCCTCCATAGAAGCCACTGATATGTAAATAAACAAATACATAATTTTGATTAACACTATTGTGCAAACAATGCCATTTTATTTAGTTTCTATTCTTGCGAAATTTGTCATTTGCAAAATTCTCATGTAAATAATCTGACATTCTGGAAAAAAACCCGAGGAGTGATTATCAGGACCTTTTGTACATAGACAGTTCAGAGATATGGCGTTAACTTTTTTTTACAATGTACAATGTACACTGTACCAGTTTTAGTAAGAAGTCCAGAAGCTATCAGAATGCAATGGACATTTCTAGAATATTGTCACAATAAGACCAGTGTGATATGCTTCGGTAGTTGAAAGAAATGCGTGTACTGCAGGTGAAATAACGCGAATGCAAAGAAACTTTCCAGCACACGGTCGACTACCGGTAAGACACAGTGGAATTTTTATAGAAACTTTGGATGAAGCTTTACATTGCAGACTGAAGGAGAAACTTCAGGAGTGCAGCTTGAATTTCATTAAGACTACATACGTGATTGGTCCAGAGATACAAAAGCACACTGCAAAGTTCTGCACAGTAGACGGGAATTCAGAAATAATCCAGGGACTTCGAGAAATAAATGTAGCACAAGAAACACTTTCTGGAATGGAGCGGAGCTCCCACACCCTGAAGAAATTCGCTATAAAACATCGAACATTTTTTTTAAACTTACAACTTACGGCGTTTCATTTAGCAGAAATAAATTGAAAATGAAGGAACACTTCAGACTTATTGTGAAGGCTTCACATGCACATAATTTAGTAAGTTCTATGATTTCGTAAGTGCAACAGAGCGTTTTAGATATTAGCAAGAATTTTCAAACCATGATGAACTTCGTCAGAAAGTCAACGGTTTCGGAAATCGTTCAGGACACAAACTGGACCGAGGAAGCTCGATGCTGCGGCACGCAGACAGGCGGACGGACACGGACAGCAAAAATAATAATAGGCACGTGTGTCCCACTCCTAGCGCAGCTTGCTAACACACGGGAAGTTGTAACGTATTTATGGGAATCCGAAACAAGGGGGGTAGAAACGAGAAAAGGAAGCAGAGGGTGGGGAGCTGAGATAGAGAGGGTCATGGAAAAGCGAGATGGTGAGCAGAGTGGCTCTCTTGTGATAAACCTTACAGAAGGAACCGTTGATAACATACCTTTTATTTTCTTCTTTCTGACTATTACAACAGTCAGCACAACAACCGTTAAGGTGAACACGACAGCTGCAGCCACAACCACAAAAACGGTGATTTGGACTGTCTCTGGCTCATCGTAATCTTTGCCTAAAAAACATGGAAACTGCATGTTAAAGAGTTGGTTATAAGTTATAAATATAATTAAGGGATTAGGAATATTAAAGGAGCGTCGAAACAAAATTAAAACGTAAAATGGAACGGACATAGTTTCTTAGCCATGACTTACTTCTTCGACGTGCTCTGGTCTCTATAATTAACCTTAAGATGATACAGCTGAATCTAATGCATTTAAAACTACCCTGCAATAATGTTTGGGGTCTTAGAGAACCTGCCTAACTTCGTTGATTATTCTACAATTAAGTTTGATTATATTGAGAAAACATGCTTCATTAAAGCCGTAAGAAATTCTTGTCCTATAGTGCTTTTTTCACAATCCACACCCATCGGGATTTAAATGAACACAATGAAATCTTTATGTAAAACATTGTCCTTTCGGTGACTAGTGGTTGAAAAAACGAAAAAGAAAACGAGGAAGACTTAGTTTGCAGTAAATGTGGCGAGTGGGCTGGATAAAGTTATATGGCGCATCATTCTCCTGCTATGCAGCCCACGCGCCACATCTGCTGCAGCTAAGTCTTCCTCTTTTTCTCTTTCGTTTTTTCGTCGTTTTGTGTCGTCCTGATGAAGGGGTAGTGCCCCGAAACATGTAGATTGTCTTCGTCTTTGTCCTGTTCTAGCTTGGTCCAGTTCCCTTGTTTTACATATAATAATTAACATAATAACATTTATAATAACATAAATAATCTAGGAATGACTTCCACTAACTTAGAGAGAGAATGGATTTAAGAAGATGTCAGAGGAATTTCAAGAGATGTTTACTTTTAAAACTTCCATTACAAGTAAATGAAAATATTGAGAAAAATATCTAATCAATTTCTTGCTGAATTTAATAACTGTGATTAACCGTTGGTCGTGTCTTTTTTGCATAAGAAGAGCAGTGACTAAAGTAAAATTGACCCAACCATTCACTAACGCTCATTTCAGCTCAGCAGAAATCCTAAAACATTTGAGTGACACAGTCGTGATATGCACCTCGTGTATGACTGGACGTTAAGCAACAAAAATCCAGTCTCTCTCTCTCTCTCAACAAAATCAGGGCTTGGCGTCGTCTTTCCTTTTTACTTTCTATCAGCAGTATCATAAATCTTGCTTGGTCAAGGGAGAAAATACTTCTTTAATCCAAGTCAATGTCTTTATAAAATACAAATTAATTAATAGTGAACGCTTTTAGAATGGGGCTGGGTGGGGAATTTACGAACTAAGTACCAAAATAGAGAACGACATGTAAAGGAAGCCTTGCGTTCTTTGAAATCATAAGAGAATGACAAAACACGAAAAAGCAGCCACACGGTCATCTACACTGGAATATCAACGTACCGTAGCTGACCTCCAACGTGAAATTCTGGTCCCCGTGTTCATTGACGACTTGCACCTTGTAAACCCCAGGTAGGAAGGGAACGCTGAAGATTACCAGAGTGCAGCTGGACAGGTAACGACGCTGCTCATGGCCTTTACAGGTGACATTCATTTCCGAGTCTTTAACTTTACTTGAGATGGCTTCACTGTTGTTCCTGTCTCGCCTTACAAACCACACTGTGTACTCATGAGGCACCGGATAAGACACGAGGTCAAAGTTCAGCTCCTCAGTTTTATTTCCAAACGTGACTAACCCCAAGTCAGTGATTGAAACTGGTCTAGGTTTGCCTGTCAAACAAACAAACATAATAATAATAGCAACATGTACGTAAAACATACCTTTACCTTATCTTATTCGGTGTGGGCAATAAGTACAGTGTCCATAAACTGTTTGTCTCACTCTGTGGAAAAAAAATTAACTTTACCGCGAACTATACATAATTTGATCAGCAGTATTTCTGTTTTCCACTTACATCTGACATAAAGATCTAGATCAGCTGAAGTGTTTTTATTGGACAGAGTAGAATATGTATTCTCTGCATAACAGTTGTATGTGGCCGCGTCTTCACAGCGAGCGACGAACGTGTAGTTTCCAGAAGACGAGTCGCTCCATACCACAGTACTGTTGTCGAGACTGTAGATGTGAACCGTTGGTGTGGGTCGGCCGTCTGACTCGCACACAAACTTGACAAGATCGCCTTCCGTTACTGTCTGATTTAACAACTCCTCTCTACCTCTTGCACAAAGTCGCGGGGTTCTGGCGGCGTCTGTAAACACGATCAAACAAGCAATTTGAAGATAACACATCTTTAGAGGATGAAGTCTTAAATAACCATTTTAAGCGACCTTTTTACCACAGAGACAGGTCACTAGAAAGCACTGCAGTGAGTAAAGATGTTTATGGTTTGGTGCAGATATACTACAAAGACAATTCCGAGTACAGAGTTGGAGGCAAAGAATAAGAAGCAGCTTCACGTCTGCAAAGTGTTTAAAAGCTCAAGTTGTGGTTTTAATTTGAGGGTTGGGGTTCAGGTGATGGTGATATTAGTGTTGTTGTGGCGAGATAAGCTATTTTGTGATGATGATGAAAAGAACTGTTTCATGGCTGCAGACAAGAAGGGTTCAGCCTTATAGCAAATTCATAAAATTATGCCAGAGCCTCTTTTTTTCTTGCGCTTTGCTTGTTTACTTACATCCCACTTGAGCCGTGTACTTGGAGCCTCGAATCGTCTCCTTCCAGATGACGTCACAGCTGAACCAGGTATTATTGTGATCTAAAAGGGTCAATGTCTGCCTATAAACTATTTCATGTTTCTCAAGAGTATGTTTGTCGTCTCTGATTTTTTTGCTGCTTGTCTTGTTACCCATGATCCACGTAAGAAATCCTGCTGGTTGTCCCAGAGAAGCAGTGCTACAAGTACAGTTGATCTCAGTGTTTTCTAACACGTACGGCTGTGGATAACAGTATGCAGTCGGCCGCCTGGGTCTTTCTAAACAAAAATCCAAAGAAAATAATTAAAATAAGGACATGGTCGGAAACTTTGACTGTTCTACACATTGCTTTATAGTACACAAATATAAAGTCAAGATACTTATCATTTGTAAACTTCTCAAACAAGAAAAAAATCAGTAAAACGGGAAAAATACATGGAGGGAGAACGGAAACAAATAAAGAAGAAAGGAAGAAAGGAAAGAAATAACTGAGAAGGAAAATTTAGAAAGGAACACAGGCAAAACTTTGCTGGAGTTGAATATTTTCAAGCGGTATTTTTGTGACTGTAAAGGAACAAATAAGAACTACGATGAAAGTTGTTAGTTATATGGAAACTTCACACGCGTTTGTATCTAGGTGCGTAAATTGTTTTCCTAAGTAAAAAGGAGTCCAGTCGTGTTCTACTGTAGCGTCTGTGTGCGTATTTCCCAAGTTAGTCTGTGTTTTTCCATAGTTCCTAGCGAAAGATGTCGATTAAAATGCGTACATGATGCGATCGCCACTAAGCAGGTAAATATGTACTCACCAACTGTGAACCGTTTTCCCCCTGTACTGTATGTAACATTTCGCATACCAGGTGAGACAGACACTGAATAACTATAGATCCCTTCCTCTACTGGCAGGGTTGAGTTGAAGTGACAGGAACCCAGCACCTTCAAATCGCTGTTTGAGATCTTCTCGTTGGTCGGTGAGGTCACAATTGTCACAGTTTCAAGGACTGAATTTTGTGACTGAAAAAAGGCGTTTAATAATCTAGTTAGTATTTGAATGAGGGAGGAAAGACATCCACATGGTTTGAAGAAAAGCAGTAACTGGTATTTCCTCTAAACAGCCCAGTTAGCCGCACAGTACTTTTGAACTATGGGGCAGCAAACTGGGATATCATTTGCTAACGTTCACAAAATCAGCAAGACAAGGTACATTATTTAAGGACGTTTTATCGTCCAGTTGATGCTTTGATTGATCAGTGGGTTTTCATTACATTATGTAGGCCTATGTCATAAAGTTTGGTGTTTTGTGCACAATACTGCTCAGTTTCTTGCCATTTCCGTTCAGCACTCAGAAAAATTAAAAGAGACAGTGGCGACAACTGACTTATATTCACGTTGACTTATATTGCTGACAAAGCGTTGACTATAACCTAGCAGAAAGTAGACAGAAAACTACCTTGAAATTAAAAAAAAAATCATTGTTCACAATGATGTATTTAGCACTTGCCTTATTGTAATCTCGATTAAGGTGACACTTGTAATTTCCGCGAGAGGAGAACATGTCCCCAATGTCACATGACACATTGACAGACCATGCCATAGCGGACGCTGTACATTCCACACGCACTGGTGGGTCTGGTGAGTTAGGGGGTCAGTAAAGACAACACTCATATCACAATCAAGATCAGCTTTTACATACGGCTGTTACAGTACATAAGGCAAAGTCAAGATGTTCCCCGATAACAGCATTTTACCAGGTTTAACCATGACAATGTTAACAAACTCATGAACTTTAAACATGTCATGGTATCAAAACTATTACTGGAAAATGTGGGGGAAAATTCCTAGGGACCAACTATAGTCGTTTCTAATGTATACTGTTGGTTCTGCACGTGATTTCTGAAGAATCGAGAACGCTAGAAGCAATACTTACACACATAGTCGAGTCCACAGTGAGCTGACAGGTTATCTGGATTAACGCCAACACACTCCAGACTGCCGTTCCGAAGCTGGACATACTTATATAACGTCATGTTGTTAACAGGGTTGATGGTCATCGTGCTAGTGTGAGAGTCGATACGTCTTGTTGTGAGAAGTTCGCCAAAGGTGTATTCCTGAACACATTTTCCATCACATGATGACAAGAGGAGTGGAGTCCCACTGCCATGGCGTAATCTCCACTGTACCTTCCCCTCAGCCGTGCAGATGAAGCTGGTTGAGTGATTATAAAATATTTCCCTGATGCCCTCCGCACCGCATGGCGAAAGGCTCACACCTGTAGGAAAGTAATAATAGAGATACTTTGGAATATTTAATGTGTTTCGTGGAAGTTTAATCATCTCCTTTAGAGATGTGGGGCAGAAGGAGGTGGCGGAAATTATGCACAAGGACCAATAGCAGAGGGCGCAAAATAAGCTTGGGAAAAATCTAGTCTTGGTTTTTCAAGCAAACGTTACAACACATTTGTGTGTGGCTGTGTACAGTTTCATCTGTGACAGCGGTATTTGTGTCGGCATACATCTCTCTCTTAAGCAATGTGTAACGATATTGCTATGGACTAGAGGCAGCAGCTGCCTAGTAAGGCTAGCCTTTCAGGGCCACCCAGGTGCTGGGCGATACGTCCGAAAGGTGATACGGCGGCCTGACACTGCACTGGACATTAGTTTTACGACGAGCCCCTTTAGTACTGGTGGGAAATCAGCCCCCCTGCAACTAACAGCTGTCGGGCTAGTGGAACTCGAGACTAATGACCAAAGCGCTCAGCTCGAGTGACCCGAGGGGGCGTCGTAGATCTGTCCAGTCAGCGGTCCGCAGGCAGCGGGCAGACCAGCACCTGGCCCCATAAATCAGAATGCCTGGGCACGATGACCGGCACTTAACCAGGCCGTGCCAGCAAGTTGGACACACAGGCTTTAGAGAGAGAGAGGGGACACACAAGCCTTCACAGAGAGACTTGGGCGGACGCAGAGAGAATGCCGTAGAACTAGGCGAAGCTGCGAACTAGGAAGGAAGGCTAACCTTTGAGGCCTTTATGTTGGAGCTAGCGACTGCCAGTTCCAACAGTTATGAGGCAGAAAGAGACTAGGGCTAGAATGTAAACACAACGAGCAGAGGTCCTCTATTGATAGCAAGAAGTAGCTAGACCTGTGGCCACTTATTATGATGATTTGTAACCTGGAGTAGTCCCTCGGCCAGCCAAGCAGAAAAGCAGTAAATAAAAACTCTTAGACCTTGTTCGTCGGCCTCGGTTGTCGGAGAGTGTGAGCCTGAGGGGTATGATGTAACAAATGTGTGTGTGTGTAGTGGGGTAGGTGGGTGGCTGGGTGATTTGGTGTCTGGGGGTGGGGGTGGGGGGCGTGCGCACGTTTTAACAATGTAGACTACAGTTGTCTTATTTTGGGGGATGAATTGCAGTCTTATACGTAAGAGTTCCTTCGAAGCCATTATTCAGAAGTTTATAAGTATGCTCTCTCACAAAGACGGAAATGGACTTAACCCATATAACAGAACTTGTGACCCACCTTTACTCGTCAGTCCAGTCAGACCAACACCTTTAATTTCTGTCACATTTTCACGAAAGCGCTACTAAGCTTATAAACTTTAGCATCATTCTATTGTATGCTCATTTTACTTATATTGAGTCATCTCAACATGGTGTACGCTTTCAGACAACCGACCCGATGCCGACGAAAAAGTTCTAAGTGTTTTTATTTCATACTTTCCATCATAGCCTTCTCTAACCCTGCTTTCATTCTCTCCCCTCTGGTCTTTCTCTCTAAGGCAGCCCAGCCCAGAAAAGGGATTCGTGAGCTTCCTTAACCCCACATCTGTGCCTTTTCGTTGTCGGTCCCTCTGGCTGGCACGGCCTGGTTATATCCAGAACGGACGCGCCCGGCATCCTAATGGGTGACGCCAGTTAGACGCTGGTCTGGGCACTGAACGCTGATTGGACAGAGTTGTGACGTTGTTTGGGGTTACTCGAACTGGGCACTTATTGTCGTTAGCCTCGGGTCTCCGTCAACCCTAAAGGTCGCTGGTCGCTGACTAGTAGAACTAACTAACTAAAGTTGGTAGAACTAACCAAACGACTGTTCATTGTAGCCAGCCAATTGCCTACCAGCTATTAGTTGATTTCGCCGTAGAAATGATGTCCAGTGCAGCATCAGGCCACCCTATCACCTTACGGGCTGCCCCCAACACGTGACTGGTTCTGGAAACGTCACACGCAAATTGTGCCTCTCGTCATGTGACGGGAGAAGTACTGGGCCGGTATCAATATCGTTACAATCATTACTTACTGAAAAGTGTACTTTGCCTCAAAATACAATTTGAGATTAAAAGTACTTTATTTGTTTCTTTAATTTCAATTACATAGGGAGAATGAATTTTTATATTGCTGTGGTCTGGCTTTATAACTAATAGGTTCATTCTACTTCACACTAACTTACTTCAACACATCTATAGCAAATGTTCGGATAATTTTGCCCGGTCACGTTAATGACTATAATTTAAATAATGTGAATGTTTTACCTGTGACGTATGGTGAGCCAAGCACAAGAAGAAAAACAGACGCCGTCCACAATGTTTTCACTGAAATGTTCCCACTGTGAAACTTGTTACACATCCTTTTCGATTGTATTTTACAGACATACTCCACGCGCGTTACGTATAGACTACATTAATCTAAGATCGTTTATTTCAAGTGCATCCCAATAGACACTAGTGAGAGGCAAGGCAGTCACAACACTGAACAGGCTAGAAAAGCTTCCCTGTCGGTATTTTCAGATTAATTAAACATCTCGACGAGTGTGTGAAACCCAGAAGCTTTACTTTCCGCTTTATGTATGCGCGATTCAGCCTGAAACTGATGTGGACGCTATCAGGCCTTTTATTGTATAAGTGTGTAATCTGACTAACACCGTCACACCCCTTGCTGTCAGTTGCCATAATTTAACGTGACCTGATTGTTAATGTTAAATGGTACGTTCATGTCTTGGTGTAGTCGCCGACACACGCAGACACATAGAAACGATTATTTTGTGATTCATGAAACTGCCCTATGTTGTGGTTGTCTTTGGATCCTAGTTGTCAGCACTCGCTTAGTGAGTGGGCTGATTACATTTAATAGGGATCCTTTGTGTGCACACGTGTACCGAGGTTTAGCTGTGTGAAGACTAGCGACGTTATAAAGAAAGGGATGGCAGATCTTTTTTTTTTTTTTGAGGATCTGTCAAGTTCGTTTCTTTCGACCCTTTCTATGCTACGTGTTTGGGTACGGTAAGCTCCCTTGGGCACATGTGTCTGCATAGGGATATGTTGAGCGTTTCAAGTACTTCCCGTTGGAGTGAGTATTTTGTGCCTTAGTAAAGTTTAAACGCCCACCCAGTCCCCGTTGATGGCACGAGATTTTTTTCTTTCCAGGCATACAGTTAGTTAAATCGCATATTTGTTTGGCTGCCTGTATCAAGAGACTCCTGTATCCGATGTAAGCTAGGAGTCACGTGGTCAAAACCTCACGCGACCAGGCTAGGAAAGGCCATGTTTAAGTGTAGCTGGGGGGTCGAATTTCCACATGATACGCTACACGCCTTGATCGCATGTACTTTGTTTAAAGGATATAAGGTTAAATGTAAAACAAGGGTACTGTACCAAGCTAAAAAGGGACAAAGGGGAAGACAATCTACACGTTTCGGGGCACTGCCCCTTCATCAGGACGACACAAACACGACGAAAAAACGAAAAAAAAAGAAGAAAAAGACTTAGCTTCAGTGGATGTTCCATTTAATATTGTCACGTCGGGCCGTACCTTAACTTATTGGACTTAACTTCTTCAGAATTACTGGACAAACCTTTATGGTGATCTCGTAAATGTAAATTAATTGAGCAATCGTCACCAAAACCTTTACTGCCTCTTGTCAATGATTTTTACACCAAAGGGTGACGACGCTATGAAATAATGTGAATAACTAGAGAAATCTACCGAGGGAAAAGATTCTCATACGTTCGCTCAGTCTCACACAGGCAAAACACTACTAGCTCAAGAGCCCCCACCCTCGTAAAAGACACAACTGCAGCGAACCGTTATTCAACATATATTTCAAACACTAACTGGCTCGACAACATCAAATATATCTACAAATTATTTACAGAGAATCACCTTGCTCGTGTCTAGGGTAAGACGCTGCCTGATTACGTCATACCACGTGAAAACAGACAAAGGAGATAATCAAACCAAAGCTAGAGGGGAAATCAAACAGCAAACGGCCTATGATCCCGCTCTAATCACTGAATCAATAAGTGAACACCAACAGAGCTCCTACTCTTGTCACTACTGAAACAACTGCTTTTCCGTAATACACAGATACAATAAGTGACCGACAACAGAGCTTCTATTCTTGTCACTAGTGAACCAACTGCTTTACTGTAATACATAGCTCTAAAGCTATTCAACGACCAACAACGAAGCCATGACAACGGAACGACAGTGGATATAAGGTTAGACAAAGGTGGTTACAAATGAAATGGTATTTTGAGAACACTAGATGAAGAATTCCGTTTTCCTGATCTGTCTTCTATTTGACATTTGGAATGATTTTCCATTGTTTCCTTCTTTGGTGTCTGAAAGTGGGCTTCGTATCATTTGAGGCAGTTAAGACGTTTTCTCGATTTTAGAGTTTGATATTAAGTTTTGCAATTTTTTAAAAAGAAAGTTGTTTTATTTTTATGGATATGAGTGTAGTTTTGTAATTTTTACAGCTCTGATTTATAGATTAAAAACACACACACACACACAACCACACACACACACACACATCTTCCCGGAAATTTGGTGGCCGACACCATTAAAAAGTTAAACTGCCGCGACTGGTTTCTGGTAATAACTTGAAAGATGTGTCCCTACATGTGGTCTGTCACTTGAGAAATGCTAGATTTACTCTTCAAATTACACGCTGAAGAGCAAAATGACATTGTTTCGCAAATTTACTATGATAAAGTGGATGAAGACAAGAGTATTTGTGCCTTAAAGACCCAAGAAAGTGATTACGAAGAGAAAAACGTGCCGGCACGTGTAGAAAAACAATGTCGTGACACTGTACAAGGAATGGCGAGGACTCTTTGATTTCTTCAACTTCAGTTGTGTTTCCATCAAAGGATTTTACAAATTATGGAACAAGGTCCAAGACACACGGTAAGAAATGAGTTTTCTTTATTTATTGTAGTTCGATAATATGTTTAAATCATTTTTCTATTGTTTTGGGGGATTTTTTAATGTATTTTTGAAAAAAGGCTAAAAATCCTGCGGCCACGGGGACGGTTCGAGCTACGAAGGGTGCGTCAAGATTGGATGCCCTAGGAGATTTTGAGTTGTATTTTAAAAAAGCGCGATGAGAAAAAAAGTCTGCTAGACTAAATTTTCCACGAATCATACACTACAAGCTGTTCACGAACTGTTCTTTTCGTTCTTCTGTCTTCTGTGCATGTCACTTTGCTTTTACACAATGGAGTGCAATGATACCGAGGTGGTTCGTGTCGGGAACGCCTAGTACAGTTTACTTTAAAAAGAAAGACAGGAAATATGGAGTTCAGCCAGAAGGTCAGCGACAGTTCGAACTGTCAAGAGTGACGAGGTCTTCCTGTGTTGCACTGCGACTTTAAGAACAAAAGGTACTGCATAGGCAAAAAAATGTTCTCGAACAACCAGATATTATGGGATTTAGTCATCACGTGACCGGATAGTATATTAGGGCCGGCAGCACCCCCAAATCTTTGCTTGTCCATTTTACACCATGCAGTAACATAAAAAAATCTATGACGTTAGC
Organism: Lanistes nyassanus; assembly: GCA_004794575.1. Lineage (NCBI taxonomy): Eukaryota > Metazoa > Mollusca > Gastropoda > Architaenioglossa > Ampullariidae > Lanistes > Lanistes nyassanus. The sequence goes on along the minus strand of SMGT01002386.1, from coordinate 6,581 downwards.
AAGCCCGTGGTCGTCTATCTGTAATATTACGAGTTGTCACGCCACCAGAAAGACGAATGTAACATAGCCCGCCACCACAAACAGAAATTCACGACCACCTCACCACACAATAGCTGCAAGTCAGCAATGTCACGTCACCACGCACTCTTCCATAACTTCAACGCCTGCACCTGTTTGGTCTCAATAAGATTTTAATAGTCAGCACGGCGTTCCATGGCGTGACGGTTAACATAAATTTTACCAACTCCGTCTCACACTTTTCCACCTACATGCGTCTACCTGTCTCTACATCCGTCTCCTACCTCCATCTGATTGTCCCCCTTCCCTCAGTCCTTCATCCTCCCTAACTATCTGTCTCTATATCCATCTCCTACCTCCATCTAATGGTCTCCCTTCCCTCAGTCCTTCATCCTCCCTGTCTGTCTCTATATCCATCTCCTACCTCCATCTGATGGTCTCCCATCCACTGGCCCCACAAAGGCTTATATAGTCCCTCCTCCATGGCAGGTGTTGAATGCTCGTGGTCTGCATGCGTGGTTATGATGGACAGCTACACCCCTGGTGACCTTAGTGTGCCGTGAATGTTTTGGTTAAGGTTGTCTCTGTATGGGTTACATGAGTGGCTATGATGGACAGCTACACCCCTGGTGACCTTAGTGTGCCGTGAATGTTCTGCTTCATGTTGTCTCCGTATGGGGTTACATGAGTGCGGGACGGCTATTGTCTGACCTGTCAATTTTGTCCGTCCTTCAGTTCGTGGGATTTTAGTCTGCATCTCTGTTGTACATAAAATGTGCTGCACTTGTATTATAGTCTATTTCTAAATAACCTACAAGGGACGCATATTGTTACATATCAAACGTGACAAGGGTCTTATAGCAAAAACTCGAAGTATAGTGATAGGTTTCAAGTCTGAGAACTGGAAGCCGAAGTAACAGAATTGGAGCTCTGTTGTTTAATGTATTTCCCCGAGAGGTTATACATTTCGAGTAACTATTGCAGAGTCGAGCTCTGGTAGTTACGGGTTGAAGATTGAGTTCGCGTCCGCTAGAGCGTCTAGGGCTTACGGACAGTAGCGCTAATGAGGGCACATTTATAGACCTCGTAGGGTTCTACGGATTTGCCGAGTTTGTCCCTGATTCCAGAAAGCCAAACGACAAAGAACACAAGTTGAGAAGAAGTTAATACTCTTGTCTGAGTATACATGAAACATCAACTTACGACTGCAAGTAAGAGAGACTGAATTGTTACATTGACGAAACATTGAAATATTGGCTTGCTTGAGAAGAACTTAAGAAAAATATTCGTCAACTACGACTGGACCAGTGGGTCGTATCATCACCCCTCTACATATCGTCATCTTCCAAAACATCGCCTGTCTTCAATTTCACCGCCGTCTTCAGTATCCTCGCCTGTCTTCAGGATCATTGCCATTCTCCATACGTCGTCGTAAACGTCTTCGACTTCTGAATTACAGGAACTTGTCTGGCACTAACGTTTAGGAGTGAACTGTGGATACTAGTGTATTGCATCTCGTCGTGCGGAACTGTACAGGAACAGTACTCGTTTTATCGACCAAGAACCTTCTGTTGGATTGTGTGACTGAGGAATATATCTAATTAGTGTGTGTGGGATTATGAGATGAACGTAAGTGTTTTATACTCATTTGAATACACTCGTATTCTTTTGAAGTAAAAGGTGAAAATAGATCCACACTTGTGTTTCTTTCGGGTGGACTGAGGCGTCTAACAAATTTCGAACATGAACACGCATTCAGACGTACCACACACTATCAATAAACTACATTAAAAAGAGACAAAAGTTGTTTGTTAATCTGGCTTCTGACAATTTGGTTCATGACAGTTAGGTCTGCAGAGCTAACACTGGCAGTCAGTCCCTTCACTCCTCCTCTCGTATTATCAAGACAAGAAAGAAGCTCGAGGACATAACTATAGTTTATATTAGAAATACACGCGCAGGTACCACAAGGGCTACAATCGACCGAATGAATTCACCAGCGTCTGCCACGCAAAAAAATGAAACCTTAAGTTTACCCTTAATGGTCAACAACGGGACACAATGTAAAACGGACAAAACTCGCCCCCCAGTCCACAGGCGCTACTACTGAAGACAAGGAAACTTACAATTAGCAAGTTTATTGCAACAAACCCAAAGAATACTTCACAGACAAAAATATTCAGCAACAATTTCCAGCTCGAGCCTTACTTCTGTAGGTGAGAGACGTGACTTGCTGTTCTCACAGACTTCTTAGCAGCGAACTATCTAAATACTATCCCTCCATAATAATTAAAAAAAGATTTGAAACGATTTGTTACAAGTCGTATATGAGTGTGCCTAGGCGAGTCTACTAAACTCTCTTACCTTGCAAACATTGAGTGAATTTATATTGATCGCCGCTGTGCACTACCCTACCGTCCCCTTACAAACGAGGAGGATTGGTTGGGTTTTGGTTGTTTAACATCGCCCAGCAAACTGGGTGAATATCCGGACAGTGGACTACAGGGAGTATGGCTATACACTGACAGAAACACCAGACTGATAGCTGCAGTAAGATGGCCAGTGCGGACAGGCAGTTTAATGTGCGAGGAGATGGCCGAATGGAATGTGGACATTGTATAAGATGCGAAAATCGAACCACAGTATCTTAGAAATCAGTCTTAGAAAACAACTCATTCGGCCAAGGGCAGGTGGCGCTTATTCTAGCCATAAGAAATTGCACCGTGACGTCCATCTCGGGCCTTGCAGTACGGTTAGAATGAACAGAAGCCACTGAAGTATATCATAACTGAATGGATAAAGCACTTTTTTTTAATTCTTCTTCCAGCCATCGTGGTACGGGAAGTGTTTAAAAACTAAATGTCACAAAGATTAGTTCACCCGCAGTATAAGTGCACAGCTTTCTGTGTATGCGAAGACGACGCAAAATTCTTGACCTTGAAGTGCTGCTTGGAGGCTATCGCTATGACAGGAAAAACCGTCTCTGCCAAGAAACACCGAAGTAAAAATCAAAGTCTTCCGTACGATGTTGATGAGATAAAGAAAACAACCAAATACTAAAAATCTGTTGTCTGCTGGCGGCAGTATGAGTGGATGAGGTAGGGTTACAAGTGGTCCAGATTTTAAACATGAATTCTGAGAATGATAATAATAAACGGAATTATGGAAACAAGTGAAAATCTATTTCCTTCTGGAATATCCAAGCAAAAATCCACGGGTTTCTGGAATAGGTCGAAATACTCGTTTCTTGACAACAGATTCATATGTGTATGTAGTCTATTTCGTTCAGAGATCGAGAAAAATATAAATAGTGGACAAATTACTCCATAGCAGTTACACACACACACACACACACAAGCTTCAATATAGAGAAACCGAAAACTGCTGTAAACGTCAACAGATGATGCATGTGAAAAAATGCAATTTCATTGAGTTATGGTTTCGTGCTCATCAGCCGGCGACGCGGAGGTCTGCTGGTGAACAGTTTTTGAGTTCCACTTTCACAACTGGTGGATCAGTCAAAGGTACTGGTGATCTGGGGGAAAAACCAGAAAGATTGACTATAAAATTTGTTTCACACGGTAGCATCCTATAATTTACGACACGCACGGAATATGACAGCATTTAAGACCGTCTTGATATAGTTTAGTTCGAACTATATATATATATATATTGGACTGGTTTATGTTTTGATTTCATTTCATACTTTTTTACATGAAAGCATAATTTATGATAAGATTTCAAACTTTCGTTATCTAAGTTAAAAGCCACTCTAATCCCGAGGGTCAGACTACACCTTCCTAGATATTCATATCCAGTAATTACATACACGTCTTCATTTCACAATGTTACCTCTCTTGGAAAGATATACCATGGTGTATGTGCTGATACGTCGGTCGATCGCACATTTTGTTACAGTACTATGAACATTGTCTTTTAACTAGACAACAGAGGGGTGGGAGGGGGCAAACCTAATGCTCAAGTGGACACAAGTGTCTAAAGTCTTTGGATAATTAACATCGAAAGAAAACAGGTGAATTTACTGTCACACCTGAGCTAGACTTTTGTAGGAAAATACATTTAAAGCGAAAGTAGATACTTCAAAAACATTCAGTATATCTTGTGGGGATGTGAAATTGTTAAAAGCTTTTCGAGAAACCTGCAGGAACTTTTAATAGATGCATGGCGATTAATCGCATACTTTTGAATGACCATCTTGTACTTTCTGGATGTAGTACAATTTTTGAAACGGATCTTTGATCTGATTTTGCCCCTTGCTAAGTCATAGGTCTGCTCATGTAAAATGCAAAAAGATAAACCTCTATTACAGCAATTTATTCGAATTTTAGAACACAGATATGAGACTCAAAATTGTCATGCCAACATCGAAATGCAATACCATAAATTTGCTGAACAATGGCGCCCATTTGTCCAATTAGTGAATGAAATATGCTGCTATATCCAAATTGTATATATCTCTACAGATGCACTGATAACGTAGACTGTGTGTAAATTGTGTTGACAATATTAATTTTTGCTGCTGTAGTATACTACTTCCAGCTTTAGCAATAAACAGGGTTATTGCCAATAATGCTTTGGCATAATGCTTTTAACCGCTTTTGCTTCACTCGTGCACAGAGTTTTCAAATCAAACTTCTCGTTTGGCTATGACCGCTTAAGTGACTCTCACTCAAGAAAAAACATTTACGTGTTACGGATATTAGCGCTAGCTAGGAAATTTCGTCTCGTTTGTAATTAGCGCTGTCTTTCGTACCAAAGGTTGGCCCATACTCTTTCATACTGTCCGTCCATATCTTACTGACAGAGAAAGATACTGTGGGGATGATTACATTTAGCATTTTTGCATAGCAAATGCAGTTTCAGTTCTGTGACGCCCATCAATGCAGAAGCATGCTTCCGTCCTTTCAAAACACCACATAAGCCTATAATTACAGCTAATCTTCTAGAAACATAGGCCTATACCTTTGTTGACAAATGACCACATGGCTTATAGTACGAATAACGGATACTACCGAGGTACAATACACTTCAATGGGAACGTTGAAATGTTCGAAACAACGGTAGATAAGAAGAAAGAGATAACAACAAGGTTTTCGTAGCTGGTGTGGAGAGAGAGAGAGAGAATAGAACTGTAGCGCCACTGTGTACACACGCTCTGTCGAGAAGTCAGTGAGTACAAAGTAGGCCATAAAAGGTCAGAAGAACTAAATTATGTACTGTTCGCCTAATCACGGCGCAGATGTCCTGTGTGTTGCAACACATTTAAGTCCCTTTTCTGTAGTTAGCAGGACAATCTGAAGCAACCAATCTTTTTTCGCCTGAACACATCTATGTTGGAAATGAGAGTATAAGTTCAAGACAAATCACAAAACATGGATATTCTTCGAATAGATCCACTCCTTATGGAATTATCGTTTGTTGTGATACATCAGTGCACTTTACATGGACGTAGAAGGAAGCAATTCAAACATTTAAAACAACATTCAAACCTCAGCAAGCTATACAAATCCGCTCGCCTAATTTGCAGTGAACTAGAGGGAACTTAAAAGACGACAACCAGTCATGGCATATCCGGTTGTAAGTAGTGGTTTTCATGTATACCGATATGAACCGAAACACGTCGTGGTGTAGCCCTTATGAAGACTCTTTGCATTAGATCCAGCAGCCAATGAAGGCATTGTACTGATGATAGAATCAGTAAACAGGAGAGAAAGAGAGTACAGATGAACTGACTCGGTAAAGTTAGATCTAAGAAGAAAGCATTGAAATGCCAGGCTCCAGGCACAAACGTACGCCCACAGATCAAGGTTTCTGCATCATGACATCTCCCGTTTTGTTCAAAGATGTCATCCTTCCTGCTGTTACACAACAATCGTCAGGTTCACATCGGGATCTGGCTCTTAACAGTTCGCTCCCTTGACTATCGATGTTATAACATCGGCGCCATAGTGACCTTGTTTCTATTTATATCACATTAAGCTTTCTCAGTAAAAACTGTTTTTTCTTGCGAAGTTATCATTAGACATGATTAAAGTTTTGAAGTTTGTCACTTAAATGTAAAAAAATGCTACTTTTGTGTTTTCAAACCACCATAAAGTGAGGCTATGCCAAACTCGCGACCATCTTGTTTTGGGCAGTGCTTTCAAAGTCGAATATCTTGTAAATATGAGCAGTTCTGAGCTCAGAGTTGATAGTTTTTACTCAGAAGATAAGTCATTTGAGATTTCTGATAAGGATATTGAGGAGATCGATGATGTTGAAAATATTTTTTCAAACTATCATATTGCAACTGAGTAAGCCTTCGTTTCCTTCTTATTGATATCACATAGTTCGTCAAAAAGATAAAGATAACTTACAATTTTTTTTACCCTGTTTGTCATTTTCACAATTCTGTGTTTTTGTATCCTGGCAGCTTTTATCCACCCTAAAACATTTTTTTGTGTGGTTCATGCATTACTGATATCGACTGTTGTTGATATGTTGTGGATGTTGTAAACAGCTAATAAGAGAACTGCAGTAAGGTTTAGAAGAAGCAAAACACA
>SMGT01002385.1:0-18245 GCA_004794575.1 Lanistes nyassanus | reverse complement strand
ATGTTTGTGACTTTTAGACTCTACCAGAACTGTGTTTCCAAAATAAAGGTCATGGATTGTTTCAGAACCTCGTTTAAAATTTACTAGATCCGTTTTATCTTCATTAAATTTTACATTCCATAGTTTGGCCCACCTTCTTATTTTCTGTAGGTCTGATTCCAGAGTTTTTTTTTTTTTCCTATCATCAGGATTGTTGAGTTCTAAATATATGCTGGTATCGTCGGCGAAGAGTTTAATTGTTGGCTCGATTTCTGTTGTGATATCATTAATATATATCAAGAATAGGAGGGGACCCAAGACAGACCCTTGGGGAACTCCTGTTGGTACATTTAGATAACTAGAAGTTTCTCCCTTACTGACCACAGCTTGGGAGCGACCCGAAAGGTAATTTTCCAGGAAAGACAGTAGTTTCCCTCTAATTCCAGTTGCTTTTGATTTATGAATTAGACCCCTATGCCATACTTTGTCAAAGGCTTTTGATAAGTCAAAAAAGATAGCTGGGGTAGTTAATCTTTTATCTAAATTAGAAGCCAGGTCGTTGTAGATGGATACAAGTTGGAAGACAGTGGAATCCCCCTTGATAAAACCAGACTGATCAGGAGAGATACTATTATTTTCAGTAAGGAATGTATATATTCGATTATGTATACACCTCTCAAGTAGTTTGCCCACACAGCTTAACAAAGATACAGGCCTATAGTTCGTACATTCCTCCTTGTTTCCTTTCTTAAAGATAGGCGGGACGTGTGCAGTCTTCCAACAGTTGGGAAAAGTCCCTTCGTCTAGGCAACGGTTGAAAAAAAGTACGTGGGGAGGCAATGAAGTCTATAGCCTTAACTAGTAGTTTATTGTGGATTTGGTCGGGTCCAGTAGATTTTTGTTGATTTAGGTTACGGATTACATCGTTAACTTCGCCCACAGTAAAGATAATTTCTTGTAGTTCTCGATTTTTAAACGGGGTGTCGGGAAGTGGATCCTTGTTACCAGTTAGTGTACATTGTTCAACAAAGTATTCGTTTAGAGCTGTGGCTTTTTCTACATTAGTGGAGGATGTAATGCCGTTATAGACTAAGGGGGGTATCTCATCTTTGGACAGGCCTTTTTTTTTTTTTTACTTAAAAACGTCTTGACCATTTTCCACCACTCCTTAGTGCCAAATGTTTGCGGATCAGAGACTCTGTTGTTAATTTCCATTAGGTAGTCGTGCTTTCGGGATCTAATTTTCGCAATAAGGTTGTTTTTAAAGCGCCGGAAAACCTCCCTGTCGTGGGGGTTTCGGCTTTTCTGTACAGTCTGTTCCTTTCCTTGATGCAGTATTTAATTTCCTGTGTCATCCACGGAGTATCGTTACTGCTGACGCTTACTGTTCTTACGGGGAGGCACTGTTTGGCTACGTCCATAAGTATATCAGCGAATGTATTGGCAGTTTGGTTAATGTCTCCAGTCATTAAAAGATTTTCCCAGTTGGTCCCTGTAACAGTGACCTAAATTTATGGGGGTCGAGTTTGCTGTAAATTAGTATCTTCTTTTTAAATGAGTGTTTTACCTTGGCGTGTGTTTTCAAGACGGCGCATGGTACGCTGTGGTCGCTACAGAATGGTGGAAGTACGTCTACGGATGTGATAAGTTCTCGGCATTGCGTGATAATATGGTCTAAGCAGGTACGCGATGTAGGTGTGATTCGGGTTGGTGCGTTAACGAGTTGTTGTAGCTGGTATAGGTTAAGAATGCTTAGATAATGCTTAGACGGTGCGGTGAGCCAGTCGTTGTTTAAGTCCCCTAAGATGATAAATTTCATAGTTGTACTGTTAACCTTGTCTATGCTTTCTCTTATTAAATTCCAGTAGGACACGGGTTGGTGTGGTGAGCGGTAAAAGCAACCGATGAGTAAACTTTCCCTGCTGACCTTAATCTCGACCCATACGGCTTCTAAGTTACGCACTTGGAGATCGGGGCGTGGCTTGCAGGATACGTCACTCCTGACGTAGATGGCAACGCCGCCGTGCGCATCGGGGCGGTCAAGATGAATGAGGTTGTGGAAACCCGGGATCTGAAGTGCGGTCTCGTTTTGAAGGTTGGGATTTAGCCACGTCTCGGAAATAGTTATAACATCATACTGATGTGATTCCGCGGTCAACAGGTCAATATGTTTGATTAAACTTCTGATGTTGACATGGATTACGCGGAGGTCGCCCGCTCCGTTCGGGCCAGGGTTGGTTTCCACGTTTCCTGATCTAAGCAGTAGTTGTTTGTGGACAGGTGAGAACACGGCGTTCGAGGACAGACTGGTGGAGGTATCTGCCGACTGAGTAGTGCTCTTGTCTGATCCTGCAGACTGAGTGAACACACCGTCAACACGGTCTGGAGTCGGTGTAAGGAGTATGTACACAAGAAGTGCTAGTGCTGGTTTGCGTTGTGATGGGGCCTTGCTAAAGTACAATAAACAAAACGGCAAGAAAGTCGTTTGCGAAAGAAAAGACAGTTTTCTGCATCTTAGCACCGCTATAAAGTGAAAACCGCCAATCCTGGCTCTGTACAATGGAGTGTCGATACCCATTATGTAATGAATCCAATTATCATGATAAACAAGAGAGCCAGGGTACTTGTTCCATTACAACCGTTCCCGCATAGAGCCTTCTTTGTGTAGCCGGGTATTAGGAACCCACAGAAGACAGGTTGAGAATACATGTAAGAGGTAGGTGGGATAGAAGAGGTATGAATGGCGCAAATTATAAAACGCAGGTAAATTTTAAGGAGCATTGGTATAAACAAAGTTAATGCAAAACAAAGAAAAAATATGCAAATGAAAAGGAGATAAAAACGGAAGTGAGAATGCGCAGTAGCTATGTGAGCGCATGAGGTTTTTGCTCCGGTTTGACTTGCTGACTTCGACGTGTCCAGTTTTCTACCGATTGTGTTTGCAGCCGATAAGGGACAGTGACCAGGCGATGAGATGCGATGTTTATGTATCCTACCCTAGATCCATATGCTGTGGTGTATGCGATGTTCATATTCAAAATCCAAAAGAACTCAGTGGCGTTCTACATAGAGAATAGACATATATAAACAATGGTACGACTGGAATGATAGCAGTAAAACCAACAAAGTTCGGAAGCATATTGTGGCCCGAGTATTTTCAAGTTTCAGCATGAGATGTCCACAGAACGTAGTGTGGCGAGCACGGGACACAGAGCACTGAACACAAAGTACAGGGCACAGGTCGCTAGGTGCAGGGCACGGGTCGCTAAGCACAGGGCACAAGTCGTTAGGCACAGGACTCGGTGCATAAGGCACACATGGATCAAAGAGACAACACACAGGGTTTACGGATACCAAAATGTGTTCGTAGGCTCCTAGTGAGTCGGTGTTCGGGAACCGGCAGTGAAAACACGATCAGGTGCATGCATGTATGTACAAGGTGCCTGTAGACTCGTGCCCGTATGCGAGCTAAGTGGGAAATATAATAAGTAATGGTAAATAGTCAGTGTAAATGGTCGAGCTAATATTGTAATTGAATAATCAGGCTAGTATCACATTAGACAGATATTCCTTAATTGTTAAAAAAAAACTCACGACAGTGAGGCCAAAGCATCCAAACACGAAAGTCTGAGCATACGAAACGTCACTCTGGAATGTCACGCTGGATCTTCGTGCTGTATTGATGTGAATTATGTCACCTCATGTCAGTTCGTGTTGATATCACTTTGGTGTCAATCGTTGTCATTGTCACATATCACAATTGTTGTCACATATCACAATTGTTGTCACATATCACAATTGTTGTCACATATCACAATATAACTGTATAGCTATGCAACATCTTGAAGCGTTTCAAGGCGTTTCAGAACACCAACTTGAAGTTAGTACACTGATCGTGGTTCCCGGCGGCCCGTTCTTCTTGGGCATGTCTTGTAGTTTACCTGGGAAGTGTCTCTTCTGTGCCGACCCTGATGACCCGGTCATTCAGCTTGATGTAAACTTCACCGTCGAAAGTCCAGGTATCTTGTATCACCTTGCTCCGTGTTAGGTACCTTGCCCGAGCAGCCAGTTTTGCGCGTCGAGTGGTCAGATCCTCGTTCAGGTACACCCGTCTGTCCGAACCAATCGGTCGATCCCGAGTGTATGCCTTAAGAATGTCTGTGGCAGTTTTATCTTTCAGTTTTCCCCTGGCTTTCATCATCAACGTGCGGTATCTGTATGAAGACAACCGCACTATAATAGGCCTGGGGATTGAAGAAGGCGTAGAGGCAGGTCCGAACGATTTTTTGCAGAGTCGATGCGTACGCTCAATCATACAATTTGTGTCTTGTATGTAAAGGTCGGGTATGGTTGTATGCATGTATGACCGTGTATGAAAAAGGACCACAAGGTTTGGTGGGTGGAGATCTGGTGAGAGATACAGAACGTCCCTAAGGGGACAGAAAAAATACATTTATCAGGGCAAGTGCGAGCCTCACTTCCTACAGTCCTTCGCCCTTAGTGAACTAACCTCACCTCTCGACTATCCTCGCAAATCTTGCTATGTCACAAGATTCGGTCATGCTGTGGATGGGGTGCTATCTGCCATTCCCTTCACTGACTTCCAACAGTCTGTCACCTGCAGAACATGGTCTACTGGTCCATTCTTTTCTTTCTGCTATATACAGCAGTTCTGTATCTTCCCCAGTTAAATCTGCGCTTCAGACATCAGCCAATTACAACTTGGTCTCAGAGTCATGCGTTCTGTGTGCTAGATCCTGGTGGAATGTGTCACAGCGCAAAATTGTCGCCTCTCGACCTCCAGAAAGATTCGCCTCCGTACATTTATAACAGATTTGACCACATTTCGCACAGCCACTGTTAAGCCTTAGTGTTAACATATTGCCTTGCACCTACTTATTTTAAAAAAAACAAACCACATGACCGACACACCTTTTGACATTCTTAATCTAAATGCACGGATAAATGCACAATCTTACGCTGCGCGTGTAAGCGCGTACGTGCCTCTAACTATTGAGAGGTGCTGGAAATAAAGACATTTATATGTTTCATTAGATTATTTCTGCTTCAAATACAACAGTGTACAACAAACGAGAAATCTTCAACATTTCTGAAATGAAATTTTTCCCCACTTGTGTGCAAAGCGCAGTTATTTCTGACTACGCCCGCTTGTACTGGACGGGAGAAAAGTGGTCCTTATTAAGTCGAAGGTATTTTGCGCATTTAAATATTAAAAATATGTGCTATGTTTTTCCTACTTAGAATGAGTCCAAGTTGGCTAATCAGGTCACGTCGACATACAGGACAAACAAAATCCCTCGCGCCGACAGTACAAGTTCTGGTCTTGCGACCAGCTACACCTAATACAATTACCTTCATCTCTACAATAGTTAACTAAGTTTCTTTCCTCTCTATTAAACATCAACCCCAACCAACTCAACTGTTATGCAATGTAAAGGTAATTTGCATATCACGGGATGAAGCATGCGCCAGCACGACACCCAGCTGTCCTTGGGATTGTTTACGCTTGCTGTGTGACAGGTAACAAAGGTTGAACCCGGGCTTACAACATCCTCCTAACAATAAATATTTAAACACCCTGGCATCCAATAAAAAGCAGCATTCAACCAGCTCAGAGTGGGAGAAATTCTGTTCATCATGAAGCACTTGTTGGCACTCTGCGTTTATCTTGTCGGTCTATCATTTCTTCTAAATATCGCCGTGCAATTTATTTTTATGCTTCATTTAGAAAATCCCTAATGATAGAAGTACGCTCCTGGAATCGCAATAAGCAGCACCAATGTAGCAGCCGCGGAGACCAAAGCCTATGGACAGAGTCGAGGCTTATGGCCCGAACTTTACGGTATTTATAATTCTGCCCATACTTCTCTTCTCTGCTCACTATAATTCGGGTTCTACTGCTCAACCGCCAGGCAAGCGCCGGTCCGTCGGATATTCTCAGATTTCCCGTTTCAATCAGAATGGGTGGGATATTTCATGTAATGGTGCATGTTGTACTATCATCGTATGTGCAGCTGTGGTTTTCACTTTCTGTTAAGTTGTGCAGATAGACACTTTCACTTTCACTTTCACTTTCACTTTCACTTTCACCTCTGCCCAATTCTTTGAATATAATCACCAAAACTTATTTTCACCATCACTAGCCCAAAGCCGCTGGGGTTATTGTCATGTACAGTACACTTCTTCACGCTGGAGCATCATTTCACAAAATGCAGGAAACAATCTAGTTTTACGTTGGGTTCAAGAGAGAGAGCGATGAAAACAAATCAATGAAGAGATGGAAACAAATAACGGAATGACACATTGCGTATAATCTGTGCACCCCTTAAACAACTTAAACACGAATTAATGAAAGCTATAAGATATCTATTTAACGCCTACACGAACAGATACACATGCTCACACGTTTTATGTTTCGTTCACTCATCTACCTGCTCACAAACTCACTTATCCACTGAAGCAGACCAGCGCAATCCGCGGTGGCTCAGCGGACAATGAAGTACTGTATACGGGTGTTTGGCGGCCCGGAGAAGTGAATGAGAAAGGCTTTTGTTGTGTTGTTAGCGCATACTGACTGGGAGGGTACTTTGACGAAATGTCATTGCCATAAGTGATAACAGAATCATTTTTTTGAAATCATATTTACTTGATATTTTTTTTCTGAAAAATGGAAATGCCCCAAAACGTTGACTGTGTCTGTCTTATAGTATTTATCATAGTATTTATAGTTTGGATCAGGTCCTTTATGTTAACAAAATCTATACAAACAATAATTTTCAAAATGGAGCGAGGAAGAAAAATGCTATCCATTTCTTTGTGTTTGTTTCTCTTTGTGGAGGCCAGTGTGCATGTGCGTGTGTGTGTGTGTGTGAAAATGACCTCGTTTGATGTCAGGCACCGGCTTTTAGCTCTCAATACTGGTTCTTAATGATCTAGCATTTTGGACCAACCGAGTGCAGTGACGTCACAGCGCCACAAGTGAAGTGAAACAAAACCCTAGCTGATCAGAAAACAGCAAAACTCTTCGTGTCAACACAAACGTGTAGCACGCCGAGTGTATTTGCACTTCACTCTGTTTCACTGCTTGTTTCGAATCATCGTTTCTTACAAACCATCCCGTCTCTGTGTCCTCTTCATGCCTATAAATCCCATTCCCCATCTCTCTCCTCTCCCCGCAAACCCCTACGCTACAAAAACAAAGAAACACAAACAGAATCACATACAAACAACATCATTCAATCAGATGTTTGGCATTCTGTAAGTTTATTGCAAAATTTTCAAACTGTGTATTGATTTTGTGAGTCGTATACGGTATAAGTTATTTAAAAAGAAAAACAATTGCGTATGATGAACCCAAATATATCTTTCTCATCTACTCGAACAAGGCTACACATTCAAAGAGCCAGGATGTGTGTCCGATTAATTAAAAGTTACAATTCACAAGTCCTGTCACATCATCAGCGGATTAATTTGACACTATTTTTGACCACCTTGTGCGAAGGACACTGTTATGTCAATAAATGGACTTTGACGTTGTGTCCCCAATTCTTGAAAGTCATTGGAACTGCTACAAGGATAAAGGGAAAACAAATAATTATCATATTAAAAGTGACGACCGCTCGTTCCTGTCTTTCATATCTTGTTTTTTTCTTATCAAAACTTGTTTTTCGATCAGCTGATTGCGTATTATACAGCTATGTTTTATATCATTTATTAAACATTTCTATTATATTTTTAGATCCTAAGACGTGATCGACACATGTGATTCACCTTGTCCGACTTTATTCAATGATTGTTCCCTAACCATTTCTCACCATGAGATATGTTTCGGTTTATGTTCGCGATTTGTAATTCAAGCAAAACAATACAAGAGCTATACATTAGATAGTTCGAAGCCCCGAGTCAAAGTCTATTCATTAAAAGCCAATACTTAGCTGGAATATTTACTGAAGACATTTTGCCTGTCGTTTAGAGAGCTAGACCAGTTGTCCTGTCTGCATGGTCTTAAGAAACAAAATCAAAATGAATAGAACACGCATGAAAAGAACTATTGAGCGCAAATTATCTGTCTATTTGCTAAAGAAACGCTCTACATGATTTTAACCAGGCAAGTACAGAAAATTTCACGGCAATGACAACACTTAAAAATATTTTTTTTAAATTCGATAAAAAAAAGAGACCGAAGAGTCAATGAGTTCCAATGCGCACGCACACACAGAGCAGTGTTGCCGCAAAGAAGTGGGGGGGGGGATCACAGCAAAGTTCTGTAAGCAGTCAGCAGCACGGCGCCCAAGACAGTGAGGAGACTGTTGGGGACAGCCTTGAAGCCAGAGCTGAGATATGGAAAACCACAAATCAAAATGTCATTTTTGTGTCTGCCACCAGCGTCCGATTATTTACCAGACGTGTGCAGTAGGCAAGTCGATCACTTCAGGTCTCCAAACATCATACCAGATACACGATACAACATACAAGGTGCAACATACAAGATACAAGACTGACAAGATACAAGATACAGGATACAGGATACAAGATACAAGATACAGGATACAGGATACAAGGATTAGGATACAAGATACAAGATAAAGCAGACAAGAAACAACATAAAAGATTCAAGATACAAGATACAACACTCTTTTTTAATCTCAAAAGAGAAATTCACACGGACAAGCTGAAAACAGCGTAAGACTAATATTAAGAACAAAATCACGCGATTGAACCTTTGCTGTCACACCTACTCACATCCTATACACAATTTTGGTGATCTAAAAATTAAGATATAAAGTTGCATCAAATTTGTAGACCACATCACAAAAACATTACAGCTCGGGATAAATTACAACATAAAATAAGGAATAATAAAGACGAGCTTTTCTAAGTAACAAGACATGGTTTATTTCACGCACCTGCGTTCTTTTACAATAGAAATGCGCGGTCTTTGGAGCGAGGGATACAAGCTCGTTGACAATACGTTCTCCATCGAAACTAGATGACTTATTGCATGCAGCAGGGTAACTTTTTTTTTAAAGACGGCTTCCATACAGCGTGACCGAGCCGTGCGAACCCCACATTAACAACTGATGGCAGCACCACAGCGTTTGCGGAATAGCGTTTGCATGTGTGTGACCGTGCGGAAGCCTTGTGTTACGTAGTGAGCGCGTTTTGGTCTCCCTCTCTCCCACTCTCCTTTAAGCGTGAGCTTGCGTGCGTGCGCGCACCGGCGAGAGAGATTTTCTTCACCTTTTCTTGTATGTCTGCCCATTCAATAAATCATTTGAAGAACTCAAGTGACAGCCGTACGGCCTGTACCGCCATTAGAAGTCGTTTCCTGGCAGTCAGGTTGTTGTGACGTATGCAGTAGGGCGTGCAAGAGGTGAGACTTGATTACACATTTCTCTCGCTGTCGGCCTCTTTATCAGAACCAGTGGGTTCATGCCCGGCCCTAACAAACAGTCTAGCGGCTCTCTTTGCCACAAGCCACCCCAATGTCCGATTCGCTTGTCTTTTCCCCCCACCCCCAAAAGCGCCACCTGCGTTCTGGTGTCTCACTCACAAACGCTCGTCACTACCACTCAATTAGAACCTTAAAACCGATCCCTACTCTCTCTCTCTCTCTTGGAAAGAAAAGAGGACGTATTTTTTCGACACCCATGTGCACACGCTTTGTAAAACGGACATTGTCACCCTCTTGATATGGGCCAATGGCCTAATCAATAAAATTCGTTCGTTCTTTTTTTATATATATATCTCTCTTTCTCTCTCACACACAGACAGAGGGTCTGTTTGGGTAAGACAGAGGTTAACACTTCCGATTGAGAAGAAGACTAGTGGCCATGACTCCCTTAAAGTCTTGTGCAGACTTAGTTGTGCACATGTTAAGGTGAGCGAACTGACTTTAACTAGTGGCCGAAACGACTTATGAAGGTGGACGAATCGACTTTGGCGTGTGTTACAGATTAACCCCACTGGCAGAATTGAAGAAGTGGAGAGAAGCAGTTCTATTTTAACGACATCACTGGCCCTACCTATACTCGCTACTTCTGTGTAGTAAAACCATTACTGTAGATGTATGAGAACACTTCTAGTATTTGGTATTGATACATTTTTAAGTTTTAATTTTATTATGGTTCATTGTGCAAAAAGATAAAAGCGCTGCATTTTTACAGTTCTTTTCCGTGTTATTTCCTCAAGGACGGTATGCTTGAGCATCCGAAAAGCTCCTTGCGTTAAGGAACTCCAGGACTAAATACTGCTATCCGTTTCATCTCTGAATCCTGTTTTCTTTTTCTTTTTTTTTTCTTATTTGGAGACTTTGTGTTTTTCCGTCTAATTTACTCTTTTCCTAACTGTGCATGTTTTTTGTTATCTCCTTAGGATTGTAAAATAATACGTTTGCTCTTTTCTGTATGAAATCAATCAGCTAAATGTTTTATTTTATCACATGGATATTTTTTACTAACCACATGATATACCATACTCTTTCATGTAGTTCTCTAGTGTTGTGAAATACGGGGAAATATCTACGTTGCAAGATCTCTGAAGACATTGGATATATGTCCGAGCTGCCCTGTAACAAAAAAAAGTGTCTGAAAATATTTTCACTACAAACCTTAGTACATCTTACTAAAAGCCAATTAAGGCTTGTTATATTATGATAAGGATAAAAAATAATTCATAAAGTGACATCAACTAAAACTTTAATTCACCGTGGATTTGCATTAGGAATAGTAGTTAGTTAATACAAATTACATTTTATTAACATAAACACAGGCAGTAAGATATGTTCCATTGTCAATTATTGTTTAATGTAGATTGGCTGGTATTTTGGTTTTATTGTATATTAGTAATTTTATTTTGCAAAAGAAAAGCCTTGTTATCATGTTATTCATTTGCGAATTAGCATGAAGAATCTTGCATGTATGCGTATATGAATTTACTGGTTAGCGTTCTACATGGCGCTGACTTTTAAGTTTGACACCTGCTAATTTTTAGTCTAGAGAAAGAAAGAAAAAAGGAAGGAAGGAAGTAAAAAAAAGGAATGATGCTAGAAAAGAAAAAGATAAAAGAATGAACAAACCAGCGAACGAACACACGAATCGACCGGCAAACGAATGAACAAACGAACAACGAAGGAAGGAAGGAGGAGAGAAGGAAGGAAAAAGTTAGGAAGAAAATGTTAGTAAAAAATTGCTTTTTGTTCTTGTCTTCTCTGTACTAATTGTTTTAACATACGTGCAGATTTGGTCTCTATTGGGAGCCCCAGCAAGGGCAGACTGGTAGGCACTCAGGCATGTTGTTGTACAGTCGCAGTGTGCCAGACATATGAAGACGGCTGAAGCAGACAGTTAAGGGTTAAATTAATAATCTTAGAACAGAAGTCTTAAAACCAGCTTCTTCGTGCAAATGATAATCGTCAGTCGTGCGATGGTAAATGAGACTACACGTAAGGAATAGAAAGAACTCCATGAGTAGACGGCATGCTCCTGGTTAGATCATGTCTTGTAGACGAAGCGGATTCTATACACTCTCTCTCTCTCTCTCTCTCTCTCTCTCTCTCTCTCTCTCTCTCTCTCTTCAAGTGTTGGAGTTGTCGTTTAAAGTGAATTTCTATGAGCATGAATAGTGTAAAAGGTGCTACTTCCTCAGAGGTTTCAACATAACTCACTGCTGCTACTTACCTTGCCTAAGTAGGTCTTAAAGCTGGTAAAAGTAAGCGGTGTGTGTGTATGACGGGAGTTACGTACTGTATGTGTGTGTGTGAGGGGAGTGGGGTACGGTGTGTATGTGTGTGTATGAGGGGAGTGGGGTAAAAAAAATCACAGGTTAAAAAGTTCCCTAAGAAACAATGATTTAAGCGGGACTGGACAAAAGCTATAGAGATCCTATAACTTCTGTTGAATATATTACCTTAAGTATAAAAAATAAATTCATTGCTTGTGCGTGTGCGTGTGTACTCGTGTGTGTCAGTGGATGCACGTAGTCTCTCTCTCTCTCTGTGTGTGTGTGTGCCTGCGTGGGTGCGCATACGCGTGCATAGTTGTGCATGGCGTAGCCTTTTTTTTTAAAAAACAAAATATGTGTGCAGCCATGCTAATGTCGTGTTAGTTTATGTTTAGAAGTAGCGTTAATATCTTAAACAAGAAGAAGAAGAAGAAAAAGAACAAAAACAACAATTTCCTAAATGGGTTAAGACCGAAGCAATTTTTTTTCGCTTAGAGAAATCCCCCAAAAGAGCCGTGAAACTATGGCTTCTTTCTTTGGAAACGATTTATCAAAGAAAGAATGGAAGGAAGAAGGAAAGAGAGAATGAAAGAGAAAGAGAGAAAAACATTTTGTCCATGAAGAATATACGGAAACGTGTTTTGTCTTGAATTCAACTGATAATTTATACATTACTCGCATAACAACAAATAAATACCAACCACAGGGAAAGATAAATAAACTCACCAAAGAAAACGCAGAACACCAGCAAGTATTTCATGATGAACCAATTAATTGATTTCTATAGCAGAATAACAATGATTAAAAAACACAAAAGAAAGTTCTGTCAGCTATGGCAAGAAACAGGGATAGCATCGGGGGAAAGCCCTACACCTTTCCAAGTCATAACTAAACACAAAAGGGGGGACAAAAGGAATATATGAAAAGTTTCTACGCTCATCTGCACCTCCACCATGTGTTAAAAAATGGGAGAAGAGTTTTACAGGCCTTAGATGGGAAGACATTTTTCTCCACCCATTTGTTACCACTCCAGATACGAAACTTAGGTGGTTCCAATATCGAATTAACCACCGCATCATAGCTACCAATTTACTATTGGTCCGTATTAGATTAAGAGACTCAAACCTATGCTCTTTCTGCTCTTTTTCTGAAGAGACAATTGAACATCTATTTTTTGACTGCAATATTGTACAAAACTTCTGGAACATGCTTTTTACAAGACTGAAGGAGAAGTGTGCTCACTGTGAAGTATTAGAACTCAGGAAACAGCTAATTATATTTGGTAAGGACAATGACTGTATAACAGACAAGACTTTTGATTTGATTTTACTTATGGCTAAATTTCACGTTTATCGATGCAAATGTTTAGATAAACGCATCAGTTTTGTTTCTTTCATGAAAGAAGTGCAAGCAAGATACTGGATAGAAAAATACTCCCACCAAATGAACTGTAAAATAGACATTTTTTGGCAAAACTGGCTACCTTACAAAAATTTCATCTTCGATTGATAGTCCCCATGCTGACCTGGAGATACATCCGCCCAACTCACACACTTCATATGCACCAGTCAGACATTTATAAGAAGTGGAAATTCCCTTTTATTCTGTTTGTCGTGTCTTTACCCTTTCTCTCTTCTCTTTCCTACTTTCTGTGTGTTTACGTACACCTCCAGTACCTATTTTGTTTGATTCTTCATCTGTACGGTCACGGTCTCCAACAATGCGAGACTGAATTCGTAACATATATGTCGATAATTATTGATGTGATAGTATACTTGAAGTGTATAGTATGTAAATTACTATTGAGGAAATGTCACACCCAGAATGTATCATGTGTTGACCATTAAAAAAAACCAATTAATTGACTGTCTGAGAACTCGTTAAGAACTGCTCGGAACGTTCCAAAGTCGTTGGAAAGCGACAAAATTTTTCTGTCTGCTTTTATATAGAGAGTTGGAATAAATGTCTGAGTAAGTTTTTACGATTTTCTGAAGCAGTTTGACTGTCGGGATCGACCTCTGTTTCAGACCATTAAAGAGCAGACTTGTTTCGGCTTGATTTTCAGATTAGACTAGGCGTGTGTTATAGACGCTCTCCTTTGCAAAAAAAAAAAAAAGCTGCCAGCAAGTTTTCTATATGAGAGTTCAGGTTTTCCTTTCAGCTATTTCTTAATTCAAGTGGATTGCACTATTATTAAAAAGGTTTCGTATTATGTTTGTTGATAATACGCTGAAAAAGAATGTTGAAGGAGTATAAGCATAAAGAAATACATGTCCTTTGAACGTTCTACCTAGAACACAGAATAGGACATAGAATTAGCGGCATGACTGAACAGTCAGCAAAATGTTTTTGCTATAGCAGCCCACCATGGCAACCATTGCTGGTTCCTACTTGACATTTATTTTGGTCCACAAGCATACAGATAAACAACAACAAAAATCTCATGCACTCATCCACTCATGCACTCAATGCGCGCGCACACACACACACACGCTCACACACACCAGCATTTTCTTTAAAACCATATGGAGGGCATATAGATAACCTTTTCTCCTTACAATCAAAAGTGCTTTGTACGATCTGTCCCGCCTTAGGCAGAGGGTGCTTATGTACCTGATGCAACTTTCGCTAAAAAAAATACTAAAAACCCAAAACTAATTCGAGCAAAAACGTAATTGTGGCTCAGTGAGCTTCTCCGAAGGAAGTTTTTAATGTAGTCCTTGGTCATTGAAATTCAAAAACTGAAAAACAAATGTCTTTAAAACGGTAGATTACAAGGATTAGTAGTGTTTTGGATTCCAGCTGGAATTTAGAGACAGACAGGCGACGCGCCGTTCGCGAATCAGGTCAGCTTTGGTAAAGGTCGTGAAATTGCGGACAGCTTAGCAAAGGACGGTTTTCATTTCCAGAAACAGTTGCTTAGGGGTCTCTCCCTCCCTCCCTTTCTCTAATAACCCTCTTGTATTCAGCAAATCTTGCGCTTTTCTGCGCCTGTCGAGAACGGTGGACATTCAGTTTGTGAGTGTAACTTATTTCCTCTGCCTTCCTTTATTTTCCACACAAGACTCGTTTCTTGTAAGTAAAAGTCGGTATGTACGAAATAATTTTTTTAAAAAGCCGGGTATGGTTGCGTGCATGTATGAACGTGTAGGAAGAAGGCTAAGCGGGTCTACGGGGTGGAGGAGATCTAGCGAGAGATAAACGTCGCCAAGGGAGACAGAAATGTGTGGTCGCTGAATTGGTTCCTCACGCTTATATGTTTTTGTTTGTTTGTTTGTTTGTTTTTTGTTTGTTTGTTTTTTGCATGCGAGACGAGTGATCAGTTGTTTTCTGAAGCTTGCGTGAATGCTGAGGTAGAGGTGTCTGTAGTATAGCATGACGTACAGCAATCTTGCTACTCCCCCCACCCACGCACCAACCCAACACCCACGCTTTGTAAAAAATTCACTGTCTTGTCCGCTACAAATGCAACACTATTCACTCAGAAAACGTCATTATCCAAAGTCTAATCTCACCCCTACCTCTTCCCTGACCCCCACCCCCACAACTAACAAAGAAAGAAAAAATTCACAGCTGATATTCGAACACCTAATTTCAGTTCTTAAAACCAATCCTTTGACCAGCCAGCTACAGAGCACTTCGCCGGATTTTGTTTATCCTAACCATAAGAACCTGCAGGAGCCGAGACATCACAGTGCAACTTCTTATCGCTAGAATGAACACAACCTGCCGTTGTGGTCCGTAGCCGAATGGTTAAAGCCGTGGGTCATTAGCTGAAGAAGCATTGTTCGATTTTCGCATCTTCCTTTCAACTTTCCATTTCCTCCTTTCCTTTTTTGCAGACGTTTATGTGTATGTCGTCAGACAGATCGTTATTCAGTAAATGATACAGCCAGCAACCTACACGACCGCATGCCCTATCCCCTACTGAGGAGGCCGAAATGAATACAGTATGGCCTGTTCAGTAGACGCGTACCGGGTGCCCTGCCTACCTGCCTGCCTGCCTACCTGTCTACCTACCTCGCTACCTGCAGGGCCCGAGGGCCTTTCAGGTGCAGTCCTCCGGCAAGTTGACACATGCCCAAGCAGGCGCTTGGCGCACGTAAATTTTGTCTAAGCAACACCGTCCTGATATGCACATAGCTTGCAGCTGGACGTTAAGCAACAAATACCCACCCCAACCGGTAAGGTAGCAGTACAATGTTCAAATAGCGCATGGGTTTCCTACTCGCGTAATACAGAGTTCAAATAGTACATGAGTCCATTCAGTGCACGACACGTCGTCTCACCAGGACAACCCTGCATTTTGTTACACAGAGGCTAAACGGTGGCAGCCAAGAGAAATAGTTTTGTATGTGTGAAGTAAACAATCACTAACAGAAGCAAACCACAACAGACCTTTGAAGTCCGGACTGTGATATTAATGGGGGATGTGTGTGAGAGAGAGAGAGAGAGACGACTAGGCTAGGAAGTTGACAAGTACTTCTTAAAATAATAAGCAGCACTTTATGTTATAGTATGGAAACAGCAAAAGGAACAATTGAAGGAGAAAACAGTACAGTAGAACCTCCCTCCCTCGGTTTATGACAATTCCCCTATCCCGAGACTCAGGTCTTGTGGCAGGTAGGTAATTTTGGAGGGCTTGTGCTTCAACCTCGCGGTGATTTCGCACAACGGTGAATGAGTTCCTATTACTAAACACTGTGCACCAAAAGAACCGCCAGACCGATTCAATAAGATGGCCAGCGTAGAGAGTCAGTTTCATTTCGGAAGAAAGACCGAATGGAGTTTGTACGATGTTTAACTCCAGGAAATAACCTTTACCAATTTTCGATTTGAACCAGCAACATCCACATGCTAGTCCGCAGCTCTACCTGCAAAGCTATGTAGCCCGCCCCCCCCCCCCCCCCCCCCACCATTCAGGTCTTGTAAGGTAAGTAGATAATTTTAGAGGGAATCGTTTCCACCTCATGGTGATTTGGTATGATGGGGGCTGGGGTCCTCTTACGAAAGTTTGCCTTGAAAGAATCACCAGAAAACGGCGTGAAGGCATTCAACAAAGCCTGAAAGGGTGGGGGGGGGGCTTCTTTTTTTAATTTGAAACAATTGTGCTCGTAAAGATTTCCGCCGCCATTTTCATCTTCTCATCAGTCTTGCAATAGCGTATCCTGTCTTGCATCTAGCAGCTATTGTTGTCACACCTAATCATCATGGCACAAGCGAATTATAGCAAACGAAAGCCATTTTCCTTAGAGGACCGAGTGAATGTCATTCAGAAAACCCTCAAAGGAGAAATATTGTTTGCGCCACACCTCTTCATGCTGGAAAACCGAAGATCCAGTCTATTATTCTGCACAGTAATCCTTCTCATGAGATGGAATAGAGGCAGCCCAGCTGATCAGGTTCAGCAAGAAACGCAAGTGTTTTTGTGGCGATCTAAATGATGGAGCGCAACAGTCATTTGTTGATGCCAGAAGACGCAACATTCCTGCCAGTGGGAAGATGATTTAAGAAAAAGCGACCCTGTTTTCCATGGAGACGGGACAATATACTTTCCCGCGTCATACAGATGGCTGTATAAGTGACTCACTCGACGCAACATCAACCGGTCCGTTGTAAGTGGAGGGGTGGGGGGGCAGGTTTATCCGAGCAGGCAGTAGAAGACTGGCTGAAACGTTTTCCAAATGTGATGGTTACAAACCAGGGAGCATCTACAACATCATCTATTATGGGTAGTCATAGAAGAATTAAGACGACGCTGGAAAGGATTACAAGGACCTTTCACTGGTCAGGCCTTGTGAGTGACGTCACCAACTTCTGTCGATCGTTTGATGGGTGCCATAAAACCCCAGATCATAAACTACAAAAGTTCTATTGATAGGCGAAATCAAAACTGCCAGCGACTCAGGTCATTGTGACTGACATTCAACTGACATTGAGCTCTCTTGCCAAAAGTCTTTCATTGGTCGCACGAACGCTTACTTTCAACACAAGGAATGTCGTACCAGCCAGTGAAAGTGCCACTGGATGACCTATCGACTACAGCGTGACCAGAGAATCGGTTTCCTTGCATCGAAAAAATGTGTATTTCCTCAGTTTCCTGAAAGGTAAAAATCACAGTCATTCCCCTCTGCTGTGGAAGTAGAAAGGCTCATACTGTGCACATGATCTTATGATGACAACACAGGAACTGAGCCAAGCCAGTTACTGACAAAGTCGCCTTTTGTGAGGCGTGATCCCGATAAAAACAGCTGTTTACATGAACCTTATGAAACATCATTATTTTTCCACCCTTATCATGTACAAGTAATTTTTATGTATATCCCTTTGTTATACTTATGATTTTCCTAATGTATTCTTATAGTTTAATTTTTTCAGTTTCATTTTACTTCCATATTTAATCAGTCTGCACACCTCACAGTCGGCGATGTTAGGCGCATCACACAATCAGTGATATTAGGCAAACCTCACTGTTGCGAACTGGGGGTTTTGAAAGAGACAACCGACCTCCGTGTTGCTCTCCC
>SMGT01002384.1:11251-22503 GCA_004794575.1 Lanistes nyassanus | reverse complement strand
CGTACTGACACATCCACTGGTAATGTTGTCATACAATTGTTCACCTTTATATGTCTACACACGTTGTCTGTGATCATTCCTTGTATACGTACTGACACATCCACTGGTAATGTTGTCATATAATTGTTCACCTTTATATGTCTACACACGTTGTCTGTGATCATCTCAGGTCACGCTGTGCTCAGCGACTGTAACGTCACCACTAACACCGTGAGTCAGACCGTGTCAGGTTCGTGTCTCGTCCAGGAAGCTTACTCTTCTGACAACATCTACACCTGTAGCTGGTCAGTCAATAATCAGGTAATATCACAGGTGTTTCCGGTTACCATTCAACGTGTTTCGCAGACGTGTGTGTGTGGGAGGGAGAGGAATCCTCTTTGTCCTTCCGTCTGTCCTATCAGACCCCATTCACCAGACAAAACAATCAGATAAAAGAATGCCAGTGCGCCATTCCCATCTCACTCTTAAAGCTGTTGATGTACATGCCTTTGACCCACATTTAGAACCACCACCACATCTAATCTTTAGCTTAAGAGCTAAAGATTAGGTCCTAAAGTACAGTATTGGATGCATACAGTACTATATGTATATAGTATATAGTACTATAGTTTACTATAGTAAAGTATAGTATTAGATGCATAAAATACTCAGTAGTTCGTTTTTAATTCTGCATATTCCATACTTTCTGACTGTACGAACTCTTCACCATGCAAATGAATTGAACGACCAGCTGCACTTTGCAGGGAGGTAACTGTAACTGTTTTTGTTATTGTAATCGTAATCGTAATCGTAATCGTAATCGTAATCGTAATCGTAATCGTAATCGTAATCGCAATCGTAATTGTAATTGTAATTGTAATTGTAATTTACAAGAACACAACATCCAGCCGCGTACATCTCGATGACCTTGAACGTCAGGGTGAGTGTAAAAACCAAAACAAAAGAAAACTAAAAACTAAAATGAAAAACAAAACGAACGGGTGAAAAAATGGCATTCCTCGTGCAGGCCACGTGTACACAATTCAATGTGAACACAACTTATCCACTGTCGAAGGACTGGTGGATATTTATGGACGGGTTCGAAAGTCAGTTTTAACCATGTCTTCCTGTCCACGACCCTGTGATGCTGACCGCGGCAGGGCCATTGGATGGCTTCAGGAGGTTATCAGGGTTCAGAAAGTTAGTCCCGACTGGGTGCGTCCCATTCAATCATCGTGACTTTGTGAGGCCGTTACACCTTGACAGGAAGTGTCAGTTAGCCCAGGCTGCTGGGACGCCCACGATCGACATCCAAACAGGATTACAGGTTTCTCGTCCTGTCGGCTTTACGGGACAGAACAGCCACCACCAACACATTCAGGGGGCAGCCGCGAGCACCCAGCAATGTCACCGTCCGCGACCAGACGATTAGGGACCGGGTGCGTGGGCTACCCTGTGTTCACGGCGTCCCACAGTGGGACCTGTCCTGACGCCGGCTCACCGCGCTGCTCTGCTGGTCTGGGCCCGGGGTCATCTGACTTGGTCAGCAGTGGGACTCTTTTCAACAAAAAGTCCCGTTTGCAAGAATGTTTTATGATGCTACTCCAAGGGAACGTGAACCGTTTTGTGGCGGGTCCATCGCGGTTTGGGGAGAAATAGCCATGGCCCTCAGGACACCCTGTACCGTGTGCAAGACAGCCTCACTGGCGTGGTCTACAGGATGACATTCTGCAGCCTCTCGGACCGCCAGCACAGCAGGCAGTGGGACCCCAGCACAGCAGGCAGTGGGACCCCCAGCACAGCAGGCAGTGGGACCCCCAGCACAGCAGGCAGTGGGACCCCCAGCACAGCAGGCAGTGGGACCCCCAGCACAGCAGGCAGTGGGACCAGATGCCATTCTCACCTTGACCAGCAGCAATGACATGTGATCCCGCACATGACTTGGGACACTGACTCAGTCCATGTGAAAACGGTGGATTGCTTGCGTGTACACACACACACGTCTTTCACATCGATTATGTTGTGCTGCACCTGCTCTCACTTTTGTATAAGTAGGTTATGTCCTTTATGCCAGGGAATCTTGTTGCCATGAAAACAGTCCATTAAATCGGTTGTTGGTCGTTAATAAATAAAGTATGAGCAGACTTCAGCTTTATTATTGTGACTAGCTGTTTGTGTTTGGCATGACGTAGCGCGTGGATTTTGTACTGGTATTTAAATGCTTTCATCAGTATATATTATCTAGAGTGTGTTCGTTCTTTCTGTGAACAGCAGTCGTTGGGAGGGTTTGACAGCGCCCGTGAGAAGTGTTCATTCACACACCCACTGCCGACAGAGGGCGGCCTGTACACCTACACCATAGCTGTGTTTCCTCCGTCTACAGCCGGCTTTTCACAGACGGTTACAATAGGTTGACAATTAGACTTATTTTGAACACTGGTCTTTTGTATCATTTCAGCAGCCACGCAGACCTACATCCACACATTAATACACGCACATACACGCACATACACGCACATACACGCACATACACGCACAAACGCTTTCTTCCGTTACTTAATAGGGTAACGTTTAATTATTTTGTGCTAGCGTGTGTGCGACTGCGTTTGCCCACGCTCATGTCCAGAACTACTCTGCTCTCAACATGAACTCTCTTCTCTTTCTCTCTCTCCCGCCTTCCCCTTGTACATCGATTGCTAACTTGATCGACCGATTGAGGCCATTGACAGCAGCGGTCAAGCGCCACATACACCCTCTCTCTCTCACACACACACACATACACCTTCTCTCTCTCTCTCTCACACACACACACGTATGCACTCGCACAACCCCCACCCCCGCACGGCCCCACACTGTTACCTTTAGAACATATACGTTATTATAGGCGTTCACGAACAATTACATGATGC
Organism: Lanistes nyassanus; assembly: GCA_004794575.1. Classification (NCBI taxonomy): domain Eukaryota; kingdom Metazoa; phylum Mollusca; class Gastropoda; order Architaenioglossa; family Ampullariidae; genus Lanistes; species Lanistes nyassanus. The sequence continues at coordinate 19,615 of SMGT01002384.1, read as the reverse complement.
AATATACATATACATAATATATGCAAATTTACGCTGTTTATAGCATATGGTTTTTTCAGAGCTACCTACATCCTCAGGGACATGGTCTATAAGCTCCCTGTCACCTGAACTCACTCATTCCGACAATGTTACAACGTCAGCCTCTACACCTGATTCCCATCTCGACACCAGGTGGATTATAGGTGGCGTGGTCATCGCTGTTATGTTCATCGCCATTCTCATCGCTGCCACCTGCGTTGCTGTCAATCGAAACAGACTGAGATGCCGAGGTTAGTAGTTACTGACGGGTAACAAAGCTCACACTGACATGTAATTACTGCGTGTTAGCGGGCTAATAGTTAATGACGGGTAACAAAGCTCACACTGACATATAATTACTGCGTGTTAACGAAACTGGTGCAGTGGGGAAGGCGGAAGAAGTACGTGAGTAAAAAACCAAGAGAAGAAAGAAAAACGGAGATTTATAAACAGAGAAAACAAAAGTAATCCTCACGCCATCAGACGCAGGTACTTGATAAATTGTTCAATGTGCTTTACTTCGCGATAACTTCAAAAAACATTTTCTAAGCTTATTACAAAAATATTGCAGGTTTTAAGGAAAAAGCCGAAGAAATAACAGACTACGGTGAGTTGTTTTGCTGACCTCAAGCTTCACTTTACAGTATGTAGGGGGTCTAGACGGGTTCTTGTTATCGCAACATTAATTCCATTCTTCATTTTCCTTCCCTACCACACAGATCGCATCATGTTTTTCACATCTCTGTTATTTTCAGTTATTTTTTTCATTTAACCTATTTCCAAATTTCGAAATAAATCCTTCATGTTATTAAATGTTAAGTTTAACAAATACTGTGACACAAACACGATCAGAACACATGTTATTCACAGCATCGTGAAGATCTCTGAAGAACCAGAAACGTTGAAAATTACATCCTGCTGTAGCGATATGCGTGCCAGGTAGTAGCAGGTAGGTTAGTGAGGGGCATACAGTACAGTTTAGAAGAGAACATTCCATCCAAGACAGATCTGATCCTGAACTTAACACTTAGCAGGCCAGACATGACTGGGAGGTCCATAGCTCCAAACATACACTGTCCACGAGGGCCACAGAGTGTGCACATGCCAATCACAATCACACGTGCAGCTCGTGGGAATCCGACTCTCGACATTTAGGTTAGGTATAGAAACCTTAGAGGGGGACACTCGAGAGGCTGGGACAGGTTGGATCTGGAGTCTGGGTTCGGGATCCGATTCACTTTACATTCAGACGGATGAAGCTTAGAAAGTCTGTAGCCATGGAGAGCTAGGGATTGTAACATCATCACACCACTCTGCTTATTGGCTGTTGGACTTTAATAAAATATGAAGACGGAAAAATCTACGCGTTCCTGTGTCAGCGTGGTTGCTGCTTCTACTGTCGATGACGTGACAAATATTGCATTGGGAAAAGTGGTTGCCGAATACCCTTTGGGAATACTAATATTACATTGGGAAAGTGGTTGGCGTATGCCCTTTGGTAGGAATAGTATTACACTGCCTCCTGTCAGCCTTTCACTCCACCGTTTGTCCTTTTTTTCTTGCCCCGTGTGGTGCTTTTGGTTGTGAAATGGTCCTGTAGCATGTAATCAGTGTTTCATGCACATCAACAAGCCTTACAGGTTGTACGCTGATCATAGCATCAGATGAACCATCACCGTGTTTTAATGAATTGCAGACTTTCAAGAACATGTGAATGTAGTGTATGATCCCAGTGAGGGTCAAGGTCAACAACCTGCAGGTTAGTACCTTACGCAGGTCTGTACATTCTTACTGAAATAGAACTGGATGTGGAGATTACTGTAATCGTCCACCTAGATTATGAAATATTGAATTGTAAAGATAGATTGGATTAGCTCTGGCTGCCAAATATCGCGAGAACCAGTTTCACCAAGACGTGTGTGAGCTCCCACAAACAACAGTCATTGCCATTATTATCGCAAACAACAATCAGTGTCACTATCATCATGAACAAAAATCATCGTCGTTATCATAGCAAACAACAACAATCATCATCAATATTAAAAAATAACAATCCCCTCTCGTCTTTCTCTTCCTCCACCACGTTATTGTTCATGTCATCATCGTTGACGTCATGTGCAGGGGAACACGTTTTGAATTCCCAACCTGTACTCAACGCTGGTTTATTTCCTGTGTCACAGACACTGAGGACCACTATTACTCCAGTGCCGACGTGGAGTGAACAACGGACAGACCTGCTGCCGTCGGTACAAACAGTCAGGGAGACACGACACCAGCGTCTGCGGTGTACAACTGAAACATCACGTGCAGCTGCAGTGACTACGGCAACAATGTCAGGTCGCCTTTCATTGCGAGGCGGGTGATGTAGGGTGGTATTAGATGTTATAGTAGACCTAGCTCGAACAGAAGGAAATTGCGGGACCCCTAGAGTTGAAACGAGTTGTAACATATATTGTCTTGATTGTAAATACTCGCTGTTTATATCAACAATACATTCTTCTTTTTTGTGTTCACTGTATTACGGTGTTTTGTGCTTCTTTATGGGAGACTGTAGGTGTTGGGGGCTCGGCCATATGATTGAGAAATCATATTAATTAATGTTAGTAATACAGTGATAGTTCCACCTACGCATATGTCACACTCTTGACGGTGGCCGTGAGAGCGAGCAGAGGAGACGACCCGCCAAGAGCAAAAGAATATCTCCCAGTTGTGACACTCTGTTTGTCTTATGTGGTAGGATCATAGCACGGTCCTTGTAGAACGCCCTTTCTTCAAAGTGTTGCTTGCGTATTTCGGATCAAATTCAGGCACAGCACATGCCTCTAGAACTAATAGTGGTCACTCCCAAAGCACAAACCGTTGAGCAAGAAGTAGACAAAGTACACTTATATAAGTTTGTCTGGAATCCTGACTATGAACAGCAGTTCAGAGATGAGATGCATTCGGACCACTTTGTAAACTTAATGAAAGAAGCCTGTGAGTTGCTGAAAACGAATGTGAATGCAGCACCAGAATGTTTTAATACTGCTATGAAACAGTGTGCCTCAGTAATGAATAGAAAATATCCCTGTCTAAAGCCAATCACAAGGCAGAGTGGTTTGATTATGAGTGTGTAGCGGCTAGAAGGCGCACTAGACGGCTATTGAGGAAATTTAGGAAGAGTTTGAACTCTGACGATAGGAATAAATACTGTTCTGCTCACAGGGAATACAAAAGTCTTCTAAATAGGAAAAAGAAACTTTTTAACGAATCGGGAATCTGTATATAGTGAACTGAATGCTGTTCACAACCAGAAAGAGTTCTGGAGCGAAATGAAGAGATTGTCCAACAAAAAGTGTAATAGTAACAATATCTCTGTGGATGACTGGTTCCAACAATTTCGCAAAATCTTGGAGCAGGAAGAACCAACAGATGAAGGTCCTGTTGAACCAGACAGATCAGATAGCAATTATGAAGATATGTTAGACAGACCTATCTCTAAAGAAGAAATTTTGATTGCCATTAGAAAACTGAAATCTGGAAAATCTGCTGGCCCTGATGGGTTAATTTGTGAATTCTTTAAGTGTGCTGATAACACTGTTGTGGATTTTCTAGTCAAACTATTTAACACTCTGTTTCAACAAGGCATCTATACAGAAAACTGGTCACGATCTATCAGTGTGCCATTATTCAAGACAGGTGACGTGAATGACATAAATAATTATAGAGGAATTTCTCTGTGTGATGTCAGCAGTAAGCTATAGAATGGATTGCTCTGCATAATATCACTGGTGAATACCAGGCAGGTTTCAAACAAGATTATTCAACTGTTGACCAAATTTTTATCCTGCTTGCTGCTGTTCAAAAACAATTTGCTAATGACAGAAAATTGTATGTTGCTTTCATCAATTTTGAGAAAGTATAGTATAGATAGTATATCAAGGAAATTACTTTGGACAATTCTGATCGGCGGGGGCCTGGTTACCTCAGTTGGTAGAGCTGCGGACTAGCAGATGGAAGGTTGCAGGTTTGAATCTTGGTGTGCCCAAGGATTATTTCCTGGAGTTAAACATTGTGCAAACTCCATTCGGCCATCTCCCCGCACATTAAACTGCCTGTCCGCGCTGACCACTGAAGCCATCAGTCTGGTGGTTCTTTCAATGCATAGTTTAGTAATAGGACCCCCCCCCCATAGTGCGAAATCACCGCGAGGTGGAAGCACTGTCCCTCTAAAATAACCAACCAACCAACCAACCAACCAACCAACCAACCAACCAACCAACCAACCAACCAACCAAGCCAATTCTGATGAAAAATGGAATTAAAGGGAAATTACTTAAGTGTGTGAGAAGCATGTACGAGGATGTGAAAGCAAGGATACGCTGTGGTTGGAAACTCACTGATTTTATCAACTGCACAAGAGGAGTAAAGCAGGGTGATGTATATACCCCTATATTTTTTTCTTTATTCATAAATGAAATGGCTATAGAAATTATTGATAGTGGTCGACATGGTATTACCCTGGCACCGGATGTATTGCAGCTGTTTTTTCTTCTCTTTGCAGACGATATTTTTTGGCAGAAACAGTAGTTGGTCTACAGGCACAGCTAAATCCCTTGTATTCAGTAACTGTGAAATATCAGTTGAAAGTCAATATGAGTAAGAGTAATGTTATTGTTTTTCGAAAAGGAGGTTATCTGGCTTCTCGCGAAAGACGGTACTTTGGTGGTGAACTTATGGAAGTGGTAAATGTTTATAAGTATCTTGGTGTGTTTTTTTTCAACAAAACTAAGTTTCAACTCTGCTTGTAACGACCTTGTGTCCAGAGCCAAGCGGGCACTTCTCTGCATTGTGGAGAAGCTATCACTTTCTGTTTTTATGAAACTCTTTGACACTCAAATTCAGCCCATTGTGCAGTATGGCGCAGAAGTGCGGGGGTTGAAATATGGTGTTGTTATAGAAAAGATTCACTTGTTGGCTTTGAAAAAATTCTTATATATGGCGAATGTGGACGCTATCCTCTTATTTGTACTCGTATATACGTTGCCTTAGGTACTGGTTGAAGCTCACTAGAATAGAGGACCATCGTTTGCCCCATAAAGCTTACAAAATGCTATTTATGTCGGACTGTAAAGGCAAAACTACCTGGGCAACCCATGTCAGAAAATATCTCTGCGAGTAGGGTTTTTATTGTGTCTGGTTAAGTCAAGGCGTTGGATGCATTAAAGCATTTCTGTCTTGTTTTAAACAAAGAATGATTGATGTCCATTGGCAACGCTGGGATGAACACATGCACGCAAGTGACAGGTTTTCATCGGACTGTGTATTTAAAACAACATTTGAATCAGCAGCATATGAACATAGACGGATGGAATGGTAAAATTTAGACTTGGTATTTATGGAATTTTGGAGCGCAGAAACAGATATGTGACCAGTGGCGCTGTGAATGTTTGTCGCTTGTGTCATACAGGTGTCGAAGACGAGGTGCATTTTGTTTTGTGTTGTCCGACTCTAGAACCTCTGAGAAACGACCTTATCCCTGTTACATTCACTAGATTCCCATCAAGGTTTAAGCTTGCTCTTTTGCTATCTGCTAGTAACAAAACTCGTTTGTGTATTTCTGTACAAAGCTCAGAAGCTTTTGGAACATATAACCTCATAAAAAATGTTTGCCATGGGGGTATATTGGTCTGTGTACATAATTTTATCCACTTTGTCACTTTATCCACGCTGTACAAACTTCCCCCTACTAGAAGGGGCCCTGGCCTCGTTGGAATAAAATTTACAACTAGCCCGGCGAGCGCCCAGCGAGCTTTGGAAATAACGTTCACTCACTTTGTTCAGTGACTTCAGTCTATGGGCTAGCCACATGACCAGCTCCCCAGTACGCACAAGCACTGCATTGAGATGAAAAATACCATATATCCGCATTGTGTATGCATGTATGTATGTGTGATTACGTGTGTGAATTGTGATGGACCCAGCCATCCCGGAGACGGTTTTGGCCACCACGCCCACTGCCACAGCGTGCGCCGGGGGCGGTACCCAGGTCGAGTACCGCCAGCGAAACGTGGCTGTGGCGCACTGTGTCATCTTATAGCGTGCTGTGCTAGGCTCACTCTATATCCTTCTAGGACAGTTGCAGATACTAACAACTAACATATTCGGATTCTCGTCGATTTATTCTTTCAGTAGATACTAAACTCATCAAATATCTTAATAGATTAATTAACGTAATTATCTTTATTTCCTTCTCACTCTACTAAACTTTCTTTTACACTAACAAGAAGAGCAGAGCGCACACTATCCATCACATATTTTCAATGTTTCTGTAGATATATTATAACGTCTTTTATTTTGAGGTTTGTACGTGTAAGAAACGCAGCGGTGGCCTCAAATAAAAGATGTAGAAGGCCTCTTAGAAAGATTTCCTTGGTTTGGAAGAGAGAGAGAAAAAAGAAAATTTTACGGAGCGAACCCGCTCCATCACAGAATGTATGTCTCAGAAACTGTTCTTAAAAACAGAATAAAATATTCCTCACTCTGTGTACTCCATTGGGTAGGTGTTGGTATCTGGCCGATAGATAAAATAAAAGCAAGTGACTGCCGCTTGCCGATAAATAAAGTTTATTCCACCACATCATAATGTTTGATGCTCTCAACATAAATTTCAACTGTCAGTGTCTGACAAATTTATTGGTATGCATTTTGAAGCACATGCGCTTACATGTATCGTAGCGGGCGTTGTTTTCAAAAGGGCATTTAGTTTTTTGGCTCTAGAGGACTGAAGATCACACTCTCATTTCGATGGAGAGAGAGAGAGATCATGATTCTTCATACATTTCACAATTGCTGAGGTTGTTGTTGCTTTGTGGGAATGGGGAGAAGGGAGGGCTGTTTAAAATGTCAACATCTATGTCCGCAAGAATCCTTCATTACAGATGACGTCATGGTCTCACGTCAGGTTATAATAAGTGGTTATGTCCCCTCTCTCGCTGTCAAACAGATCTGTGAACAAACACACAAGCGCGCGCGCACGCACGCATCCACACAAGGACTGACAGAAAGGCAAACTGATCAATTAGAATGGAAGCAATCATGCATCACACAATATTCAAACTGTACTGAGTGTATATCACATGGTCACATTTTTCAATAGGTTCAGAAACAAGATCAGAGGGTGTGTACCATTCACAAATAATTGTAACACTCTGGTTCAAACTTATAAGGTCATAAGGTCACCAGCTTTTCGCAATATAACTAATAGTAATATATTTTATTAAAAAAATGAAACCAAACTCGAAGTTTGGTCCAAGCGCTCAACAATATGCACATCTACACACTAGGTACATAAAATATAGTTAATAATAAAATGCGAGATGGTGGGTGGGGTGGAGGAGGAGCATAAATATAAAAACAAACATACCCACACAGTACAAATTAAACTGCACACGACTGTTAAAATCACAAGTATAAGTCAGCGAGAACAAAAACAGGCTAACCCAGAATCAAAAGCCCGGCGTAAAATTTCTATAAAATAAATGCTAATGTCATTTGAACATCGCACATGAAGACAAAATATGAAACCTAACAAGATGGTGGTGTGGGGATTGATGGCGAGCGAGCCTGACGGTTTTCAGTACTGGACGAGTGCGTGGTGACGTGACCTTTCTACCCCGCAACTATTCTGTGGTAAGGTATCCTACATTTCTCTCTGTGGTGCCGTGACTATTTTACACTTCTGTTAAACTCAAACAACATAAAAGATTGATTCTGGAATATGGAAATTGGTTAACCGAAATGAATGGATGAAAATACCAGAGCTGTGAAGGTTATGGCACCACCTGTGCGGTGGGCAAGGAGATTGCAAACTGAAATTACCGCAGCCATAATAACCCCGTGTGATTCCCCTCTCCGCCCCCCCATGCTCCCCCCGCCCCACACACATAAGAAACCTTTAAGAATGTTCTTTTTCAAGATATAACCCTGACACAAACTAAACTGAAGAATTTATCCAGTAGATGTGTTTGAAAGATGAGGGCTCCGTCTGTTTTGTCTGTTTCCCGTCCCTCTGTTTTCTGTCTTCCTTTGGTTGTTCGCGTGTTTCTTACCTTTTCCCTCAATGTGCCAAACCGTGACTTAAAACGCTGCTGACAATAAAAACCTCTGACCACTGCACCAGGTTTCTTATGTCAGTGGGGATAATGTTAGTACACGTCAATAACTACTAACCCGTTAACACGCAGTCAGTACATGTCAGTGGGGATAATGTTAGTACCCGTCAATAACTACTAACACGTTAACACGCAGTCAGTACATGTCAGTGGGGATAATGTTTGTACCCGTCAATAACTACTAACCCGTTAA
>SMGT01002382.1:6605-19588 GCA_004794575.1 Lanistes nyassanus | reverse complement strand
TTATCTCTACCGCTAAGGTGCTATGTGTTATATTAGTTTACTTTGATGTAGTCTGTTTTTATTTTTAGTGTTTTACTGGTATCCTCTGTCCTATAGCTTATTTGCTGTTTTTAGGTGGTTAATTCCCATTTTGATTTTTTTTTGTTTAGATATATCTAAGATCTGGGTGGGCGTTAACTACCTGCATTGTCAGTTCCATTATGTGTTGTCTTATATTTTTTGGAGGGCTAAGAGAAGATTTTAGGTTTACTACTAGATTAAGATTTTGAATGGCATTTTTTAGCTCTTCTCTTTCCTGACTGTTTAGGCTACATTCTAGCAGGACATGTGGTGTACTAAGTCTGTCTCCACAACTACAGGTTACTGGGTCTTTACGGTTAAGGTGGTATTCTCCATTTAGTCTCATTCTGGCTATCCTACTTTGGTTGGATCTGTTGGAATGGAACAATACTAGTTCCTTACCTGGTAGTTCTTCTAGTTCTCTCCTGGTGCCTTTGGCTTCCTTTTTATACTTTTCTTCCCACTGTATTTTAGTTGCTGGTTTAAGGGCTATTTTTCTCTCCTCTGCTGAAACGGGTACGTTTATTTGGATAACGTTAGTGGTTGGGTTGTCTTTTATTGCCAGTTTAGCTAGTCGATCTGCTTCCTCGTTTCCTTTTATTCCTAAGTGTGATGGCACCCAGATAAAGTTGATTTGGATTCCTATATTATGGAGTCTATTTAACAAGATTAGAATTTCATACATTGTATCCATTCTTTGGGAAGACTGGTTTTGAAGAGCCTGAAGTGCTGACAGGGAGTCGGAGACAACTAGGAAGGATTTTTCCGCTGTAGCTTTTCTAGCTTGTAGTGCTATCAACCTTAGGGCAGTGCGTATTGCTATGATCTCTGCTGTAAATATTGATGTGTGGTTTGGTAGCTCGGCTGCAATATTGGTGATTTTGGGTGCATAGACTCCTACATCTAACACCAAATAGTAAGTACTATTGAACAGGTTTTCCGTACAATTCTATAATTATTTTGATTATTTTAACTGATCTTCCAAAATACGTATAGTAGATTACTGCATTTGTGGTAGTTTGCAAGCAGCATTTATTTCAATTGTGACGAAATCTGTGTCCCCTGCAACTGCAGTGGTAGTAACAGTCGGAAAACCTAGAATGTCTTTGAGTTAAACCTACTTTTTCATCACCAGTGCCTCCCAAAATTGGCGTTGATGACTCTGCCCGCAGTCCTGAGGTCTTTGTAAACAGCACCACTGTTCTGAGCTGTCCAGTGACTGGCAACCCGCAACCAGATATTCTCTGGTACCGCAACGATGTTCTCTTAGATGCCTCTGTTCACCCGAGGTACGAAGTGGTGGCAGACGGGAGACAACTAAGAATCTATGTGACGCAGGTTAAGGACAGGGGCAACTTCCGATGTACTGCCAGAAACCGTGCTGGAGAGGACTCAGTGGATTTTGACCTCGATGTCTTTGGTCTGTTGTTGATTGCTAAGATTCATAGATGATTAATCTGATTGGTAGGGTTCATATGATGATTAATCTGATTGGTAGGGTTCATAGATGATTGATCTGATTGGTAGGGTTCATAGGATGATTGATTAATCTGATGTTTGACTGTAACCTGGCTGTAATGTTCAAGCCATCAACGTTGTCTTATAGGCAAAGATCTGTAAAAAAAATTCATCAATATACAGCAAAACCTGTCTGTAGCGGCTCATTAAACTGGTGGACACCTCACTGATACGGACACATGAGCCTGGCATCGATCAGTTTTCAACACACGCACCACACACACCACACACACACACACCACACACCACACACACACACACCACACACCACACACACACACACCACACACCACACACACACCAAACCCCCACATACACACGTATGAAATGGGTGGCCATACTGTCTAGTGTGAATTTTCTAAAGTGATTTTTGGTCCCAACTGCATGCTCTGACCATGTACACACTGTGTCCTGTAGTCTAGTGTTTAGTGTTGTATGATCACTTAAAGACACAAGGTCCATCATGTTGTCTATGTTCTTGTGTTTTTACATGTACATACTGTATACTGTAGTCTAGTGTTTAGTGTTGTATGATTGTACATACTGTATACTGTAGTGTAGTGTTTAGTGTTGTATGATCACTTAAAGACACAAGGTCCATCATGTTGTCTGTGTTCTTGTGTTTTTACATGTACAGACTGTATCCTGTAGTCTAGTGTTTAGTGTTGTGTGACACAAGGTCCATCACGTTGTCTATGTTCTTGTGTTTTTACATGTACAGACTGTATCCTGTAGTCTAGTGTTTAGTGTTGTGTGACACAAGGTCCATCACGTTGTCTATGTTCTTGTGTTTTTACATATATATACTGTAGACTGTAGTCTAGTGTTTAGTGTTGTATGATCACTTAAAGACACAAGGTCTTTCATGTTGTCTGTGTTCTTGTGTTTTTACATGTAGTTACTGTATACTGTAGTCTAGTGTTTAGTGTTGTGTGATCACTTAAAGACACATGGACCCTGCAGACCCTCCCTGAGCAGCCACCTGTCTCGGAGGGACATTTTAGGGGTCCCAGGGGTGTCCGCTGGTGACAGATTTTGCTGTATTATGTGTGGGAGTGCGTAAAAATGTCTGCTTCTAGGGTGTGTTTGTTATGAAGTCTGTGAAGATGATTATTGAGTAGGTTTGTTGCTTGTTTTGTGAAGCAGTACCAACGTTCCTAATTGTTTCTTCTGCCTACTTGCGTGGGAAGGTCACCAGCATGATTGATGTAATCGATACTTTTTGTGCAGTCCCACCCAGAATGGACCCGAGCAAAATAACATACGACAACAAAGTGATCGTCAACGGCACCGTTACCATCCACTGCCCAGCAGCAGCAGTGCCGCCTCCCATCATCGTGTGGTACAAAGACGGTGAGGAGCTGAATGTCACTGAGAGCCACGTGCTGTCCATCCAGGCTGGTGGCACAGAGCTTGTCATTGTTCAGGCGGGGGTTGGAGACGCAGCTCTCTACACCTGCGTTGCGACAAACCCTGCTGGTGAAGTGGCTGAGTCATTCAAGCTGAGCGTGCAAGGTGAGCAGGTGTGGGAGTTATAGCATCATTATCCGACCGTACGGCAAGATACATCAAATCCGATGATGTGATTCTGGCTGGTTCATCTCCTGTAGCCACGACCAGCATGGTGTGATGGATTTTACATGACTCGCTATGTGCTTCAGCATCGAGGCGTTTGCCTGTTGTTAATGTGTGGCATTTGTACCTGGACAGTGCCACCCACAATCCTGGAAGATGAAGCAGACCAGAGTCCTCGCGTCCTGGAGAATTCCACTCTGACTCTCGTCTGTCCTGCAATTGGCATTCCAGACCCAGAGGTATGCCTTCAGTGCAGCTGGGTGGACGATGTAATTGTTATACGTTTTCACAATACGAATACGTATATGTATGCATGTATGCAGATATTTTGTATAAATACTGCTAGGTATGTCTCATAGTACATAGTTGGTTAACTTCCAGTCTAATCCTATAGTCTTAACTTGCTTAACATCCTTTTGCAAAGCAACGAGTATTAGTTCTATAGGAATTCTGTTTTCTATAGTAACATTTGAACAGCATGTGCACTTTTTATTTCCTCTAGATCTCAGTGTTTCCCAGAAAGGTTTTACAATATAAGAGACAAAAAAATACCTGGGTGCCACAGTCCAGGTACCTCATACCTGTGTGCAGTGCGTCATGCTGAACTTTGTCGCTGTTTTCCAGAAAATGTACCTGCCCTGTGTAACTGAATCTTATGATGCTATAAATCATTCCACCTGTCAGGATTATGGTCCATTTATTTTGAATTTTGCTTGAAAACATTCCTGACCATGAACATACTTGTGATGTGCTGCAGGATGGATCCTGCTTGGCGGATGATCATATCAGCTTAGAGAAAATTTGGATGTGCTTTGCATGGATAAAGCATATCAACGATATAGCGATTAGCAGATTTCTGTAATTGTCAATCAGATTTTATTGGCCAGGTGATGTAGACAACATTCACCTACCAGGTGATGCCAGGTGATGTAGACAACATTCACCTACCAGGTGATGTTCATTTTATTTTATTGAGTGACGTGGTTCTGCTTTGTCTGCTAGGTGATGTGGTTCCACAATGGTCAGCCGGTGTCCAGGGAGTCTGTGCCCCACACAGAGATCAGTGAAGACGGCCGCCACCTGACGATTTCCCGCACGCTTGTTGCTGACACCGGTGTCTACATGTGTGTGGCAACTAACGAGGTCGGCGAGGCCGAGAAGCACTTTGATGTGCAGGTTTGGGGTGAGTGGGGGTGGCAAAAGGTGTACAGGGGATGAGTGGGGGTGGTGACAGGTGTCCAGGGGGTGAGAGGAGGTGGTATAAGGTGTGCAGGTAATTCTTCTGTGTAACTCTGAACAATACATATTCATATACGTACAGAACCCAAGCATAAACTGTAAACACCAGCCCTCTATGACTAGAACAGCAATGTGTACATCCACACTGTGCATGAAGCTTACACATGTACACATGTTTTTGTACATGTCAGTGTTGCTCATATAGTATTTGTATCTACAATATACATTACACACATCCACACGCACATGCATACACACACACACACACGTGCATATGCTAATGTACACACCTGTCTGCTGCTCATTTTTGCAGTGCCACCAGTCATCAACCGGGGTCAGACTGACGCCAATCCTCGTGTGATCAAAGGTCAGACAGCCACACTAGACTGCCCAGTGTATGGCATTCCATTCCCCAACATCACCTGGTTTAAGGACGACTCGCCGCTGCTGGGCGCCGACCCCATGGTGAGGGTCATCAGTGGGGGGGTGCAGCTGCAGGTGTTGGTGGCAGACGAGGGGGACACTGGCACCTACACGTGTCGGGCCAGCAACCCCGCCGGCCAGGACAGAGCGACCTTTGACTTGCTTGTGCTGGGTAATTTTCACCTTTGACTTGCTTGTGCTGGGTAATTTTCACCTTTGACTTGCTTGTGCTGGGTCATTTTCACCTTTGACTTGCTTGTGCTGGGTCATTTTCACCTTTGACTTCACTGTCACCGGTCTGACATTCAAAATTACTGACAGTCCTTTTGACTTTGTGCTTACTTCCTCACAACCGACTCTGAAGAAAATGTTTTTCTTTTCACTGTGAACTGGCAGTTACTTGATTAAGTGCTGTGCTCCATCGGACAGACGAGGGCTTTAGAATCTTTTTTTGTGACTACATTGTTTTTGTGGGCTCCTTTTCTGAAACATTTAGAAATGGAAATTCAGATCTGTTCATAGTGTGTTGAATGAATTCTTGAGACATTACACAAACTGATATAGCTGTGGCATAAATGGGTTGGAATTTGAAGGACATTCAAAACAGTGTAGCAGAGAAACGAGAATGGTGACATTGTTTAAAATTGAATGTTAACATGTGATGCACTGGGTTTGACACTGGGTGTGACACTGGGTGTGACAGTGCTATGTCCAAGCTATGAGTACTTTGCGTGCCACCAGTTGCTGCACAGCATTTGTCAGTGAAAATTCATTCTGTCCATGCAGTTCCTCCATCTATTGACGAGTCTAATGTTGTGTACAAGCCAAAGACAATTGTGGACAGATGGGTCATCCTGGAGTGTCCTGTGTCTGGTGTCCCAAACCCTGAGGTGAGTGTTGGCGACAGGTCATTGTAGGCACTCATTCATAGACATTGCTTGTCAGACCCTGTAGTGAACATTGGCACTGGACATAATTATTTTGAGATGTCTTTTGAGACAGTCCATTGTCAGTGAACATGCAAGGGGGACTGATAAACTGGTGTTTTTATGGTAAATTTTATGATAAGGTGAAATATATGTATATGTATATAATGCTGAAAAGAATTTAAAGACCAGTGAAAGTGCCTGCTCTACGTGTTGCCAAAACACAAACGCTAGTCACAATGAACCTGAAGTGTACCTCATTAATTAGTGTAATTACCAACCACAGATTTAACGGGCTGTTTTTACTTGAACATCAAGAATCGCTGCTGTGAAGGACACGTCGCACACACACAAAAGTTGGGGCACTTGCAGCACAGAATAATGTGAAAAACGTGTGTGCCCTCCATTGTCCTGCACACTGGTGGTCCGCCAGTTTTGCACAGTGTTATGAAGCGAGGGGCTACACACCAAAGCACACCTGGACAACTGGCCCACCTGGACGACTGGCTGGGTCTGGTGGCAGAAGCCTCGCTCTGACTTCGTCTCAGGTAGCTCGCTCTCAGACTGGCAGGCAGTGGGTTTTCCATGGACCTCAGGAAGTCAGACTTGGTGACTTCACAAGCCTTTGTGCTTCTGGACTGACCGTTGCTGTGGTTGGTACGCCTCATGACCCAGTGTCCTCCCACAGTCGGACTGCTGGCCTCACTGTTGAAAATACTACAGTTGACGGCGTCGCATTTGTCCCCCTTGTGGCAGTGTTCCTGCGACCCATTCAGCAAGGACTCACAGCACACTGGTCCTTGATGTCCCTTAATCGGGATTTCTGGCTTTCATTAGGAAAGAATATGTGCAAATGTACCGTAGTAGCTTTTTAAACAGTACATCAAGGAGCTCGGCACAGTTTCTGACATTTCTTATGGTTGTAAATATTCTCTATTCCATTGCTTGTTGGAAATGCATCAAGGGAGACTACTTTACAGGTAGAGTGGCTCATCAATGGTGAGGTGGTGGAAGAGAGCGGACGACTGCGTCTGCTGAATAATAAGCGCCAGCTGCAGATTGAGCGAGCCCGCACCACGGACACGGCTCTGTACACCTGTATTGCCTCTAACCTTGCGGGTCAACTGGAGCGCAACTTCGACCTGCAAGTTCTAGGTGCGTATAAAGCCAAGCATTCTGTTCAGCTCTGCAAAAAAAAAGGAGACGGAGAGAGGAGAGAGAAGAAACATGAATGGTGGTAGAGGAGAGATGGAGGAAAAAAGAAAGACAGAAAGAGAGAGCGAGGAGAGAGAGAAAAACAGAAACAGGCTGGTGACTTGTCTAACATCAAAAACTTGAAAGTCGTGGTGACATGAGGAATGTCTAGAGATAACATTTACAAAGTAAAGCAGTATTGCTGGGAAAATCCAGTGCATGTGTGAGAAGCAAACCCATAGAATGTACAGAAGTGTAAGCAGAGATCACATCTATGGCCGTCAGACACACTGTGGCTTACAGAAACAAATGTTTACTCACGTCTCACACGGGGTGGGGAGCTGAGCCAGAGGAACAACAAACCACTTTCTGGGGATGGGGGCAGCCGCCGTGTCACAGGTGGCTGTGGGTAAGACAAACAAATTGGAAGGTGTATTAGGAAGATGGGTGGTGGGGTCCATAAGATCTGAACAACACTCTTACATACATTTTGCAGTTTTTTCATAAAGATCACAGGTTTTAATGGCAGATGCCCTGTCTGTCAGAATGACGCTACTGTATCACCATTGACTGCCATGTTACTAATAAGAATTCGTTCATATTCTAGTTTTTTAGTTATAGACTATAATGAGTTTAGTTCCAGACAGCGTTGGCACCATACTGCTAACAGCGCTATCACGCAGCCACTAACAGCACACAGCCACTAACAGGGCTATCACACAGCCACTAACAGCGCTATCACACAGCCACTAACAGGGCTATCACACAGCCACTAACAGGGCTATCACGCATAGCCACTAAAAGTGCTATCACACAGCCACTAACAGCGCTATCACACAGCCACTAACAGGGCTATCACACATAGCCACTAACAGCACACAGGCACTAACAGGGCTATCACACATAGCCACTAACAGCACACAGGCACTAACAGGGCTATCACACAGCCACTAACAGGGCTATCACACAGCCACTAACAGGGCTATCACACAGCCACTAACAGCGCTATCACACAGGCACTAACAGGGCTATCACACAGCCACTAACAGGGCTATCACACAGCCACTAACAGGGCTATCACACAGCCACTAACAGGGCTATCACACAGCCACTAACAGCACTATCACACAGCCACCAACAGTGCTATCATCCTTGTTGCAGTTCCTCCTCACATCGATCACCAGTTGGTGTCAGACACCCTCACTGTCAACCAGAACAGCAGCATCACCATTGACTGCCATGTGACAGGTGTGCCTCAGCCCAGCATTCTCTGGCTGAAAGATCAGGTAAGCTGTTAGGTGTGCAGGTGTGTGAGCAAGTAGCATGACGCTGACAGTGCTAATGTGGTGCATCAGAAACCCAATTCGAAATTAAAACTGCTATTGCACAGATGGTGGTATTTTGGCAGTGGCAATTCATCAGTAACGCTGGAGAAAGATACATTGTGCAGGGTATAAACAGGTTCCAAATATTCCGATGGATGAGAAAAAGATATGTGCTAAAAGCGTTCATTATCGTTGTGTATGCAGTACGTATTGTGGGAGAGGGGTTAGTGGATGAAAGGTCACTTTCCAGCAGACAAACATGACAAAACAGCTAGTTTCAGTTTCCATGGAAACTAAAATTCAACATAAAGACTATTTTGTTGAATGTTAAGCAAGCTGCAGATGGCACTGGGTCAGATGTAGTGGTAATGAAGAGGACCAATTTTTGTACATGGATATCCGATCATTCAAGATGAAAATTACCATGTGTTGCTTGTAATCATTACATTTGTTAGTATAATAAAGCAATTGCAAATAATGGATATGTATATTTCTGAAAAAGACATCTTTATGTTGTTTTTTTTTTAAACTATGATTATAATACCAGTATTGTTAACCACAGTGACTTGGAGAGTATTTGAGACTTCAGGAACTGCAGTCAAAATGTTAGAATCACTGCTGTAATAACATTAATTAATGACTTTACTGTCAGTCTGGTAATAGTAATGTGAGTGTAATGATGAGATGTGTCTGTCCAGCACCAAATGAATGTTCAGTTTCTTGAGGAAGCTGCTTGATTTTACTTCCAAAATAAAAAAAACAACCAAAAAATCCTTTTAACCAACTGAGGCAACCCCCTTGTTTTGAATAGTGAATGTTTAACCTCCTTGTACCCCAAGTTTACTTCAGATAGACCTGTCAACATGCATAGAAATGGAAAACCTGATTTACTTGTTTGATTGGCTGCAGTTTGAAACTTCCACCAAAGGAAACCTTTGCAAAGTAAGGAACCTTGTGTAAACAAAATGCTGTCAAGCGGTGAATCTCAGCATTCATTGCGATTGGAGTTTCTTGAGCATCTGTTCATGGCAGCCAATCACAGAACAGATTCATTGCCAAATGTGAACTGGAATGAATCATAACCTTAGATAACTGTACCTTGATAACAGAGATCAAATGCAAGCAAAATAAAAACTTCACATTTTTCAAAAAATTCTGCAATATTGTAACAGATATTATGTCATAAATTTGGTAATAATCATTGGGTGCTTGCTAAGAAACTTGAGCAAAAGAAATGTGAAATATTTAGAGCAGTTTTCTTAAGACTACATTTATGTGTGTGTGTGGGGGGGTGGTGGTAGCTTGTTTGAAACCTTGTAACCTACAGACTAATAATTTTCACCGTTAGCAAGAGCAAAAACAATAGATATAGTATTAGAAATAGCTCAAACCTCAAAATCTTTGTACGAGTACTTACACTTCATTTTGTGGCGGACGTTCCATACCTTTTGCCATCTTGAGGCTCCCTGCTCCATATTTTGGAAGCTTGAGGCTTGTTGTCATGGTAACTGTAACAGGCACCACTGTTGGACTGGCCGTACCGTGACCTACGTGTGCTGAACGATGACCGCACTCTGGAGGTCAGCAATGCACAGGTGGATGATGGCGGAACCTACACATGCATGGCCACCAACCCCGCGGGGCAGGACAAAGTGGACGTTGTGCTTCAGGTGTTTGGTCAGTGACACAGGCCTGTACATTAATCTGACGTTTGTCAACCAGTTCACCAGTTAGGGGCCATGATACGAATAATGGTACTGGTATTTGTGGAGATGGTGGTGATGATAATATCAGGATGAGATCTGTAACTTTTTTAACGATAATGTAATGTTGAGAACAAAGTTATGTTTATTGTACAGTTCCACCACAAATCTTGGAGCCATCTTCTGAAAGACTGTCAGTTGTCGTTGGTAATGCCATCAGCATGCAGTGCCGTGTGACTGGCATACCCATCCCCTCACTTCTGTGGCTGCACAATAGTGAGATGTTGCTGCAGGCAGGTGAGGATGAGCACATCCGCTTACTCTCCAACGACTCGCTGCTGCAGCTGTCGGACGTGCAGGTGGAGGACAGTGGGGAGTACACTTGTCATGCTGAGAACGAGGCTGGCTTTGCCGACAAGATTTTCTTTCTCGACGTGTGGGGTAAGGCCCTAGGGATCTTTGTAGAGTCTGTGAGAGTCCTTTGGTGATGTGGGGAACCCAGTTTGTCTTCACAGTTCTTAGATAATGATACAAACCTACCTTATCGTCCGAGTATCCCCACAGATATACATGTCCTATGCTCATTTCTGTTATTGTCAGGCTTGTGGGATTTGGGTCTTACATCTGCAGACAATTAGCACACGGTGTCTTTTGTCTCGGCGTCAACATCTTTCACTGATACAGAGCCTCGTGTCAGTGCTTCTGATCCACACTCACATAGTGTCAGTATTTCAGTCCCATATGGTACGGTCATACCAGTGATTCTAATCCTTATGGCGACTCATTGTAGTTTCTAACCTATATTTCTTGTCACGATACTGTACCATGACCCAAAGTGCTAAATTCTCAATTAGCGATCCCTAACCGCACCTTCCAAACAAAGATATCACCAGTGTAACCCTGGTAAGGCCCCTCCGCGCATGTGCACACCACATGCCACCCGTGCGCACAGCTCACTGACCAGGTCACCCTGATTTTCTCAGTTGCTGCTGTGTCGGCTGGTTGTGTTCTGGTTAGTCCCCACTGGTTCAGTTCTTTGGCTTGAAAAAGTCAGGGTGACCTAGTCGGTGAGCTGTGCGCACGGGTGGCATATGGTGTGCACGTGTGCGGAGGGGCCTTACCAGGGTTACACTGGTGATATATTTTTTCTTGGAAGGTGTGGTTAGGGATCGCTAATTGAGAATTTAGCATTTGGGGTCATGGTAGGTATTGCTAAAGAAACACAAATTTAGATAAAGAAATGTGTATTTATGCCTCATGCTAGTGTTTGTGATCGACACAGCACAAAATATCAATATTTCAGTCCCATATGGAACGGTCATACCAGTGATTCTAATTGTTGTGGTGACTCATGTCAGTGTTTGTGATCCACACAGCAAAAAAATGTCAATATTTTAATTCCATATGTCATGATTATAACAGTGTTTCTAATCATTAAGGTGACTCATATTAGTGTTTCTAACCTATATTGTGCCTCATATAAACTTTTCTGATCCACACAAAGCCATCTGTCTCAGGGTTCTCTTGAGATACAGGTGTGGCACCCTATTTTCTCAGTGTTAATATTTCCAACCCACACAGTACCTATTTTCTCAATGTTAATATTTCCAACCCACACAGATTATGTTAGTGCTTCTAACCCATACAGTGCCCTCCACCATCAATGGATCAGGGGAGCTGCAGCAAGTTCCTGTCATCGTTAACCAACAGGTGATGCTGCACTGTCCTGCTGAAGGCGTTCCTACACCTAATATTACGTGGTATCGCAAAGGTCGCCCAGTCTCCAGATATGGCTCTCCAAACCTACGTCTGCAAGACAACGGCCGCACACTGGTCATCCGAAGCGTTCAGCTGTTAGACTTTGGGGACTACAGATGTCAGGCCATCAACCCTGCAGGGCAAGATCAGCTAAGTTTCCGTCTGACGGTCAGAGGTGGGTACAGGATCATTGGATTACTATCGGCTAAGTATCTGTCCCATGGTTAGAGATAACTGTGTAATTTCTAGTCTGTGTATCTTAATAAAGGAGTAGATAACACTGGGTGATTGACGGTGGCGGACAACATATAACAACAGATTTTAATGCTGAGTTGCCAGGTCACATTTATTTTAGATTATTGAATATGAGAAAAGAGGTTACATCCAATCCTTTTAATATCTGTGACGTGTTGGCAGTAAGACCGTTGCATCGTCATCAGTCGAACTTGCCTGAATAGTTATCTTGGAGTGTACAGATAGTCTTTTTGTTTTGTAGAAGTTCTAATGAGCTGAATGCATTCACATGCAGCAAAGCATGAGATTTTAGACATCTGCCATCTGTCCTCATTATTTCATAGCTGTGAGTAGGGTTTTGTGAGGCTCACTGTAATCTCTGCTACTCACCTTTGTTCAGTTCCCCCTGAGATTGGCGAAGGGCCCGATCGAGTGGCCACTACAGTGAACGAACAGGTTGTGGTGTCCTGCGAGGTGAGCGGTCAGCCAGAACCAGACGTCCAGTGGTTCAAAGATGGGCTGCCTTTCCCACCCACAGGCTTGCGTCATCGCATGATGCCGTCAGGCTCCCTAGAGTTTATGCTGGTACGCACAGAGGACGACGGTCAGTACACATGCACTGCCTCCAATGCAGCTGGCAATGCATCACGCATCATTACCCTCACCGTACAAGGTCAGTTGTGTGCTCTTATACTTCTGCTCCATTACTTGGTTTGGTTTTTTTATATTGATTTAACATAAACAGGGAAATCATAAAAATCATAAATAATTATTTCCATTTGGGAACAAAGTTTAACTTACTTGATCTTGCCTGTCAGGCAATCCATCTTTTTGACCACCAGCTGCTGAAGCTGCTGAATGGAAGTGTTTCTGGTTGGGGGGGGGGGGCGTATGAGCTGCGGGAAATGTGGTTTTTGGTCTTTCATTCCTCTGTCGTGGACTAGCCTTAAGTCCACAGTTGGCTGCATTGAACTGTAAGCCACATGGTCTCGTTTGTGCAGGCAAGTATATTTGCTACAATGTCAGTG
>SMGT01002381.1:0-23104 GCA_004794575.1 Lanistes nyassanus | reverse complement strand
CATCATCTCCGTGATCGGCATCGCATAACCAGATCTATTCAAGAATATGAATGTACTTAATTGCCTCTGGTTACCGTTAGGCCGATCTGTCGCAAATTCAGTAACAACACATGCCGTGGAGCTTCTTCTCAAGGGAAATGAAGAAGAACTGAACAGAGGAATACAAGAACTCCAAATAAATACTTTCGGTGCACGATGGCATTTCCATACAAAGAAATAGAGATAAAAGAAATCTAGCCGATATTGTTCAACCACCGTTGCAAGGGCGGTAACTCATTATACCAACTTTATACCTTCTTAAGCTATATATGTGGTGATACATACCCAGTATGCGTGCATAGTTGGGTTTATTACATTTATTGTCTACCTAGCTGTACGTCATAACTTATAAAACGTATGATCAGGCACTTTTCCAAAAAGCGAATGTTCAAATAATCGGATCGGGTCTGCAGAGCTGCACATGTTTATTCAGTCTGCTCTCGGTCGACTGTTCATGCATGTACGCTCATACGTTCACAATTTGTTGATTTATGTGCACTTATATGGCAAGGACAAAGATAGGATCGAATGCCGGGAAAAAAAACTCAGTTTGCATAAGAACGTTCCACGCGTCGAATGAAAGTGCGCGCGTTGTCTCCGGGTCTCAACGAGAAAGGCGAACGTGACCTATGACCTTCGAACAATATGGCGGCGTCTATAACAGGCGTGCATTTTCGCCTACTCCAAAGCTGCTTGTTGGGAACTGGTCATTCTAGTTTCCCTGGCCAAAGATCTTTCATTTTTTGCCATTGCTGTAAGCAGCACCCTTAATAAATTTTTGTATGGATCTCCTGTAGATCTTTAACAAAATTGAGGATATTCGGTAGCAGTCTTTGAGTTTGACTCTTTCTTTTTGTATTTACTATTTCCCTTTCTTAGTTTCTGGCTTTCAAAAGAAGAATGTCCAGAAATTTCAATTAGCATTTATTTTTAAGAAATGCTTCAACTTTTCCCAAGTTTCTGTACCTTTATGCATACATATGTGTTGTTTGTTTTTCTGCAGGTGTTTTTTTTCTCTCTCTCTCACTCTGCGTGCACTTTAATATAAATATTCCTTCGTCCCCGTCTGCTGCTCACTCCATCATCCTCTCAGAGGGATTGAGTAGGAGGACAAATTCTGTTGATGGAATATTGTATTTACCATTAATTAAAAGAATTAAGTCTATGCGTGTTGAGTTGGCATTGCTTTCATCTTTGCAGTAAGACGGACACTGTTCAGTGGTGAAATTCTTGGCATTGAGAATTTTAAACGTTTTCGGATTTTTGAGCAAGATCGACTCGGAGTAAACAAAGGTATCGACATCCTTCATCTCACACCCCTGCCCTCACTGAACACATTAAAGGGTGACTGAATTTGTAAACCATGAAATTTATGCAGTGGATGTTTTTAAGCTTGAGACTGTAATAGATTAGGGGTTTGTCCCCCTTAAGTTGTTTGGTTCAGCTGTGAAACAATCACTGCTTCAGGAGGTCAACAAGAATCCTTCAACTTCAGACTATAACCTGCTTGAACAACTAATAATCAGTCTTTGGACTGTTTATGCTTTTCTTAAGGTACATTTCACAATATTTGTCTGTACAGTTTCAAAAACCAACCCTCTTCTTCCCAATCAGTGGAAGGTTAAATCTCTTCCCCTGTTCTCTTGTAGGATGACAGATATTTATACAGTTCACAGTCCACTTAATACAAGTTTTAGAGGACAATAAAAAATTCCCATATGTTCTCTTGTAGGATGACAGATATTTATGCAGTTCACAGTCCACTTAATACAAGTTTTAGAGGACAATAACAAAAATTGCTTGTGTTAACCCCTTGTCTTTTTAACCAAATCAGGCCAGATAGGAACTTTAAATGGAGCAGTATGTGTTGACTGGTTTGTGTAGTCATCATATGCTTTAGCTAGACTGCTCTGTATTTTAAATAATCTTTGCTGATATCAACTGACTGTAATAGTGTTAGATCTCTGTGTAACCCGAGGTCTCTAAACTAAGGTAAAAGTTTCTGTTTGGCTTTGGTGGGCAGTTTCCAAATCCATTGAATTGCACCCCAGCAGCAAAATGTTGTGTATAGTTTCTAGAATCTGATTCTTTTTTTAATGGTGTGATTTGTTTTTACTTCTCAGAAACTGTGATGGAATTGTTATGCCTACAATCAGTTGCATGTCAGGCTTAGGATTGTCATGATACCTTGGTGACAGGCTTTTGTTACTTTAAGGTTATTTTGGTGTGAGAAGTAATACTGTGAAATAATGGTGAAAGCAGAAAAAGATTTCTTTTTAAAAATTGTTTTTAATGAAGTTATAATCCATAAGTCATTTCATCATTAAGATTAAGATTGCAACTCTGATGGATGGTCTTATACTGAACAATATGATAAGTAATACTTGAAAAATTAAATCTGTTTAACCATAGAGATATATCTTCACCTGATTCAGGTTATTTATATTTTGCTTTTGTAACCATGTTTTTGTTAATATTTGTGTAGTGGGGGCCTGAATAGCTCAGGTGGTAGAGCTGCAGACTAGCAGGTGGAAGGTTGCTGGTTCAAATCCTAGTGTGGCTTAGGATTATTTCCTGGAGTTATACCTTGTCTACACTCCATTCTCCCCACACATTAAGCTGCCTGTTTGCATTTTCCATCTTACTGGAGCTATCAGTCAGGTGGTTCTTTCAGTGCATAGCTTAGTAATAGGACCCGACCCCGCCTTTTGTCCACCACCATCCTGAAATGCACCCAGTTTGCAGCGGGACAACCAACAACCAACAACCAACCATATTCATATTGTGTGTTTCGTTTTTAGTTTCTTTATTGCTCTGTGGGGTGGCCTGTAGCACAACAATAAAACATACTTGATACCAACATAGAAGGTTATGGTTTGGACCCCATGTCAAGCACAGTAATTTGCATGTGGCACTTTGCTATGGGACTGGCTGTCTAGGGTTTTCCTGTAGGCACTCTAGTTTCCTCTCTCCTCCTCCTTGTGTATCTTTCATCACCCTTTCCCCTCCATGAGATGGCCTTCATGGCTGAATTGATGTTCAGCAATAAACAACCAACCAGCCAGCCTTGACTGCACAGATGCAGTTGATGAAAACTCTCTTACGCTTTTGCTGTACAGAATCTTTTGTCCAGAAACTTGCCCTTGCCAAAGATGATCCCAGTGGATTTACAGCACTGCTTCCAGATCTGAGGAAACTAATCTATGTGACCACGACACAAGGGGAGCTGTCATTAATTGCAGATCTGCTGCACAAATGTAATCAGCAGAAACTTAAACCTGAAGACACCGAAGATGGAAGTAATGAGTATGTATTGAAAATGTTGTGTTACTGAAGTGATGGTTATTTGAATTAAGTTTGATGGAATGCAGTTTGTATAGCTTATAGAGAGTGATCATGAAGAGTGCTTCAAGTTCAATTTAAAAAAAATTCATTTAATGAAAACCTGTAATTCTTATTGGAAATTTTTGCTATAAATAAAAATTGGACAAGAATAAAAAGCATGTTTGCCTCTTCAGGGTGGTAGCTGATAGCTCACAAAATCCCAGACATTTCCAACTGGGTCCTCTTTTGATGCGTCTCCTGTATGTCCTCAAAAATATGGATGCAGCACTTGCTTTTTGGCAAGACCAGGTAACTGGTTTTGGCAGAAATTTCAGGAAAAGCTATTGTGTATGCACATGAAATGGATGCTTAACACTAGCATACAGTCAAACAAGTTCTGTGTCTCACATCCTTTAGCTGTGCCCCAGCAATCAAAAAACATCAGTTACCTCATTTGGACACTGGCTGTTGATGTAGAATAATTATTGCTTGCCTACAGTGAGAGCAGACAGAGGTATTTTGTTTATAAATGTGTTGCATATGTCATTCACAGAATTCAGATGTAAATTACCCACATTGTTTCCAGATGCTGAAGAAACTGTTCCACAAAACTACATGCTATCTGCTGATGATGGACATGCTTTACAATGATTGTCGGTATCAAGCCGTTGTCGACACATTCTGCCAGATGCAGAAATCTAAAGTTTCACCAGTCCAGTACCCACCTGACTGCACAACACTGGCATTTGCAGCCTTATACCAGATGGTACATTTAGGCATATTTGCTTGTCTTTTTCAGAGTCTTTGAAATGGTATTCTAATGTAATTTGTAGATTGCAGGAGTGTTGGTGTGCACGCAAGATGGAACCCAGATTTCCTATTTTATCTTTTGTGGTCATGTGCTTGGGATCCATGATATAAGCCTTTAGCACAATGCTAATATAAAATGTTCACGTTTAATGTTTGATTTAGCTGACTGCTTCATGTCAGCTTGAACTACCTCATCTAGCACTAGCAGAGTGTTGTCTACCCATGCCTTGTTAGCTTACATTGCCCTTCAAGTCAATATTTTGTTCATTATATACAGCAGTGCTTGGACAATCAACAGAAAACATGAAAATAATGCAAATAATATCTCTGACGGTGCTGTGATAACTATCAGAAAGAATGCAAAGAAATGTATCTGGTAGTGTTTAGGTAATCAAGAGAAGATGTGAAAAGAATGTGAAGGTTCTCTATTTAAAACTAACAGAGTAAATTTTCTGTTTATCTGATTATGCCTCTAAAAATGATAAGTTGTTAAAACCATAACAATTGAAGTTCTCCACCTACTAGTAACTATTTGATAATATGTGGTTGGTAACAACAAAGAGAACTTAGCCAAACAAGGCTTAGATAAGGTGTCAGCGTTTCGAGCATGGCCCCTTCTTCAGAAGGACACAAACAGAAAACAAAAAACAAAATGGGTTACTTAACTGACAGAGACGCTGGTCATCCATGGTTGCTGGACAGGAAGAAAGTGTGGGGAAAGGGGACAGTGTGTGGAAAATAGGGCATGCCAAACCACCAGTCAGTAATGAGAAGGCCTACAGCCAATAGAATGGCGTGTCATCGAGGCTGGTGAAAGGGGAGGAGGGGGGAGAGGGGGAAGGAGAGGGTTAAAAAGAGAACATGTTTGGAAATTGTAAAAGCAAACTTCAGCAAAGGTGACCTTGTAATACTCTCTCATCGGATTCCAAAAAAAGTTACAGAAATGTTTTCACAGTCTAGGCTACGCCTCATGTAGATAATGCGTTTTGATTTTAGCAAGACTGAGTGAGACTAAGAAATGAGGTCAGCAATATCAACAGTTATTGTGGGCTTCCTCTGCTGAAAAGATGTTGGTGAGGTGTTTTATGAGATATATAACAGATATATATGTGAATTTTTGTTGCTTTACTGAAGAACTCAGAAGAAGCTCTGCAGGGAGCCAAGAAGTATTTGGAAGAAGCCCAAAGAGAAGGATCAGCTTTGTCTAGAAGGTGCATGCTCTTTGTCGCAGCACTGGCCTTGAAGCAGGTATGTTCTTGCGCCTGCCACATGCTGACCATCTGTTTCTTGCATTAAATGCTCATTCAACAAGTGTGCATCACTGACTCAGTGAGTGAGTTGCACAAGAACTGAAGGGAAATCGTGCCTGGTACCTGAAATGTATCCAGAAGAAATGAGAGACAGTTCTCTATATCATCTTCCCTTTCTCTTCTATCACTGTAGATCTTCCAAATAATACAAATTATGTCCACTAAGGTTATGTAGTTTTTTCGTATCTGTGTGGTTGATGGGTTGTGTGTGTGTGTGGACATGCCAAGATCATGTTTGTAATGCATAAACAAGCAAAAAAAAAAACAACCCCAAACTGTTCCTTTTGTAGAGGCATAATTAACCCCCTCCATCACCACCATAATGTGTTGCTACATTTCTGCTGTCTAATGGTTGTTGTAACAATATTATCTTGACGTTTTAAAAATCATTTGCTACAAATCTGTAATATACTTGTGGTTTGCTCAGTGGATCCCATTACACACCTACATTTTCTAGTAAACAGTCACCCTAACTGCATATGTTTGCGAAGTTGAGGAAGACAGCACATTAGGCTGTGCTTTATTCTGGATGTACATGCATGTATTTGCACACTGTGACAAAACTTTATTTTTTTTTTCAGAGGGATCCTGCGTTAGCACTGGAGATTGCAAATCAGCTATGTAGAGAAACTGAGTCAGTTTTTAAGAATGTCAAGGTAGGATACAAGTAACTGTAACTCTCAGTTGTGTCCTGATTAGTACTTTCAGTCTTGGCAGCGGTGTAGGTATGTCTGTACATAAAGATGATGGAACCAGCAGCAGCAGCAGCGGCAGCAGGCTCTAAAACTTGATGTTAAAAATAAGCTGTCAACATCACAGACCTGTATACTAGCAGACTACTGGCGGAGGTATTTTTAGGGTCTCCAGTCCTGTTTTTGTCAATTCAAGGCCAGATGAAGCAACGGCTTCTGACTTTGGGTGTGACCTTAAGTTACAAACATGAGGGGTCAAGGTTGAGATCATGCAGTCATGGTCAAGTTGAAACAAGTGCTGCCGTACCTGTTGTGTTACCAAGACTAACAGGCTCAGCATTGGTCTTGGCAGACAGAAACAGTCCGGTAGCATATAGGTCCACAGTCCATACCAAATCAAATGTTCTTAACAGGAATTGTCTGTCTTTTCAGTGTCTGTAGTCGCAGACCATATTTTGTTTTATACTTTTATAGAAAGGTACATATTACTGCCACACGTGGGACTTCAGTCCCACCCAGTCACATTATGCTGACAGTGGGCCAACCAGTCCTAGTACTGTTCCCTATGTCAGGAGTCTGGCAGGGCAGCTAGCAGATTGCCAGTTTCAGAGTTTTAGGTATAACTTGGCCAGGGTGCAAACAACCGCCAGCGTCAGCAACAGATGCCTCGACTGCTAGACCGCGGCAGCAGTCTTCAGCGGAAGTTGACAGATGTCTGTGCATGCATTCAAGAGTGTGGTGAAATTTGCTTGTGATGGCAATCTCAAGTCTGAGTGCAATTCGCCCGACTCCCACCCACCTGGGTGCATTGTACAATACCTGTCACTCTTTGCAATGTACCTTTGGATTGAGCAGGGTCACAAAAATGTTCCACTATTTAAAATAAAGCTTGGATTGTGATGGAAATGGTTAAAACATTTACTTTAAAATAATAGTGGTTCTGCATGTCCCAGCTGTACTTTCGTTTTTGACCAGATGAAGGAAACAAAAAGTATTTTTATATTTAAAATTTATGTTGTTGTAGACATAACAATATGCATGTCAGGCTGTATATGATATGCATATTACTTAGCTAGGTATAGTACAAATTAGAACTCCCGAAGTAAAACAGGTCTGAGAATTGACCTTCAATGCACTCAACAGACATGCAATGTCAGAAACCCTGGAGCCCCCCTGCACTCAGTTACCCCTGTGCAGACACAGCATCAGGACAAAGACATACGGACAGCGCATGTTCACCTTCTCGGCATCCACCCAATGGAATTCACTTCCCCACAACATTCGCCACTCCCCATCACTACAGACTTTCAAACGAAACTTAAAAACTTTTCTTTTCCGAAAGTACCTTGACTGACGTCCCGATTGCCTGTCTGCATTAACTTACAACTTTCTCTGTTCATCGTCTCTTATGATACTTTTCCACCCATCTGTGACCGAAGGACGATCTGTTTCCCAACCTGTTGGTCAGTGGTGCGTTCATCTCTCCCTCTGTGCGTGTCCATTGTTTTCACTAGCGTGTCTGTGTCCATCGTCCGCGCGAAGTGTGCATGAAATGTGTTCTCGCGCGTTAAAAATCCACATTTTATTTATTTATTTATTATTTATAATTCAAACTATTCACTGTCCACTAGTCACCGAGGGTGCAGTTGCCAGTTGCAGCCGCACGTGCAGACTTTGACACTGACAACTAAGTAAGCTATATAAGCCCTGGTAGGACTAGTGGGGGCAGATGGAGATAGGGAGATCGATAGCGAGACAGAGAGGAGGGAGCTGATCTCAGCATATAGTTATAATCTAAGCTTGTAAGCTGGATGTTAACCGTCGCACCACTACACCGAGCTTCGCTCTGTGGAACTTGTTGATTAATAAAACCTTGTGACGTGACGATGCTGCCCCAAGTCTGCGTGGTCTTGCACCACCGACATTTGTCGTTTTGTGGTGCCGCGAAAGATGTTGCATGGCCTTTGTGGTGCTGCGACTATGTTACATAGAGCTTCATGAATGTTGAATTGTTGTTCATGTAGATGTAACATGCACGTGCAGATTACTGCTCTTGCACAACTTGGACAGCTACAAACAACTCTTGACCTAATGGAAGAAGGATTCTGGGTTGATGTTCCTATCCAGACACGCTCCAACATTATCTTCTCAGACACGGTAGGGCTACATTTGGATTTGAAATTTTCCTTTATGATAACATTGTTTATCTTTTACTGCTTGTCAGAATTCCTGCATTTCTGCCTGAATTGCAATGGAGAGATAAGAATGAAGTCTATCTTCCTTTTAAAATGTGGTATAGTGCAAATTCTGTTGTGCAATGACAGATTTAGCAGCAGTTGACTGGTAGAGCCATATACCCAGTTTCATAATTTTAAACCTTGGAACTAAAACATTTGAAAGATCATGTAAATGAACAGTTTCTGATATTGCAAATCAGCATCCTTCAGGACATCAATCACGTAAGCTGGTGCAGTTCACTCGTTTGATGTATCTAGCTTTATAAAAGTTTCATTGGATTGTTCGAAATATTTTAGTAATGGAAACTGTGATGCCTCTTTTCTTCTTCCAGGTCGAGTGCATTGCCGAAAGAGTGCAGAAAAATGGCAATCAGGATATGGCAAACAAATTTACGAAGATTCAAAAATTGCTCGACAGAGAAGGCTTGTTAAGTCCACAAATATTGACCCACTTTGTTGAAAGACCTGTTCTAAAACAAAGAAAGCAGTTAGCATCCCATAGTTTTAAAAGACAATCAAAATCACGCATTCCAGCCAGAAAGCTTTAAATATCTGGTGGTAGCAATTCTTAATGTTGTTCCCTGATGGGTTAGTCTTGAGGAGCCGAATGAGGAATAAACCTTTTTCTTGCCTCATGGACAATATTTCTGTAATGTCAAAGCAACAGCATGCAACAAATAACTGAGGTTTTCTTTCACTTCTTTATGCAAAATGTTTTCATTTGTACCTCACACAATCACCCAAATAAAACATGAAAAAAGTGTCAATTGTTTGAACTCCAACAACTAACCTATGGTGAATGAGGATATGTCTTTGTACATGTACTTACTCTTCAGTTAAATCACAATGATTTTTCAGGTTTCATAAAAATGTGGGAAAATAGATTTACATGACCGAAAATTTCAAAGTACAAAGACTAAACATGTATAAGCAAAAGAAGTCTTCCATTCTCTGGCTATGGACAACAGCACATTCCAAAACATCCCACTAAATCACCTTTAAAAGCAATTCAAAAAAAAAAACTCAGCTTCTGATCTTAGCATCTTCAATATATTACAAAAAGTTTGGTTTCCAATCCAAAGAAACATCCAATATTTTTCAGCGGCCTGATTTGTCAAGAAGTGGATAGTGCTACTTGACAAATATTGCAATGTTGCAGAGAAAGGGTTGATTGCAGCAGATCCTAATCTTTGAAAGCAAATACCATGTGACATTCCTACATCTCAACACTTAATATGCAAATAGGACAACCATCTGGCATGAAAAAAACAAAATGGAAGGAAGATTAAATGTTTTGTGCACAAATTGCTTTTAATTATCACTCCTCGGCAGCTTCCTTGTCTACAGCAAACGGTTCTTCAACTTCAAGAGCACCACTATTAACGATGACAACATCCTTTTCTGGTTTGTCTCGAGCATCTGTCTTCAACTTTTCAATCTTGCGCACCACACTCTGTGGAGAGAAATATTCCCATAAATAAACATAGCTTCCAAGTTAAACTTTAGAATCATTCTAGGTATAACCCTCAAGTGCATATGAAGTCCCCCCCCCACCCAAAAAGCAATTCACTGTTGCCAATACACAAAATCCTCTTTTTTTTTTTTGGTTGCATGGTGTGGGTATTGAGAAAGGTGGGGTGGGGGTGGGGAAGAAGGGCGAAAGAGAACTGGGGAACAATTTCAAACAAAATTCATCCCTCACTTTATCCTGGCTTGTGAAATGAGATTTGCAAAAAATATTTAGTCACTGGGTTACAATGGATGGTTTGCTATTGTTTTGCTGCTTAGATCACATGAGGTGACTCATGATGTAGACAAACACGATATTTTAGCCTGGCAGGGCAACTAACAGATTGCCAATAGTAAGTCTTCGGTATGACTCGGCCAGCGTGCTGACTGCCAACCCCCCACCACCTCAGAAGCAAATGCTTTAAAATCGTTAAACCACTCATTGGTAAACTTTGGGAAAACTTTATACTTTTACACAGTTGCTCAATCAAACATTGCATTCCAAGCTGTGCCATTTAAGGAAAAACTATCAACAAGCGTTTGTCCACAGCAGGTGCATAATACGTATCCAAAAGACTGTGGCATGATTTTAGTGAATGTATCAACCAGGCTGTCTACACTATATGATCTTTGGACAATCCGCTCTAGCACACAAAGCACTACAGACGCACTGGATCAGCGACATCAACACATCATCTTGGTGTACACATCTCTGCAAGTGACAGGGAGATGGCTGAGAAGTTTCCAAAACAACTGCCTCCTGCTGTCTATGGCATAAGGAACTGAATTCTGGGTGACAAATGCTTCAGCTGATGAAATAACCATTCAATCTTTTGTTACATCCACTACACTGAGCTCGTTTTAAAAGTAAAATGGTTTTTGCCTGAAACCTGGTCATTATGCCATTAAAACATTCTTTCTCTCCATTTAAGGAAAGGTGGGGAGGGAATCCAGATACTTTTATCTATCCCCAACTTGGTGCTTGTATAGAAGAATGAAAAAAAACATTACCATGCCCTCAAGCACTTTTCCAAAAACAACATGGCGGCCATCCAGCCAGGTAGTCTGTTTGGTTGTGATGAAAAACTGTGATCCATTGGTATCCTTTCCAGCATTTGCCATGGATAGCCAGCCAGCACCATAGTGTTTCAATTTGAAGTTTTCATCAGGGAACTTTTCTCCCCAAATGCTTCGACCTTAATTGGAGCAGTGAAGATATAAGAGTAAGACTGCTGTTATGTTAAACATCGAATCAACAAATTAAAAAGGTCATGAATATGCATTTGCTTAAGACACAGTAGATGTTAACTGATATGATATTAATTGAATGTTTCCTAACAATGGATGTGTATAATGATATGGATAGCCTTGTAATTGTACGAGAAAAATTTGTGTCTAATTTTAGAACATGAAAAATTACAATGATTTTTGTTTCCTCAAAAGCCCTTATCTCCATTCCAAGGTTGTGATGGATGACAAACTCTGCCTCAAACCCACTTGCCAAAAAAAAAAAAAGTAATTTTCAATTGCATGAGGACTATAATAAATATGGAACTAAATGAAGTGCACATGGTGTGAAATCTCTTACAAGTCTTTAAGTGTTTATTGTTAGAAGAACACCTCGATCTCTCTGCAATAAGTCTATAAAACACCCACAATCATCTATATAGCTGCCCATGCAAAGAAAATGGCCCATAACCAAACCTCTATAATGACAATCATCACATACTTACAACACATTCAGTATCTCAAGTATCTGCACATGGAACACCAATTCACTGGCATTTAGCTCTTTCATTTCACCAATTAGAGGGCTTGAAGAACGTTTCAACAACTTAGGGGCATAGTTCAAATCTAGCAAAGCAAAATTAAATATGTGATGA
Organism: Lanistes nyassanus; assembly: GCA_004794575.1. Classification (NCBI taxonomy): domain Eukaryota; kingdom Metazoa; phylum Mollusca; class Gastropoda; order Architaenioglossa; family Ampullariidae; genus Lanistes; species Lanistes nyassanus. The sequence continues at coordinate 11,300 of SMGT01002381.1, read as the reverse complement.
AATAAACTGAGATGGAGGGATGGGGTAGAGGCGGCAGGTGTACCCAATGCTGCTTGAATATTTAATGCACAGTACTTTTTTTTTTTTAGTAGTCAACAGCCAGTTCAGAGACGGAGACACTGTCAAAATTTAAAATGATGGGTGCTGGATATGTGCTCATACCTCCGGTGCCATCTCCTCTGGTGAAATCTCCTCCTTGAATCATGAAGTCCTTAATGACTCTGTGAAACTTGCTACCCTTATATGTAAGTTTAGTGCCACCATCCTCCTGAAAAACAGTTTCAGCATTAAGATCATGAAGAAGCAGTAAATAACGGAAGACTTTACACATGAAACTAAAGAAGTATTTTCTCATATCTGTGAAATACAAAAGTAGTAATCTCCAGCTTGTGTAGATGGAGGTGATTTTTTTTTTTTTTTAGCTTCTTAGAAAATCCTCACATCTTAGAAAATGGCTGTTATAAGAAGCTGGCTGTAAGAAATATTACCTTATCCCCTACTGCCAAAGTCTTGAAATTTTCCGCAGTTTTGGGGACAGTCTTTCCAAAAAGACCAATTACTATCCTTCCAGCTGGTTCACCACCAATCTCGATATCAAAAAAGACCTGAAATCACAAAAACACAAATTATTGGAATTGGAAACTGTATGTGCTGCTAGTATTACCATTGGTAATGCAGCAGTTCCAAGATTTCGAGTTCTACTACTAAGTATCTTTAATAAAAGTTTATCTCATTGCTCTCTACTTTCAGAAACTGTTAACACTGTTTCATATCTTCGCATTGAACGTTTCCACCTTCCTTCTCACTGTCTCTCTAGCGCGCGTTCACACACAAAATAAGGGAATGGGGTTTTGAGTCTGAGCGATTCTCTGACAATATGTCCCTGTAGTCGAAGCAGTTGAGTTAGGCTGTTGAGAAGGGGACCTGGGTCTTCAGAACATCCAGCTTTATATTTTGGTTTTGACACTGGACAGCGTACTAAGAGTGAGTGTTTAGTTTCAAAATCGCGCTCCTGTTGTTGTTGTTGTTGTTGTTGGTTTGGAAGGGAAAGTGCTTCCACCTCGCGGTGATTTCGCACTGAAGGGGAGGGGAGATGGGTGAGGGGAACGGGAAGGGGTCTGCGGTTTGGTGTCCTGGACTGGTGGTGGCTATGTATGGTCCCGCTGGCTGGCCTCTCTCCTGGCGCCCTGATGATGGCTTGAGTAGCTGGAGTGGTGGAGTTTTCGCTGGTCAGACCTACCGCTGCTACATCCCTACATTCTTTTTATCTTTACCGCTAAGGTGCTATGTGTTATATTAGTTTACTTTCATGTAGTCGTTTTTAATTTTAAGTGATTTACTGGTATCCTCTGTCCTATAGCTTATTTGCTGTTTTTAGCTGGTTAATTCCCACTTTGATTTTTGATGATTTTTTTTGTTTTGTTTAGATGTATCTAACATCTGGGTGGGCGTTAACTACCTGCATTGTCAGTTCCATTATGTGTTGTCTTATATTTTTTGGAGGGCTAAGAGAAGATTTTAGGTTTACTACTAGATTAAGATTTTGCATAGCATTTTTTAGCTCTTCTCTTTCCTGACTGTTTAGGCTACATTCTAGCAGGACGTGGTGTACTAAGTCTGTCTCCACAACTACAGGTTACTGGGTCTTTACGGTTAAGGTGGTATTCTCCATTTAGTCTCATTCTGGCTATCCTACTTTGGTTGGATCTGTTGGAATGGAACAGTACTAGTTCGTTACCTGGTAGTTCTTCTAATTCTCTCCTGGTGCCTTTGGCTTCCTTTTTATACTTTTCTTCCCACTGTATTTTAGTTGCTGGTTTAAGGGCTATTTTTCTCTCCTCTGCTGAAACGGGTACGTTTATTTGGATAACGTTAGTGGTTGGGTTGTCTTTTATTGCCATTTTAGCTAGCCGATCTGCTTCCTCGTTTCCTTTTATTCCTACATGTGATGGCACCCAGATAAAGTTGATTTGGATTCCTATATTATGGAGTCTATTTAACAAGATTAGAATTTCATACATTATATCCATTCTTTGGGAAGACTGGTTTTGAAGAGCCTGAAGTGCTGACAGGGAGTCAGAGACAACTAGGAAGGATTTTTCTGATGTAGCTTTTCTAGTTCCTGAAAATACATGTACTAATTTTATATGACCCAAGAGATCGTCAACAAGCAGTCCATCTCGTATCGAGGTAGCAATCACATTCAAAGACCGAGAAAGCACTAAAACTAAAAGCAGAATGAGACTTTCACTTTATAGCTTTTTTTAAAACTAATACTAATAATAGTTTTCCGAAGCGACCCGTTGCGGCTTTAGCTAGGACCTCCACTTCACCCCTTGGTGCATAGCCTATACTCACTTTGTCAGTGACTTTCGGCCCTTTTGCAGCCGACGTCAGACTGACGAGAAGACATAAAGCAGCCGCCGCTCCAAGAAGCATGATGTACACCACCGGTCTCGAGCAAATGCTCTTCACGCTTCTAGACGAGAACCCTATCGCTGCTTTTGTGCCCCGAGTAGGAACCACGAGTTCTGCAACATGGCGCACAAAGTGAGTTGTACAGTTCCGATTGGTCAGAAATCTTGCTACACGTCACACACGAAAACCACGTCGTCTGCTAGAAGTCTCAGGTATCCATTGAACAGCGGTTTGTTGTTCGCACGTTCACGATTCAAGTGGTATACACATTTACGACCGTAGTAATAAACAGCTCATAAAGCTATTTCTACTAGTAGAATGAAGAGTATGCAATCTTATTTTTGGGGTAGAAAAATAGTAATACATACCCCAAGCAGAATGACACGTTCGACATCGCTAGAAAAATAACTGCAACACGTCGTACCTTAAAGAGTAAAAAGGCAGATAAAACTAGGCATTTAATCGTATTTACTTACTTGTCATCTCCAAAAGACCGAGGCAAAAAGTAACAAGCAGAAGGAGTTCCTTTGGGAGACTGGATTATGAAAAATTGAGACGACTGAACACAGGTGTAGCTTTATCAGTATATATACCTCGATCGATTGCAGCTGTATCGTATGTTTTACTTTTTACACGGCTTTTGTATCGGGAAGTTTGAAAGATATTGATTTCACTTACAAGAACTGCGTTGTTGCAGGTATAACTGGGTGTTGCCTTATCGCCCACTGCTCTCCTCCTGAATAAAACCCAAACCAACCAAAGATTTTGTTCTGTGTGACTGATGCACGCATACGTGTCTAAAAAGTTTAACGCGTGTTATAGCAACAGAATTAATATACATGCGAACGAAAGTATACGGCTTTCACCAAAGAAGAACTTGCCCGACCTTGGCAGACAGCATTGTATCTGACTGGCCCCAGGATAAAACTTATCTCGGCCACCAGTGCCAGGGAGACGAGGCATGTTAGGAAATTACAACTGCCTGAGGCTATGATAACAATTACATTCTGTACCGAAACAGCACTTATATGTCTGCGTGCGTGGGTGCGTGCGCGCGCCTGTGTGGCGCGAGAGCGCGCGAGAGCGACAGAGCACAAACCGAACGCGATGCTGCGTGGGCTCGAGAGAGAGTGAGAGAAGATTCGGGGAACTATATAGTGAAACATCCATAAATTAATTGTTATAGGGCAAGAAATGTAAGACAGATGTTTGTTTTAGCTTTTTATTCATAAACCCATATGAACATAAAAATATAGAGGTCTATAAAACTGTCTACTTAAAAGTTCGCACCTTATATGCACTACAATGTAACTGTTCTGTTATCCGCCCTCTTGCCCTGCTCCAATATGCGGCCCGTAGCCCGCATTTGTTACAGAGCTGGACGTTAAATAACAGACAACCAGGCAATCCCCTACCTCTAGGTATCACCCCCCCCCCACTCAATCCCGTCGCAACCCTCCCACACAGCTAAACCAAATCAGGCTCAAAAGAACGGGGGAGGGGAATGGGAAAAATAAATTGAGGAAGCTTCAGAGATGAAGAAATCAGTCAGTTTCTTCCACAGCCGCTCTCTCCACGGGGAACGGACTCTGGACAATGTCCACGCCACAGTCCACAATGATCACGCTCTTGATGGGTCTGTCCTCGTCGTCCGTCTCGGACAGTTCAACCTTGCGAAGTGTTTTCTGTCACAATTAAAAAAAAAACGTAAGGTGTTGAAGGCTTAAACTTTCCTCTAACAAGGAAAAGGACCGGGCTTTGAATTCACTCTTGGTTTGGGAGTGACAGGATCTTGCAATCGGCTAAACACAGGAGAAAAAAATAGTTTTACTGTTTTTGTTAAATCTCCAAGGCATCATTTAAATGATCTGTGCGCCTAGAAGCAGAGCAAGAATGAATGACGACTGGTAACAGGAAAAATCCGAGAAAATAGATAAAACAGATCAGCAGGTGTAGAAGGATGGGAGGGGAAACAGAGAGGAGAGAAAGAAAACTGTAGAGAAAGAGAGAGAGAGGGGGGGAATGGGAGCGTGTTTTGATATAACTTGTATTGTGATTAGTTTGTCCCACGTGTTTATAACAGACACTTTGATTGTCCGCTCACCATGCCATGCAGAATTTTGCCGAAGACCACGTGCTTGCCGTCCAGCCAGCTGGTCTTCTTCAGCGTGATATAGAACTGGGAGGCGTTCGAGTCCTTGCCAGAGTTGGCCATGCCCACCCAACCGGCGGCGTAGTGGTTCAGATGAAAGTTCTCGTCTGGAAATCTGTCCCCAAAGATTCCCCGACCTGCATGACAGCAAATAATAATAATAATAATAATAATAATAATAATAATAATAATAATAATAATAATAAATCACTTTAGCAAGTAGCAGCGTTTCTGATTATCATCTATGTCTTTCATGATAGGTGAGCTAGCCGCCAAATAAGCCACCACCAAAACCATCACCCATTTTCCTCCTCTCATCATCGCCATCGTTGTCAATGTCGTTGTTCATCAAGAGGGAGTAGAAAAACGCCTTATGGTCCCTTATGCTTGCTGCTCATCACTGAGAAATAAGAAGAGAATTGCACAAGCGGAGAATACTTGCCCCCTGAGCCATCTCCATTCACTGTGTCCCCTCCTTGAATCAAGAAGCCGGGTTTCACTCGGTGGAATTTGGTTCCCCTGTAGGTTAAATACCCATCTCCACCCATCTGAAATAGAGCTGATAGTCATGTACGAATCAGTTCAGATTAATAGGTGGCAAGAATCAAATACGTACACATTTTACAATTTGATTTTTGTAAATTAAATTTTTAATTAACCTAATTTAGAAACTATAAAGTTATTTTAAATTTTCCTGGTTTTGAGATGCGCATGAAATGTACAAGCTAGGGTGCACAGTGTCTAGAGGAAAATAAAGACGAGAAAATTTAAGAGTGTATATCAGTACTTTATAAAATCTACAGCAGATGTGTAACCATTCGTTATCTCCCTTAGACTGCTGTCTGCATTCAGTGGGCGGCTTGGAGAATTGAGGACACAAGTCACTGTCCATTAAGATGATCACGACGGTGCCCTATACAGCAGGATTTCAAACCAGTATTCTATTTGTCATCGTATCGGGAAGATATGACGTGATTTCACTGAGTATTCGGACACTAAATGTGGGTTAAACGTTTTGATCTCTCCCACCTTCACCCTTGAAACGTCTTCCCCATCATTACTCTATTTAGTCTTTGAAGTTCGTCTGGTGTATTAATAATCTCCCNCCCCCCCCCCCCCCCCCCCAAGACTGTCTACAGGTGCTGCGCAGCCAGGCCATGGCGAGGTCGGTAAACAGTAGTCGTGATTCTTACCGGATGACCGGATGCCAAGTGAAGGAAGTTTTTGGCTGTCCTGGGAACAGTCATGGCGAACACTCCAATTACAAGGCGTCCAGCGTACTCGTCTCCGATATTAATATCAAACCATGCCTGCGCAGACAAATTAAAAGAGAGAGAGAGAAAAAATAAATTGCGGTGAACTGTAGGTAGGGTCCCTTCTTTGCCTACCTCCCTTTCTTCGTGAAATGTACCACAAACATCCAGATGTCAGCGCTGCTGCAATCAGCTTGAGGATTGTATTTTATCTGTCGCTTCTTCGCAACAAACATCATAAATGACAACTGTCCATCAGCTTACCTCGTGGGTAACAATTGGATCATCGGCAGTTTTCTTCTGGGCCTTCAGCCTAAGAATACCTGGCAAGACACAGGCGACAAAGAACCACTTTGCTGGCCTCATCAGGATCGTAAATCTTGCTTTAACAGTTACAACTACTATTATTTAATTAATCTTTGGAGATCAGAGTAAACTCTTAGCTATGTATTGCGTTATTTTAAACAGAGCTTGAAGTGATCCAAGTGTGCTCAAGATTTCCAGCGATTTCAGTGCTGATCTAGCAGATGACTTGTTTGAAGACGATTGGTTAGAATCTTTTCACTTGTCTCAGACAGTATTGATTTCCCTAGGAAACAACAGCACCCTTTCCTTATTTCTGTGATCTGCTCACTGCCAGGTACAATCCTACGAAGCGGTAGAAGCGAGATTATGACAGTATTCCCCATTATGTGAGCTAGTGCAAAGCTTTTCTATAATATTTTGTAAAGCTTGTTATTTTGTTAAACCGTATAATCATTCATCCATCTTCTTGTACATCCGTCCGTCCATCCCTTCATTTCTTTGTGGTTTCTTGTGGCTTTTGTCTGGCAGCATTAGATGTATATGTTTAAGACCAGTGCCTTAAGGATGATCAAACGCAACATCACAACCTAGGATATTGACATATGCACTGGATGTTACTGCACGGGAGCTATATTTATGCACTGGAGGTTACTGCACGGCATTTGTACTTTGAAGACAAAGATTTGCGCCCGGTTAGCTTCGACGGAAAGACAATTTGGGATCATTGAATGGGTTGATTTAGTACTGTCTTTGTCTGTTTGTGTGTCTGACTTTTCTGCGTTTTCTAGTACATGTCATGTGTGTGCCTGGTTGCGTGCGTGCGTGTCTGTGCGTGCACGTGACTGCGTGAGAGGCGGGGAGAGAGCATGGTCCTTCTTCGGTTCAAACTTTGTGCGGGGGTTTGGGGGGATTGGGTGGGAGGGGGATGAGGAAGGGGGGAATATGTGCGCACTACAAGAAAATGGGCCTGTTCTATTTGCGTATACGCCCATTTTCGTGCCTTGGAGCTGTAACATGAGTTTTCGTTACAAACATCTGATGGGTTTTCATTACTGACCATTAGCAGAAGAGATTTTTTTCCGATGGCATTGCTCGTACTCTAATCAAAAACGAAACACGTTTCGATGCTTCAAAATTTGTATTATATTCTCCGTCTGTTGTGCACAATACAGTATAAGGCAATACATTTCAAATATCAGAGTCATTCTCTTGCATTTATTAGCCACTTGAGGACGGCTATAGACTTGCATAGACAGACAAGACCGACTACTGACCAATTGCAACGGACAGGCACATGTTTGCGGAGCTGATGACAATACAGTAAGATGATTAAAAAACATTGAGGCGTAAAGCTAGGGAGATGAATATGTTTTGGAGTTAGGTGAAGGACAAACACAACTTTTATCGACATGAGTCATACAAATAAGACCTCTTCTAGTGGAAAACATTTATATTCTAATATCACCAAAACGTCTGGCACTGCCACATTATCTTTTGAATAAAATACATCGAATAAAACTTTTTCGGGGTTGGTGAAGATAAAGACAAACAGCGTTTTTACACACGCGTTACAGAATTAAGTACTCGCGACACAAGTCACATAACGTGTTGTCGTTCACCTACCTAAATGTTCTGTAACTGGTTCCATTACGTACCACTTCGTCTGATGCAAAGTTATCAACTTGATCAGAGTATAGGTAGTGTTGTTTAGTTTCCATTTATTTGAAGATTCTTTGCTGGGTTCTGGGTTCTCTGTATGTGCGTGCGTGGATGGGGAGAGTGGGCTGAGTGAGTGCATCAGTAGCAGTATAGGAAACATGCTTTGAGTAGTGTCTATTCAGTTTCCTTGGTTCCAATTTTTCTGACCCACTTGTCTTGTTCAAGGACTCCAAGGACGTCACATTTAGTGATTACCACGTCTTCGGCTGGTTGCCCGTCAACGGATGTTGTCTTTGTCATTTCAATCCAACGGATAACAGCCTGTGAACAGAAAAGCACAAACCACTTCAGTTTAGTCCGAAAGATCCGCTTTTATTAGTAGCATGCGTTATATAATGTGGGTGCGTGTCGGTACTCGTCCCGGTCTGTGTTTTCTTTTAAAATCTCACCGACCGCCAGATTAGAATATTAGCTACTATAATGGAAAATATTCCACGATACTGTCATATCAGTCCTACCAAGGAAAGGAAACTAGAATCTATTGAAGATGGAAAATTAATTGCAGGTACAGAAAGTGGGTGATGGATATCTCTGACGGGTCTTTATTTCCCAGAGCGCATTAGTCGTATAATTTAGAGGTAAAAAATATTACCTCCTGGGCAGAGCTGAAACTAAAGACAAAACTAATTTTATAATGTGTGCACACGCCTGCGCGTTAATAGTAGAGAAAGCGAGGGAAAGGGGACGAAATGAAGAGGTGGGGAAGGCAGGGATGGAGTTAGAAGGGAGACAGACTGTCGGGGGACCAACGGTGACAAGTAAACTGGAACTATCATAATTCGATCTAGAAGAAATGCATCGATCAGTCATTGGCGAAGTCCTCTGTCCTTTCCTTCTTCAGCGCAACTCACCATTCCATGGACGACTTTGCCGAAAACCACGTGTTTGCCGTCCAGCCACTTGGTATGTCTGAGCGTGATGAAGAACTGAGAACCGTTTGAGTCCGGGCCCGAGTTGGCCATGGCTACCCAACCCGGCCCGTAGAACTTTAACTTAAAGTTCTCGTCTGGAAACCTCTTCCCGTAAATACTTTGACCTGTCAGACCATCGATGAATAAAAATAAAATCAATAAATTCATTGTTAGTTCACATATGTTAATTTGGCATTTCGCGGTCGTTATTTTGCTCTTACAGTTTGGTGTTTTTTTTTCGGTTCAAGATTTTAGTACATCCTTCAGAACACGAAGCAGTCTCGGTCCCGTTCACCTTCACTCGAGTTATCGGAATATATCTTGTGGAATAAGAACGAAAGCCATTTTCATTAAAGCCCGTATCATATATGGTTCGACTAAGTCAAAGAGGGCGATAAAAGTAAACTCGATTAGCCAACTACAGCACCATTATTTGATTTCCATTAAAGTATTTCCTGTCCCTGTAACTTTCCCTTAGAAGAGGAAGAAGCACAAATATAAATAGATATGAGCAGAATGTTTGATCAAATTTTGACGAAATTAACTTTTTTGGCAGATATACGTGCTGTACCACACTGATTTTATTGGGTTTATTCCAAACGTGACCCCGGCATACAACAGCTCTGTGTTGCACAGTAGCAGACAGTCAGGTGTATGTGGGCAAAAGCAACCCATACATGTTATCAAAGCACATCAATAAAATTAGTCCCAAATCATGGGGCTTGACCTTGTGGTAATTAAAGGCGAAAACTGGTCACCAGCTGAATTTAAGGATTCATTTCTTTTTTCTCATCCCCGTCTGTCCCGCATGAATCGGGTCTATATCGAACAAGTAGTCAAGCTTCAGAAGCTTGCCACCGCTTCCCCCTCTACTACTCACTACTTTTCGAAATCACAATGCGAAATCAATGGAACAAGTTAGCCGAGCGATTAACAAGTCTCATCTCAATTCATCGGATTCGACCTGCTTCGGCAAACATAGCAAGGATGAAGTGATAATGATCGTCAAAAATAATTCTTAGCGCTATTGGGTACACGTTACCTCCAGTACCATTACCAAATTCGAAATCTCCTCCTTGAATAGCAAATTCTTTTAGAATTCTGTGAAATTTGCTACCTTGGTAAGTCAGCATTTCCCCTGTTTCAGTCTGAAAACACAATAATGAGGGATAAAAAACTAACTGCAGCTTGAAGATGGTACACAATAGTAGCTATAACAGCTTCGATCATTTCTATCTTTGTCAGCGAGAGCTAAAATTTAATTTAAAATCTACTTGAATTTATCGAATAAGTATACAATCATTTGCGGGTATGACTCTTAGAAAGGACATCAAACCGCGGATAGCGTATACATTATTATAAATGAGCACATGAATGAATTCCTAGAACAGCCCAAAACGCATAGAACGACTGGGGCGCGCAATCACACCCACACGCAGACCGACTCAACAATAAGCACTCAGCCACCCGCTCACACGCTCAGTCACTCACTCATTTTCTTATTTTCCTTTCTTCTGTCTTTCTTCTTTGCTTTCCATCTTTCTTATAAACGAGTATCAGACACATGGGTATGCATGCACGCACAGGCATAAGCCGAAAACTGGCATAAATATATGAGAACAAAGAAGGCACGAAGGAGGGAGAAACGAAGGAGGGAGAAACAAACTAATGAATGGTTAAGAGATTAAAGAAGAAATAAGTTAAAGAAAAAATTAATAGGAGGAAATAAATCTGAAAAAGAACAGTTAAATTGAAATTTTGCAGAAGACAATATCAGACAGAAAATTAGATCTTCTTAACTAGCACCTATTAAAATGAGTTCTGATATGATAATGTTCACTTACTGTGAAACCTTCGACCAGGCTGAGAAAATTTTTGACTGTTTTCGGAACGACCTTGCCAAACAGCCCCATGATAAAGTCTCCGACTTCTCTTTCGCCGATCTTGATGAAGAATCGTGCCTGAAAACGAACGTCTGGCAAGGTTATGTACGAATTAAAAGCGGTCGTAAAGAACAAACTCTGCTGCATGCATTAAAGTCTTTCTCTAATTAAGATTAAAAATATTCGGTCCAACAAGCTTTTCCTGGCAGAGATTTCTACTGAAAATATTGAAATACTGAAAAGGAATTATCTTTGGTTGCAAAATGCAGGACTCGTTTTTTTTTTAAATTTTCTTTCGAGTAGTGGAGCTGTGTAACCCTACATAAGTGATCTCAGAAATATACCTCGCAAACGATTGAGAATTCTGTTGGATGGCAGTTATACATGCCCGCAAAAACAAACACATTCATGTATGCACCTACCCATAATTCATCATTCCGCTGCCACAATAGATAAATAAATTAAGCCACTTGAAATACCGCAAACAAGAACACAGGCATCTGTGCTAGCATATATTGCTTTTGTGTGTGTGTGTGTGGAGAGAGAGGGGGGAAGAGAATTTGTGTTGGGGAAAGGGGGAGGGGGGGGGGTCAGTGCCATGAGCGCTACGGGGACTTACGTCGAGTGTGGGTGGAGGCGGTAAAAAAATAAATAAAGT
>SMGT01002379.1:3204-23114 GCA_004794575.1 Lanistes nyassanus | reverse complement strand
CACTCCACATCACAGATCACTGATGTACACCACTTGACCTTGGGCCTGGTATTCGAGTATCATGTATCATGTATCAAAGGTGCACTTCTGCGCCGCCGACTGTATTTTTGCGTAGACGAAGAGTGAAGCGTGTTCAACATCATCAAATTACTAAAATTTGCTCTTCCACTTTTGTTTTAAAGGTGCCGAGCTGGAATTTCCGGAATTATCTGAAAACACTTTGAATGCCACAGACCGCAGCACAGTCAGACTTCATTTTCATCTGAACACAACGCAGTGCTCGGAGACTCCAGACGTAATCAGCATAAAGGTCATACAGGAGAAAGATAGCGGCGCTCGCGATGTTTGCAAGATTCGGCGGAACCATCTGACAAGACGTGTAGTGTCTCGGACACGTCGTTCTGGTGCCATTGTCTGCCGTCTGATGAGAAGATGCTTTTCTCAAAACAGGTCACCAAAGATGACGGAGGCGTGTATGTATGGAAATGGACAGACGGGCTCAAAAGTCAATCAGAGAAAAAATTCACGCTTCGTGTCTATGGTATGCATTCTTCTGCTATTTACATCTGTCACGCGTTTACCTGCCTGCTCCTTCCTTATCACTTCAAAAATCTCCCCCCCCCCCGTGTTCCCATTAAAAAAGAGTTCTTTCCTTATTTCGCTTGATGCACGGAGGCTCTCAATGCGCTTAACTCCACTCCATAATGTGTTGAAGAGCGGCGTCTAAACTGCGGAAAGGGGATTTTATTGCAGTTGTCATGTTAAATGGGTTTGTGTTGAGAACTAAAAATAATGTCTCTACTGAAACGTATAAGTTAAGAAAAATGACTTGCAAGATATTCTTGGTTATTAAAATACAAGCTACTTGTAAGACAGTTCTAAATTACTGCCGGGTGATAAGAACCTGTTGTAGTCATTCTGTGCAAGCTACTTGTAAGACAGTTCTAACTTACTGCGGGGTGATAAGAATCTGTTGGAGCCATGCTGTAGCGAACTATCTCCTAAACATAGCAACTATGGCCATTCCTGAACTATTGTATGAAAGATTATAAAAACATTGATGTTGTTTTCATATTTTTATGGCTGGACAAATACTTGTGAAGATATTCAGCAATATAGAAACATACCTTTGTATCTGCGTGCGAAGATAGGGTTTGTGACACGAAGCTGCGCTCAGCGACGAGCTGAGGCAGTAAAAGCCAAGGACAACGTCGAGGCGGGTCAGTGCGCCATGCCATTCACAAAATGGCCTCAGGAAGGCTCGCGTCTTCGGGAAAGCTGTTGGGTGACAAAGTAACAAAGAACACGACCCAGCGAGTGCGCCAGACTAGCGACTCCGCGATTCGAAAAGAGGGTTACGCTCCCACCCACCCACCCAAAAAAAAGACCTCCCCCGACCCATCCCAGAGTGGAAAATCCGCTTCGATATTGGAGAAAGTTTATGTAAACAGGTTTTGGAGTGGAGACTGCATGTGTACTTGAAATGTGTATGAGCATGTGTGGGTACATGGGGTATGTGATTGGCGTGTGTAGATGCACGGCGCGTGCTATGAGTGTGTATATATGCATTGCGTATGTGATGAGCTTGTGTAGATGCATTGTGTGTGTAGATGCATTGCGTGAGGTATTAGCATGTGTAGATGCATTGCATGTGTTATGAGGGTGTGTAGATGCATTGCGTGTCTTATGAGCGTGTGTAGATGCATTGCGTGTGGTATGAGCGTGTGTAGATGCATTGCGTGTGTTATGAGCGTGTGCAGATACATTGCGTGTGTTATGAGCGTGTGCAGATGCATTGCGTGTGTTATGAGGGTGTGTAGATGCATTGCGTGTGGTATGAGCGTGTGCAGATGCATTGTGTGTTATGAGCGTGTGTAGATGCATTGCGTATGTTATGAGCGTGTGTAGATGCATTGTGTGCAGATGCATTGCGTGTGTGATGAGCATGTGTAGAGGCATTACGTTTGTGATGAGCGTGAGTAAATGCATTGCGTGTGGTATGAGCATGTGTAAATGTATTGCGTGTGTTGTGAGCCTGTGTAGATGCATTGTGTGTAGATGCATTGCGTGTGTTATGAGCGTGTGTAGATGCACGACGTGTAGATGCATTACGTGTGTTATAAGTATGTGGATTCAAGGCGAGTGTGCTGAGAAAGTGTCCTCTATCACAGGTAGCGGAAACAACCGTCAGTAAACACTTAGGCAGGTAATCTGACAGGAAATGGCCTCATACAGTTCTCCGAACTCCCGGTGCTCTGAGCTGCACGTAAAAGCCCTGGAGCCAATCATATGACGAGTTCTATTTCGGATGTGTAAAAAAAGCGGAGCCAATCAAATGGCGAGCTATATTTCGCAGGTCTTTCCGGGAGCAGGGGGAGGGAGGGAGAGGGGGATGTTTCGGGAGGAGGGGGTTTACCGAAAGGTTCAGGGTGGGGTTAGGCTGGGGGCTAGGGGTGTGGGTTTGGATGGGGTGGGGTGTGGTATATGCAGTAAAGATCTTCCAGGAAACTGCAACGTTTTCAGTGGTGACCCTAAGAGATTAGCATATTTTACGTAAAACTGTATTTTGATTGGCTCCAGTTTTTCTGCTCTTTTTCAAGCTCCTCATGAGTGCACCTTGCAATTTTTAAGCTCCTGTTTAACCCTGCTCACATTTACAGTTGTTGTGGTCTCCGCGGATCAGCTGCATCGTACAACCTATGTATGTGGATGGATGGATGGATGGATGGATGGATGGATGGATGGATGGATGGATGGATGGATGGATTCGTAAAACGGATGTAGGAGAACAAACTTGTGGAAATGTGTCTACCTTAAGATCGCCGCCATCTTGTCTGTGTACTGACAAGTGCTGTGTTCTTTGATAAAGGACAGCTAAATATATATTCGCTGATATTTACCAGGGATAGTGTGGCGGCCTCTAGACGGCTGGTTGTGGATTTTTACTGCCAAGCCCGAAGTTTCTTTTGAATTTCTGTAGCCTACTTTCAACGTGGCTTTGTCGGTTAACTGGCTTTTCCCCTATCACTGTATTGACGGCATGCAATAACATCACGGTATCACGTGAATGACTGACATTTTCTACTGTAGAAGCCGACCCCCCGCCGGTGTCAGATGCAAAGCAGCGGGAAGCCGAGAAACCTCCCGCCAACGTCAAGCCCGCCATACATCAGCAGCCGGCCAACAGCGAGCTAGACGTAAAGCTGATAATTAGCAGCGCCATTCTTGTTGGGGTGGTTGTTGTGGCAGTCTGTGCGGGCGTTCTGATATTCTTGTCGAGAGGTATTGTAAACATCCTTCCCCCCTCCATCTCATCTCATACCTCATCTCATCTCTAATTTCGTCTCGTCTCTCTTCTGATCTCATCTCTCGTCTCGTCTCATCTTTCATCTCATATCATATAATCTCTCGTCTCGTCTCGTCTTTCATCTCATCTCTCGTCTCGTCTCATCTTTCATCTCATATCATATAATCTCTCTTCTCGTCTCGTCTTTCATCTCTCGTCTCGTCTCGTCTTTCATCTCATAACATATAATATCTCGTCTTGTCTTTCATCTCTCGTCTCGTCTCATCTCGCCTCGTCTTTCATTTCATATCATATAATCTCTCGTCTCGTCTCGTCTTTCATCTCATCTCTCGTTTCGTCTCGTCTCGTCTCGTCTCGTCTCGTCTCGTCTCCTCTCATCCTTCATCTTATATCATCTCATTTTACCTCTCGTCTCGTCTCGTCTCGTCTCGTCTCGTCTCGTCTCGTCTCGTCTCAGTGACCTAGAAGTTCGGGATGAGGGGAATAGCAGCTTCCCACAAACTCTGCCATCCTCGTCTGTCTTCTGTTAGACGTAGCAGAGCTTGGATGCCAAGTTCTGTCCATTCCTTGATGTTTTTCCTTCGCCTTCCTCTCATGATCTTAGCGAGTATATTATGCCGTGTTGTGTAGCCGAACCATGCCAGCTCCCTTCTCTTGATGGAACATTTCTCACATTCTCTTTGCAAAGTCTGCTCGTTGTCACAAGTTCAGCAGTCACATATGTATGCCTACACTATTTACGTCTTTCTCCTAAAATAGTCATCAGACAGTCCCAAGACACTCATGGCTACCATACTTATTTTTGTTGCCCTTCAGAAAACATTTAGGGCTCCTATATTGGTATGTGAGAGATGTAGTGATCAGTCTCATATTACGTTGAACGTCATGTAGTTGGTGAAAGTTTGCTATATTCTTATCGTACGACAAATTGGAATTACGTGTCCTGCAGGTCGAAGAAGAGACAACAGGGAACTTTCGTCAATCGGTGGCGGCGCGTTCCCAAACCCTTATCAGCTTCCGATCGCGCCGCCAGTACCCAGAGAACAGGCAAGCGACATTTATGACGAAATCCCTCATCATGCAAAACTACAGAACGCAGGGTCTGGAGGTACATATCGTGCCCCTTGGGCAAAGAAAACAAACAAACAAACAAATGTATTAACACGGAAATATACTGAAAACCAAAAGAAACGAAAACTGAGAGAGTTGGTGATTTTATTTAAATTTTGTCCTTTCATTTAAACTGATTTGAATAGATTTATTTTTGAGGAAATCGGTACAATGTGTGTTCATTCGCCATGCTGAGAAAAAGTTCAGAATGTCTCAAACGTCCGAATTCAAAGTCCAGAGGCAGTAGCGGGTGTGTCCCCCATTGGGGTCGACAACGGCCTGGCATCTGGCGGGCATGGAGCACACCAGATGGTTCACCACCACCATAGGCATGTTTGCGCAGATCTGCTTGGGGACCTGTTCCAGCTGTCGAGCTGCTGTCGGCTTCGGCTGGACAGCGTTGAGCGCTGTCTGCAGATGGTCCCATAGATGGGACAAGGCATCACCTAAACGTTGTTCTGCTGCAGGAAGGCCGTGGTGAGCCTTGTGGTGTGTGGTCGGGCATCGTCATGCTGAAAGGTGAGGTTGCCATGCTGCTGGAAGTATGGCACGACGTGGGGCCTCAGCACCTGGTCCACACAGCCTTGTGCTGTCACGCCGTTTCCTCGTCCAGGGCCGATGTTGTGGAAGACGACGGGGCGCACAAGTCGGTTGAGGCCAACTCCACCCCAAGTCATGATGTTGGGGGCTCCCCAACGGTCGTGCTGCAGAATGTTGTTGGCGTACCTCTCGTTCCGCCTCCTTCATGCTCTGATGCGGCTGTCGGCGTGGCTGATGCAAGTGTGGCTTTCATCGGAGAAAAAATGTCTCGCCATCGCCCTTCATGTGCTGCTGTACCCACTGCATTCTCTGCTGCCGATGTCGTGCAGTCAGCTGTTGACTGCCGCGCACGACGGCGGCACTACAGCTGTCGCTCAGACAACCGGCGACCCGTAGTCTGCTGGCTGATGGCAGTTTCATGGCTCCCGACAGTGGCTCGGGCCGTCTCTGCGGAGGGAGGGGCGGTTGGCGCAGGTGGTCTGGGTAGATCTGCCTGTCATGTCGTGCAGTCGTGACACGAGGTCGTCCGCTCCTTACTCCCTTCCGAGTGCTGCCAGTGGCATGAAAGCGAGCTCACAAACGACAGATCGTGGAAATGGCAAAATTCAGTTCATGTGTGAGGACGCTTTGGGGGTTTCCATCCTGCAGTCGTCCGATGACTCTTTCCCGATCTGTAGCGTTCAGTCTTCTTCTGCTGACAGGTGATCTGTCTTGTAGCGTACCAGCATCGGCTTAAATTGCCCACCTTTCGCAAAGAAACTTCTAGTCTTGCTGCTTTTGTTTGCTCTGCACGAGCTAAAACTACCGTCCGACTTAAGTGCGCCAGAAGGGACAATTTAATTTTGTTTACGCCAGGCACGTCATTGTCAAGGGCTACACTCAACAGACCTTGCGACCTCATGTCAGCCTCATGTTTGTTCCTATCATTGTGTCAATTTACGTTTCTTTTGGTTTTGAGTATTGATAACTGCATCTTAGAGACCATTGGTCCTTTCTTGCTCAAGATGTTTAATAACGTGAAAATGAAATAGTAGTGAACCTTTGCTTGTGGTGCTGCATTTCTTTTGAATTTTATAAAACTGCTGTGAATTAGTGCTCATAATTTTTAAAGTGAACTGGCAGCATGGCGCAATTTGTATGTATCAGATCACGATCACGCATACAGCTGCACTAATGAGCAGGTCATTATGAAAAGGAAAATGTCTATTTATTTTCCCCACCAATACAGATCTAACGTTGTTGTTTATTCAGGTATTGGGCATATTTTTCTGTATAGTTTCTCCCAGTACCCTACTTTTACCCCGGAAGAGCTCATCTGTCAACCTCGCTCAGCTGGATGGGTTGACGTGCGGCAAAGTTTGCTCTCGAGAGGACTCCGTCGAGTACCTGGATCCTGTCACTGTCTGTATGGAACGAAAGGTTTCACTTCCTCTCGTCGGGGATGCAGCTTCGGTCCCGGATCACTCTGGCAGTGATTGGAGTTGAGTAATACATGTACCTGTGTCCTTTGCAATACCTGTATGCTTATAAAGGATGTAAAACAGCAGTGTTTTTTTTGTCGTGCAACAACATGACAATTAATGCACCATTCATTAAATGAATCGCACGTGTACTATCAAAAGGATTGCACGCACTTGTAATACGTTGACTGTAATACCGTAGATAACATACGTTTACTGTGGATTGCTTCCCTTTGTAAGGACATTTACTGACATTTGTCTGCGATGAGAGAATAAAGAGAAACGGCACCGGCTGAGGGAGAGAGAGAGGTGGGGGGAGAGAGAAAGAAAGAGAAAGAGAGGAGAGTGAGAAATTGGAAGGACGTGAAGACCCGAACTCGCTTGCTCACTGATACACGTCAGTTTCCGTGTTTGCTCGACCGAAAGTTGGACTGTCTGTCTGTCTGTGTGTATACAGAAAGGAGGAAAGTTAGGAGGGGAGAGAGCGAGAGAGAGAGAAAGAGAGAGACTGTATTCAGTGTACTGGCCGTTACCCCATGACTGATCCGGGTGAACATGTATGCGCAATATATACACCATATAACGTGTATGTACACTATAATCTCCATATAACATGTATTACAATATAATCACCTTATAACGTGTATTACACAATATAACCACCATATAACGTGCATGTACAATATAGTCAGCATATAACATGTATGTACAATATAATCACCATATAGCGTGTATTACACAATATAATCACCATACAAGGTGTATGTACATTATAATCAACATATGACATGTATGTGCAATACAGTCAGCATATAACATGTATGTACAATATAATTACGATGTAACGTGTATGCACAATATAATCATAATATAACACCTGTGCACAATATAATCATCATATAACATGTATGTACGATATAATCACTATATAATATGTATGCACAATATAATCATCATATAACATGTATGTACAATATAATTACCATATAATGAGAATAGGTTATGTACTACAACACACTAGTGAATATTCATAAAACATATAGTATAAAAATGGTTTGACTGCAGTATTTTTTCCCCAAACAGGCAAATTCGATAACTTAGGCATGCATATATATATATATACAACTATAGTATTAGATAAAAGTTTGCAACACACCAATACAAATGCAAACTGCATGACTTTAATTTGGATCAAGACATGTTTGGGAGTAGGGATCAGCTTAGTAAATTTGTTATTGCCATTGCCATATAGATAAATCTTGCAAAACTGTAAAATGCTTGTACAATTGTCTAAAGTACTCAAAAGAAAGAGAATAAGATGGATTCAGCCAAAGTTTAGAAGAATATTTTGTTCTCTAATAGCGGAATATTTTGGGTAGCAAGATAAAAAGTGTCTTTCAGCTTATGTAGCATCATCGCAGAAGGATGTAATGCTTGAGTCATCATATTAATGGTATTTTCAGATGGTGGCTTCAAGTCTGAATATGAGGGTTACGATATAGATTTGAGTCGTATACGATATAGATTTGTCAAAAATGAAGATTGCGAAAGACATCTTTCAAAACAACAGTAAAGGTAACACAGATCATTACTGCTTATTCCACGCCATTCTTGCTGTTAGATGTCTATTAACCTTTGTTTAAATTCCCTTAAAAATACAGTTACTCTTCCCACGCTCTGCTGTTCACAGCTATATAGTTGTACAAAACAATCATATTGTAGTATACCCGGTCAACTTTGTTTTCTGAACTGTAGTTGTATAGCATTTTATATACTTTTCTTGAAAGTCTACTTTTGGAAAACACTATTTTTAACTGTTTTATGCAAAAGTCAATAAATAAATACCTTCCACATTGTCTATACACCATTGCATTTGGCGTTTTCAGGAGTGCGTGTGCGTGTGTGTGATGTGAGTGTGGGGATGTGTGGTGTGTGTGGTGTGTGTGTGGTGTGTGTGTGCGCGTGTGTGTGATGTATGGGTGTGTGGTGTGTGTGTGGGTGTGTGTGTGTGGGTGTGTGTGTGTGTGGTGTGGTGTGTGCTTGTGTGTATGAGAGAGAGAGAGATTCAAACTTGCGTTGGCACCAATACACGTTATTATTTTTTCTGGTTTCACCCGACGTCCAAACGTCCTTCTGTGTGGCTGTATTCAATCGATCCTTTTTTCTATAGCTTCTTTCTTTGCCTTCTAACTCCCTGTTCTGTCATCCTTTCTTTTCATATCTCTGCATCTATCTTTTAAAACGCAGTTCTCCAACATGCGTTTGCGTGTTCAAAAGTATGTATTAGATTTATGTCTACACTTTTTTCTCTTCAGAAAGATTTTCAAAACGTAATATGTTAGACCTGTTGATATGACAAACCTAACTGACAAAGTTCGAACTGTCAATGTCTAGCCTCTTGCCCCCACCCCCTTGCTTGTCACGCGCACAACCGAGGGCAGCGATAATACACTATTCTATTTATTTACAGTTACACACATAGTCTTCTACTACACAATGAATGATGCTCCAGTATACATCTACCCGCGTATATAGAACAATCACTCGCACTCTCATACATTCATCCCAGCGACGCTATACGTATCTACACGCACACGTTATTTTCCGGGTTATGAATTTTACCGTACCGATACTTCACTTCGGTGAACACAAGGAAAACCGAATCCTTTCCGTACTTTCCGTACTTCTCTGAAAATGACGTCACGCCGACGTCTTAACAAACAATAAGATCGACCGACGATCACACAAGAACTAACCGTAGGTTTCTACAAACCGACAAAACAACAAGTTTGATTTACTTTCGTCTAAGTTTGTTCAACTAGATTTGAGTTACGGTCCTGTCCTACTTTCCTACACTGTACGTAAACTCACTTTCACGATGCTGGATAGGAATACCGCAGACGCCACGTCTCTCAGCTCCACAGTCACAGCAAGGGTCCGAAATGCACGAGTCTTTTTCCACCGGACAAGAGTCACCCCTGTTGCAGAAGTCTGCTGGTTCTCTTGCGTCCACGTTGCGGATAATGGTCGTAATCTCCTGTAGCTACTTTCGGCGTTCGGTACCCGGTCACTCATAGATCTGACCCTCGTCACTCGTTATTCGGCATTCGGCAATCAACATTTGCGGTCGAGTGCCTATATAGCCCGAACCTCGGACTTGCCAGAAAACACTACCCGTTCGGGGTGGTGGCCTGTAGCCCGGAGGGTTATCGCCCCCACCCCGCACCTGACCCCTCCCCCCCTCAGGGTGACGGGTCAACCGGGGGACGGGGTGCGGGTTCCCCTCGCTCTCAGCCGGCTATCTTCCCCGCTCCACCGCGCTTCTCCTGGCTGGTTTTGGCGAGCCAATCGGGTCGGCTGTAACACTTTGATCTACCTCCTGATTGGGTAGGCAACAAGACGCCAAAAAATCATAACAGGTGTAACCTGCCAGGAAGGGGTGGGGGTTGCTATGTCCACTCTAGATGTCCACTTATGGGCGTGTCCTGGTAGTTGACATGGGGTGTAGCTTCTGCTGTCTCTGGCTTCATTGGTTGATATATTTAACCGTCTTGATGACCACGTGTATGTGAATGAAAGAATCTATGGATGAAACTTTGGAATACAAGGACTGGTTTAGATAGTCAAATTATCTTCAGCCAGTGAGAGGGATCTTCAGCCCAGATCTCCTGTGAGAGAGATCTTCAGCGAAAATCTCCAGTGAGAGGGATCTTCAACCCAGATCTCTTGTGAGAGTGATCTGTAGCCCAATCTCCTGTGAGAAGATCCTCAGCTGCTGTGAGGAGACGTACAAGTACAAGTCTGCTGAAGGCCGAATTAAGGTGTCTCGTTCTGCTGGACGTGTGGAAATCTAGTATCAACGGCACGTGTCTTGAGTAGACCAGTTGCATAGCGCAAGGAAATCTGCGAGGGTGTTGGATCCCTCCAGACTGGTGTGTGACTCTTGCACGTGCTCCTCTCCTGCTGGAAACCTCTACGCTACCCGGGCGGGAGAAAACTGCAGAACGTAAAGGAGTGAGATCGAAGACCGCGGTCAGACAACCGTCTGAAGCAGAGGGCGAAGATCCAGCCTTAAAAGGAGGCTGCCTGTAACCGAGTTTTAGGAGTGAGCTCAAAGGGCTGTGTGTCAGCCTTGAGAAACGCCATATCCTCTGTGGCGTATTTCAACGTCAGCATCGAAGTGTTCAAGAGGTCTTCAGGGTATCTGCTGGTGAACATATCCAAGGAAGAAGCGCTCCAACGTACAGACTGTCGTGCGGACTGTATGAAGCATTCGGGAACGAGTGTTGTGTTCTGTGAGTGTTGTGCATCACGTGGTCATGCTTTACTCGTATGCAAAGACAAGTTTAAGGTACGTGGTTTATCATTGTGTTTTCATTGCGAGGCAAGTGATGTAGGGTGGTATTAGATGTTAGTGTAGACCTAGCTCGGACAGAACGAAAATGCGGGACGCCTAGAGTTTAACGAGTTATATAAGATTGTCTTGATTGTAAATACTCGCTGTTTGTATCAACAATACATTCTTCTTTTTTGTGTTCACTATATTACTGTGTTTTGTGGTTCTTTATGGGAGACTGAAGGTGGTGGGGGCTCGGCCATATGATTGCGAAGTCATATTAATTAGTTTTAATAGCACAGTGATAGGTCCACCTACGCATATGTCACCCTCTTGATGGTGGTCGTGTAAGGGAGCATAGGAGACGACCCGTCAAAAGCAAAAGAAATCTCCCAGTGGTGACAGTTCATTTTATCCCCTTTCCCCCAGAAACGTGTAGGTCCCCTTGAGATGTTTACCACCGAAATGACGTGACTTTGATCTTAAGGTGATCATGGTTTTCAATCTCTTACATTTAGTGGTTTTTACATTATACCATCAATACGTTGGAACATTATGCAAATAACAGTATTTCTAAATTGTTTTGACAATTGACTTTTACTCGACATCTAGAAATGTGGATTAGTTATTTTGTTTAAGTACCTTTCGACTATGCATCCAAATCTTCCTGGGTTTTTCTTCGTAACACATCCTTCATGATGCTGTCCATCTGTTGTGAATCTGCTCACAGTGCAACTTTCTACATCTTGCAACCATTTTGTTTTTATTTCGCCCGTTTCTTTCAATGCGACATTTAAGACTATAGACTAACAAATACCGTATTCCATGATCACATTAACATTCCACATACTCATTTGAATTTGACAATCTGCTTTCTTCAGCCTTCGTGCTCATCGTGCAGCTGTCGAGAATGAAATGGTCAAGGGACGCGGAGAAAATGACTCACAAAATGAAGCTGTTTCATCAGGCGCAGAAAACAATCCTAGAATGCGCAACCACGTCCAAAGCCAGCCACCAAACTGAAAGATTGTCTTTACGGTTACAGCAGCTGCATGCTTGTTCGTTCCAAATGTGTGTTTCGTCAAGAACTTACAATCAATTATTGTTTGGGGGGATTTTTTAATGAATTTTTGAAAAAAAAGGCTAAAAGTGCCCGGTCCACCGGGACGGCTCGAGGTAGGAATCTACGTCACAATTGAGTTAAAGATCCGTAGTAAGATCGCAGACTGCTTCTTAGCCACGTATCAAAAACAGAAGGACGTGTGCGTGATTGTCTCCCTTGAAACTGTTGGCTTCCAGACCAGTACAGCTTAACAGTCGCGTTGGATATAAGAACTGTGGTTTACGTATGTTCCGCATTTCTAAGTGTTTTCGCTCTTGGAATACTGTTATTTGTCATATGTTTAATGTATTGGTAATCTTTGTTTTTAAACAATAAAATTCTAATGATCTCAGCTGACTGAGCTGCAGCTTTAAACAACTGTATGTTTGTGAAGAACGCAGTTTAAAGCATTCATTCAGAATTTATGTTTTAAATTAAACGATTAATAACCGGTCGTAAATTAAGCATAATGCACTGAAATAGTCTAAATGGAGAATATAAACTTCAGAAGGAAAATTGAAAAGGACATCAGTACTAACCAAAACACGAACAATAAATAACACACAAACATTACAAGTTCAGCAGGTTTCGGTTACATAAAATGCTTTGTTATGACAAATAAAGCGGTGATAGGAGACTCATATTTAAAAACTCTCTCACGTGTACAATTATTTATCCGTTAAATCTGCCTACGGAATTAATATGCATGTATCTTCTACAGTAAGAAGAATTCAACTAAAGCCCATAAATGTGTAATAAAGAAAGCTTTTGTATGAACATGTACGCTGTATACGGCTGGGTCAACCACTCGGGAAGCAAATGCGGCGTTAGCACGTATAGTTTTCCACCAGCAGAAAGTCATTACCGAAGACTTTGGTTAAATTTTGTAAAAAGGACACGGCAAGAATTTGTGCAAGCCACGAAGTACCAATGTATTTCTTATATGAACAGAAATGAGACGAAGGACATGACCACAATAACCCAAAGCAGGGGCCCGACTTCAGCGCGGGCAAAAACAACGCCGACGCTGACATCACTAGCCCCGATAACGATGCGGACAGTTGTTTGCAGGCTGCTCTGAACTACCCTGGTCTCCTTCGGGATGGTTTCCCCCACCCTCGACCAAAACACATCGAGTACCAATGTCTCCAGAGTAACGAGGCTACCTCCCCCCCCCCCCCGCCAAGGCCAGGAACCCAGGGTAGCACTTGGCACGCCGACGTCACAGCACGCAACCGTGACAACCCGCCACAGTCACGTGAATCACGGGTGTATTCGTTTCGAAGCAGACTGCGATCACACAACACGGACACCCAGCAGGGGAGTAGCGCAGGGCGAGACGGGAAGGGGCGAGGGAGTGGCGCCCCAGGACAGTGTAACTAGTGTTCACGACCTACAGTTCCCCCCCCACCCCCAACTACACGCTGTCCGTATACTGAACTGGAATATCGAGGGACTGATGAGCGAGACATGTGAGTCAGACTTCATACAGTGTGTTAATTCATTTGATACTGTCTGCTTCTCAGAGGCATTTCTCAAACGTAATACAAAGCTCGAATGTTTCTCAAATTTTACACAATTTTTTTGCTCAAGCTACGAAGTTTACAGTGCACGAAAACAAATGCAGCGCCGGTGTAGTCGTAATGGTTAAAGACAAGTTCAGTAATTTTGTCCAGAAAATTGATACACCATATGATAACATAGTGATGATAAAAATTGACAAAAATGTCTTCGGCTGGGACAGAGACACGATATTCTGTGAAGCCTACATACCGCCCATTATAGCTCCCCGTACTACAAACAGGCACATGTGTCTGTCAAGTGCACTATAAATGATGTGGAGCAGAGCGTTTTAGACTGTATGCAAATGTCAGAACAAGCCCCGTACGTCTTACTTGGAGGCGATTTCAACGCAAGAACAGGTGACCAAAACCCATTTCTCTCAGATTCAAGCGATACGGAAGTGTTCGTTCAGACAGATCTTTTTGAATCACCCTGACGATCTCAAGACCGGACAGTTTCAACCTTTGGCAAGATACTTTTAGAACTGTGTGCAGGGTGTGATCTCAAAATACTGAATGGGGCCTGTCCTGGTGACGAATTTGGTCAATTTACATACGTCTGCTCCACAGGTTCTAGTGTAGTTGATTATTTCATACGTTCCGAGAAACTGCACAGTACAATGAGGCTTGTTTTAGCTCAAAGAATGGAATCAAAACATTTACCCATGGAGCTTACGTTAAACCATGTGAATAGCCGCAAAGATGTGTAACGAAATTGATAGTTGGGCGTGTAAAACTAGCATTGTTTCTTCAGTTTAAACTCGAGGCTAGCCTGCTCAGTTCAGGGAAGTAAATTTCGTTCTCTCCCAGGGAACAATACTGGGGAGGGAAGGAGTCAACCCACCCTCCCCGGTCCAAGAGTCAGGGACAGCAGATGACAGCATGGTGTCAGCCAAGTACGACTGCATTAGTAATGTCCGGTCACTGGCCTTGGTAACTCGTGATGCTGTTTACCAGAATAGACCATGTGATGTGGAGGGCGTTGGAGTAGGGATAAATAAAAAGGGGGACTCGAGGTCTGAAAATTAATTAGAGAAAGAGAACAAGAGAGGAAAGAAAGAGGAAAACACAGACGGAAGAAGCTTGCTCGGGCTTACGCCCAGCCCATAGGGCCTGTGCATGCTTGGCCATGGGACTTAGAAAGTTTTGACCACGAAGGCCCAAGGCACAGTGGAGGATGAGCTACAGGGCTGTCTTCTTTGTGCGCCTCCGCTGCAGTTGCACAACGGAGCTTTACTCTGGAAGAAGTGTGATATAAGAATAAAATACACATGTTCTCCGGGGCTCTTCAATCGCATAATTTTGCAACAGTTATGGAGAAAGCAACTAGCGCGATGGAAACATCAGTGGATGAAGCAGTAGACCAACTGACAAGGGGCCATTTGTGGGCTAGCGAGTGCACGAGGCGTAAAGTACGTAAGGGATGTGGGAACAGCAGGTGGTTTGATGCGGACTGTTATGAAGCTAGGAAGCTAGCACGAAAACATCTTAGGAAATATCGGCGTTCAAAAAAAGAAATTGACCGTAAAGCACACGTTCAGAGCAGAAAGAATATAGACAAATTTTGAAAGATGAACGCAAAAAGTGTAAAAGAGACACTAGTGTCCTCTAGCGTCCTTATAAAGAAAGGGATGGCAGATCTTTTTTGAAGATCTGCCACGTTCCTTTCTTTCGACCCTCTCTTTGGTATCTGTTTGGGTACGGTAAGCTCCCTTGGTCGCTTGCGTCTGCATACAGTTATGTTGAGCGCTGCCAGTACTTCTTGTTGGGGTTGTCTTTTGATAATTTAAGCTCTCTGTCCTCATTTGTTCTTTATTAGTCCTTTCTATTGTCAAAACTGAACGATCCTCAAACATTCTGGCGAGAGGTTAGATAAATTAATAGCAAACCCCCAGAGAGGTATTTTTCAAGATGTTTGACGTGCCGGTTATGCCTATGCTACTCTATGCATCTGAGGTTTGGGGCTACCAAACCTATGACGCCATAGAAAAAGCACATCTTTTTGCTTGCAACAGATTTTTTTAAGTGTAGGTCTAAACACCCCAAATCAATTAATATACGAAGACCTAGGTAGATTCCCAATACAAATAATGTCTATAGTAAGATGTATCAAATCAAATATTGGCTTAGACTTGTTAGATGTCTAATGACAGATTACCATGCAAAACCTACAACATGCTATTCTACATGCAGGACTTAGACAAACGCAACTGGGCATACTTTGTAAGACAGCTCCTGTGTGTAAATGGATTTGGTATTGTGTGGCTCCAGCAGCATATAATTGCATGCTCCAATGACGTAGATGTCTCTACTACCTCGTTTAAAGCAACGACACCTGTTGTGACAATTGTTGACATGATAACCAGACAGACACAGAATGTGACGCTGATGATGAAAACGATTCGGTGGTCAGAGATGAGAGAGACTTCGGACTTGGACTCGTGACTCTTAACTTGACCAGTTTTGATGTCGGCATCTGAAAACGTGTTCCTGCTACCTAAGAACCATAGCCAACGACTTAACACAGTTGTCATGAAAAAATAAATTGTTTTCTCTGTAGTAAAGTCTGCTAAAAAGGGCACGTTGTCCTATTTTCAAACGCAAACAACACTCCACCTCCGATACCTACACATAGTTTCCCTTTCGGTGTCAGTTTTTTTAGTATTTCTTTTTTATTTCTAACACAGTTTTCACAGCTCGCATCTGAGCGCTTCTTCACAAAGCTGTTCCTGTTAAGAACTTTTTAAAACACGTCTTCATTCATGCGACAAAAGCACTGCAAACTACTTTGTGTACAGGTAATCTTTGGACATTTGGAAAGGTACGCTTGTCCCAAAGGTGCTGGAACATCTACCCCCATTGTAAACCGATGTTCTTGATTTGTAAACAAATGTAAAAAATCAACGAGATCTTTACTGTATGTTGCTGTGTCATATCCAAGCTTTCAAGAGATTTCTTTTGTGCATATTTTTTATCTTTGTTTTGTCAGTGCTGTAACGAAATCGAGACCTGGCGTGTAAAACTAGCATTGTTTATTTAGTTAAAACTAGAGGGTAGCCTACTTAGTTTAGGGAGGTAACTTCGTGCTCTCCCAGAGAGCAATGCGTACTGGGGAGGGAGGGTAACCCTGCAACCTCCCTGGTCCAAGAGTCAGGGACAGCAAATGACAGCATGGTGTCAGCCAAGTATGACTGCGTCAGCAGTGACCGGGAGGTCAACTTGGAAACGCGAGGTGTCTGTCAACAGTTCATGAGCGAATATGCACGTGATGCTTGCTCAGGCTTACGCCCAGCCCATAGGGTTTGTGCGTGCTTGGCCATGGGACTTAGAAAGTTTTGACCACGAAGGCCCAAGGCAGGAGCTAGCAGGCAGAAGACTGAGGGGCACAGTCGAGGGTGAGCCACAGGGTTGCCTTCCACGCGCACCTCTGCATGCTGCAGCTGCACTGATGGAGCATCAGGCTGGAAGAAGCCACTGCCTTTAGCGGCCAGGCAAAACTTGGAAAATAGTAGAAGGCCAGGCTCCCCTCTGAGTTATCAATAGGAGAGACAGTAGAGACAGAGAAGAGGTCCTATAATAGCCACTAGACTATGGAACACCACCTGCAACGGTTTATGTCCAATGAATAAAGTTTGGAGAACACACGTAGTTTGAGCGTCTGTCAAGACTGGATGAGACGGGTGGTATTGGTACAGTGCGTTTACCGTTCTGCTTAGTGTTTATGATGAGGCCAAGTATCTGGTTTTAAAAAGTAGTTATGTGATCGCTCATATCATTGATCTGTTATAAGAGTGCATGGAATAGACCAGCACAGCTGGACAACTCTTCACCAGCACAATTTTGCAATGTCTGAAATAGGTGTACCCAAGAACTGTGAACCTAGATATGAAGACAAATAGATGTGTACAAAGACCGTCTGTCTAATAACATGCAGTTAGATCTGTCTTAAATAAGATAGGTGTCAGGAAATAGCTCTTTCACTCTTTTTCACCCAATAATGCCTCATCCCTCAGTGCAGGTCACCTCCAATCCAGAAATGCTACTACAGGACTGTAATAGACTAGTGATATGGGCCCCTTAGTTTAATAACTTCTCTGTGGTGTACTCTGACACCTTGTGACCTGTTTGCTTGTAGTCTGCGCTACTGATGCTTGTGTTTGTGTGGCTTTAATTTCTATAGGCCCCTTCGGGATAAAGAATAAACTTTGCCTTGTTAATGTGTCAGGTCTTCAAGGTATCAAACGGATCAGTTTTATCTCTAGGCTGCTGGTGGTGGTGGTTATTTAGAGGGACAGTGGTTCCACCTGGCGGCGATTTCGCACTATGGGGGATGGGGTCCTATTACTAAACTATGCACTGGAAGAACCACCAGACTGATGGCTACAGTTAGATGGCAAGCGCGGACATTAATGTGCGCCGAGATGGCCGAATGGAGTTTGCACAATGTTTAACTCCAGGATTCGAACCAGCAACCTTCCATCTGCTAGTCCGCAGCTCTACCAACGGAGCACACCAGGCCCCAATCTCTAGGCTATGTCACACTTACTCACAAAGTCAGATCTTTTTAGACCGGTGTTTGTCCGATACCTTAGATATACCCTACGTGTGAGTTTCAAGCTTTTCATAGGAATCGAGCAGTTTCGAAATTTTAACAACTTTGTGAAAGGAAAGCGTTAAAATGGTATATAATTGGAACTTTCAGATGTTCCCGCTGGGAATATTTTCATAATTATATCAGACATAATAAACCAGACATGATTGTACCAGAAGTACAGGGATAAACGTGTAGCACAATCCAGGGGTTAAAAGGAAATAGGACTCGGTAACTCTGTCGTAACTCACGATTTTATGAGTACTGACCTGGCATCTTCTGTCCTCGCAATGATTTATTAAAGTACAGAGGGTGGTAAACCAGCTACACTAACGAAAGGCACAAGGAGATGCAGTCACACAACTGACAGAGATAATCCTTAGAGACTGATTTGGTCAAAGAGACCAATTTTTACGTAAATAGATAGAGCTTGTAGTCTGTGACATGTGCACGAAAGGACACTGACTCATTAGTTAGGCGCACAATATCGCCCTTGCTAATACCACAGAATTAAGCGTGTTTCAGTCATAAAAAGTCTTTGCTTCACATTACCCATATGGCCATCTTCCAAGGGATATGACTCCTAATTCTGTACAATGGGTCAATAACGTAGATGCAGTTCCTGTTATTTGAATGCTTTGAGAGATTTGTTCTGACTGTAATAATCAACGTAATGCTTCCTTTTGCAGCCAAATACCAGTGACAGTTTGTCCCGGCAATTCGTGTCTGCAAGATGTCGAGAATCTCCAACACTTGCTTAATTCTGGCGGTTATACACAGAATAGCTGTCAGTTTGCAGACTTGTAAGTATGAAGAAAATTTCTTCCGCGCAAAGCTTGCCATTTTAAACTATTATGGCGGTGACTCGCTGTGTCATGCAACCATTATTTTCACTGACTCACTCACTCGCTCGCTCGCTGGCTGGCTGGCTGGCTGGCTGGCTGGCTGGCTGGCTGGCTGGCTCACTCACTCACTCACTCACTCACTCACTCACTCACTCACTCACTCACTCACTCACTCACTCACTCACTCACTCACTCACTCACTCACTCACTCACTCACTCACTCACTCAGATAGTCCATTTCCAGGTACGGCTGTTTACAGACAAAGGTACTTCCCGCGAAGTATAGAGACGACATTTCCCCACCCCCCAACTTTTTGCTTCCAAGAAACTGATTACAGTCGGAGCCGCATAAGTGCAATTATATGACGGTTGCAATCGATTATGTCTCATCTAACAATATCTCGCATGTACGTGTAAGTGTAACAAGGGAGGGTAAAGACTTCGAAATCGTACTCCTTAATAAAAAACAGGTGTAATGTCACTATTATTAAATGATAAATCATATTGTAAACGGCGAACAGGAGTAAATACTCGAAATTTTAATTTTCTCAATGCACAGATTTTAATTTCTAGGGGGAACGAAAATAATCAGAAAAAATGAACATCATTAAAATGGTACGATTTCACAGCCCTGTCTGCAATATCGTGTCTCAGGCATTTGAGTATCGTACCAGCTGTTTTCCTCTGTATTCAGCTTTGGCCTGTGCGCACTATTTGGTCCATAAAAACAATTTTCTTTAATGTCAAATTCGCCTCCGTTTATTCTGGGGACTTTATCAACAACGAGATTGTCTGTGTTCTTCTTTGCACCTTTTAAGTCGGAAGAGATATTGCGGTGTTTTCGGAAAAAAACATTGGGCGTCTGGATTTGCTTTGATCTGACTTCGCAAACAAGATTTTGTAGGAACTCTTTTTTTCCTGATTACGCGTGTTGGTGGTGGGGTGGGGGTTGGGGGTGGAGTGGTGTAGGGAAGTTGAAAAGTGAAGTCTGGAAACTTGGAGGTACTTGGGATGAATGTGGAGGTAGAGTTTGCAATCTTGGAGACACTGGGGGGGG